>JADLZK010005525.1:0-155921 GCA_015847255.1 Hyparrhenia diplandra
TCCTTGACCTTCACGCTCCATCCGTAGACTTCTTCTCGGCCTTTTCGGCCGGGTCCTGAAGCTTTCATCTTTTACGGTTAGGCGCCTTGGTCCACGGCAATCAGCTCGGTCATAATGGCCTTTTAGAGCCGAGGGCCCTTCTTTGCGCGCCGCGACACGAACTTCTTTTCCAAGGTCGAGACAGCGAGCATAGACTACAAAAATAAAACCGGACAAGCAAGGAACCATAAGTATCTGAAACCGGCATTCATAGATCAAAACAGATGAGAACTTACCCGTGGCGTAGAAGTTGGGGGCATCAAAAGAACCCTTTGGGGCTCCATCTTGGCCGGCTCCTTCGGTATGCGAGGGGCTGCGAGAAGGGTATTTATTGATCTGCGAATCGACCCCCCTCTTCTAAAGGGAAGAAGGCGAGAACCCAGCGGACACCGCCACCCTTTCGGCGTCCGTCGGCTCCTAGACCGCGAGCAAGCTTGTAGTCTTCTATAGCCCATTGGACTCCTCATACTCCTCGAGGCCGTCAGGAGTATACAAGCAGCCTCCCCTAAAGTCACTAGAATGACATCCAGGAGAGTGTACCACTGGCGAAAAAGGCAATCCGGCCCTAAAGCTAGAGGCGAAGGTAGCCCAAGGAAGGCGGGGATTAGGCCTCATGGAACGGCCTTTAGGTCGGGTCCTAGCATCTTAGCGAGATCCAAGGATGAAAGGATGAAGCTTCGAGCGGAGTGCCGCCAGGTCCGCGGTCGAAGCGGGAGCATTCGACCCGAGACAGACAAGCGACTCCCGTCCGCCCAGCGGGTAGTGAAGGCAACGGCTGGCCAGGCGAAGGCTGCAACTTTCGGCACGGATGGCCAGAATCTTGGAACTTTAGATGCAATGGCGGTCAGCGAGGAGGATCGCGGGGCGGATGTATCGGCGACCGGTCAAGCATGCAGGAATCTTTAGGACTTCCGTCGTAGCGTGCGCTTCGAGAATCGCCGAGGCGGATCACGTTGGCGTGTCGGTCAAAAGATGCGAATGCCGTGTTTTCGCCACCGAACAGTACTCGCCGTAAATCCCGGGCCGGGATAGATGATGAGAAGCGATGCGCTTTCTACCACGCGGCGGAGGGCTGACCGGCCAATGTCTTTTTAGTGCTTGTCTTGCAAGTACTGGTGGTATGATGCGGGCGGCCCAAGGAGGTAGGTGGGATGTGAGGTAGGAAGAGTACCTCATTGCCCACGATGCGTGTGAGGAGGCAATTTGGGATCTAGGGTTGAACAAAATCGAATTGTAGTCTCTGAACTATGGTAGGCTAAAGGGGAAAACGTAAAAGAAACCGAGAGAATTAATAAGAAAAGGCATTCGATTTTCATACACCTTCGTGTTCCCGCATTAGTCTAGTTAGTGAGAGTGCGTCACGCGGTAGCACAGCGGGGCCACACCAGCGGTGACCAGGTAGCTGAAAAAAGGACTAGCCTACGCTGAGTGAATTTTTGTCACGAGCTTTCACAGTACAGGATCTCTTAAAACCAAGCTTCTCTGAATTTTTCAGGTTTCAACGCAGCAACAATGGTATAACCAGGATATTGCCCATCAATAAACAACGGAGCACAATATCAATCAACTTCAATAATTTGCGCGCCACAATTCAGATACCCAGGTACCAATTCTTGAACAAGAACAAATTAGTGAGCACCATCCCACAACGTGATATCCTGCCTAACCAATCAGAGATTAATGACCACTTATAACCGGAGAGTCTCACGGCAGCAAAGTAGCTGGAAACCGGCCGACCAGGCCAAGCAAAATAGTTCTCACGACAATAGAAAAGTATCCCACAACCGCAGTTCAGATCGATGAGCAAGCAAGACCAAATATCCTCGGTATTGAATTAATCAATTCAATACTTTAATAATAAAATAGAATCAGCTTACAGTAGGATGCAAGCCAAACCCTAGATAAACTCTTCACCCGGCCTCGACGGGAATTCAAGGCGCGACAAACTGCAGCAGCTGAACACGCACTCCACACAATCCAAGGAGGATCGGCACATTAGATGAGATCGGAGGAGAGGGGCCTCTCTCGCTGTTTGTAGGGAGAAACCTAGACAAAATAATCTGAATCCAATCAATCCCTTACGTGACACCCTGGCCAATATATAGCACACGCAGGTGCTCAAAACGGACTCACCATGTGTTTTGACCTGACGCTCCACGCTTTGGCCATGCCCAAAGTCTGACTCAACCCAAACCAAAGCACGTCAAGGCCAAACCAAAGCATGCTAAAGAAATAAAACTATTGTTTTAATTCTATACTAATAAAGAAGACATGACCATTGCCTTTGCGTCATGTATCATGTACCAGAACCTGTAATATGCGTGTATAGTAAATCAATCATTGCACCTAATGTCAGGTCGGCTAGATTGGTAGGAATTATTTTGATTGATGACGGCCCGATCTTGGCCCTTGAAAGGGGAAGGCGGCTACTTGGCGGTGAGGAAGAAGATGATGCGTGATGGCGTAGATGGCCTTGGTGATGAAACGACGAGGTAGGCGGCGATGAAGATGGCGATGTAGCAGCTCCGAGGCGTGTGAGAGAGGTGGAGGAGAGAGAAGGCGGCGTGGGCGAAGCGGGGCTGCCGTTAACCCACAGCTGGCTGTGTAACAGCGCTAGCGTAGCGGCCGGCGCTGGCCGTCGCGGCCGAGCTGACTGGCTGGTGGTGTGGCTGCGTCGCGTGAGGTGAGGGAGAAGATTAATTTGGAGGCCGGAGAGTATTTGGGTACCCGCTTTAATTTTAAGATTAAAATCAGCGGTTCTGACTCCCTTGTATTTATAGTCCATGGAAGACTTGCAGCTAAGCAATCACTAGGAGGTTTCCTTATAGATTAGATACCTCTCTACAAACAACCTATTTATTCGTATTTTTTTTCCTATTTTTATTCCTTAAATATATCTATTACTTATGTGAAGCTGATGTAGCGATGGCCAGCCGGGCGTGACCCATTTGAGCACAGCGTCGTCGCCAACCCTAGAGGGGCAATTTGGGCCTCCATTGAGCTGATTCATGACATCTCTCCCCTTTCGAGCAGTAGCGTCCTGCGCCTTTGTGGTTACTGCAGTACATTGTTGTTGATGGCCTTGATTGAAGTATACGGCTGAAGAAGATTGTTGTATCCACTTGTGGAATGGTGCCGAATAATCAGCTAACCTGCGTTGATCTTTGGATCAATGGATGGAATCCATTGCTCTCACGGAGGTGGTTGCATCGGTCTGCGTCACGTCGGGGGTGAAAGCCAACCTCAGAAGTGTCGCCAGAATTATCCCACACGGTTGGTACATCCTGTAGTACCTTGGACAATTACGGTAGTAGTGGTGGTTGTGGGAAAGAAGATTAGGCTCCTTCGATGAGTCGGTTCTTTGGTCGGTAAACTTTGTCACAAATGGCGAAATTAAGTGGGAAGGTGGGCGCCCGTCCGCGGTATACACTTAAATTGAATTACTCCCGCCCCGAGTACTTGTTGATTCACGGCTATGTCATTAACAGCTCATGATCCGTTGATGTAGCAAGTTGAAAGGGTGGAGCGAGGCCTCGAGAGATTTTTAGGGTTGTTGGCGAGTGGGAGAGGTTGATGTGGGTGGCATGTACCTCTTGTAAAATTCGTCGTCGAAACCACAAGTGAGGAAGCACTTTGAAGATGGAAACATCCAACTCTTGGCGAGGTGGATCGCAGGTGCTCCCTGTGTACAGCGTCGCACGGTGCATTGCGGTCCACGGCTTGTTGGCGTAGTCGTCTTGGATGTAGATGTCATGAAGACGAGGAACCCGGCTGGTTTGGCTCACAGTCATCGGTACGGCGAGTTGTCGTCTTGCGATGGTTTGTGGTGGCGCCGTGGTACGTGTAGCTATGTTCACGGCGGCGGGTGTCGAGGGCCACATGGGTGTAGTCGATCAAAGGCTGCGTCGTTACATCCGGGGTAACTTACCCAGTAAAAGGTGTTGTTAATGGCCGCCATTGATGGTAGTTGAAGCCCGCTGAAAAGAAGACACCGTGTGGAGGTGTCCCGATACTCCCATGTAAATGCGGGTTGGCAGGCGAACCCGGAGAAGGAGTGCCGCGCTCTTAATGAATCATCGTCTGGTGTGTCGTATCGTGTGTTCCACCCATTCTTGATCTTAGGAAGGATGTCGGCGGAGGTGTAGCGGTGTTGTTATGCGTATCAATGAAGCCCGGTGAGCGACCGTTTCGTCAGTGGTGCGGCCGGAGCGTCGGTGTTCTCACTCATGGCGGCGTTGGGTTCGGCGTCGTGGTTCGATGTCGAGGTTGGTGTTCATTGAAGGAGATTTAAAATTAGATGTTTCATGCCCTTGTAGTTGTTGTCGATGATGGGCATGGCGGGGCGTAGTTGACGATCGTGGGTTTGTCGTCGGCGTTAGCGTCCTTGAGGGGCGTAGTCGCGTTCATGGGCCTATGGTAGCGTGTTGTTGTTGAAGTTTTTGGCGATGTCGTCGGCGGTACCGTGATGAAGGCGTCACCGGTTGGCGAAGGCAGTGACGATGTCGTTGTTGGTGGCATGGTGATGGCGAAGGGCGATGGGGGTGGCGTCGGTGGCGCCAATGGGGAGGGAATCATCATCTGGCGGCGTTCTTGAGGGGCGTCGTTGATGAGCATGTGTTGGCGGTCACCAGCAGCATATTTTCGAATCAACTTACTACCGCAAGGAGTAAAACTATACCTTTTATACTCATATGCATTTATCACTAATAAAATTCCGCTTGTAGTATCTATTATTTTTATTTTGCGGTTATAATAAAAGCAAGTGAAAATGCGACCAAAATCATACATCAGGCGCATTATTGCAAAACACAAGCGGGAGCAAATCGTTAAAACATCAAGAATTGGGCGAGCCAAGCGACCCACAACTTTCAAAGGCGAGGGGAAGACACCCAGGGGCGGGCGGTAGACCCGGGCGTCGTCGCTTCCACACGTGCGACGCTTACCCTCTGGCCCGGTTTTCGGTAACCCCGGGGGGCCGGTTCGTCACACCTTGCCAAATGGGGATTCCCACCATGGGATGAATGGTCGGTTTGCTCGGATTAGGAAGGTTTACGGTTAGTTTTGGTGTAATTTAGCACTTGGCCCTCCTCCAAGTGTATAAGTAGGCCCCCCTCTCTCCCTCTCAACACACACCACTTGAGTCGACAAACCGACAATCTCTCTCTCTCTCTCTCTACCACCTCTGGCTCTCTCTCTTCTTCTACTTCTTCTTTCTTCTTCTTCTTCTTTGGATTGCGGGTTAGCACTTGGGTAAGAAGAGCTACAAAGGAAGGGCTTGTCTCTAGAAGAAAGTGCCTTGGTAATATATCTTCTCTATGCATTCTTCTATTTGCAAGTCTTATATCTATGTTCTTGGCTAACTTATAGCGGAACTAGAGTATAGTCTTGTTCATGTTCTTGTGTTGGTATATGAACTGCATATAGTTTACATATCATAATCTTGACATGTTCATCTCGGTTCATCATCGATCATCATATGCCTAACTTGATTAGAGGTGGGATATGGGTTAGATTTGTTCCTTTGGGTTTGCTCTTGTTCCTGTAGGTAGTCCATTACAAACGAGTGGGGATCTGGGGGACAAGAGTAGTGCTCTTTCGATATGCGGGCATGGTGCTGGGTATTCGACACTGCGAATATGAGTGCATGCGGTTGAGGGTAGCGGCTTGGTGCGTGACAAGCCTTGGCCGAATCCCTTGAAATCCCCGTTAGGTAATGTCTTTGTAGGAGTTAGTAAATGCTTCCATCCGGGCCGTATAATTATCGGTTAGTCTCCACTGTTATCCTAGACCTAACCCGCGATTAAATAGGGTTTGCATATGATCCCTAACTATTCATTTGTATGGCCATGACTAGATACATTAAATTACTCCATTAGGTTATTCATTTATTTTTATCTATTTTCTTTATCCTTTTTTCTTTGGTGGATTCTTAGGGTGTGTGTCACACTATCCATAAACCCGTTATTACTTACCCTGTTATGAACAATTTTGAGTGCGAACAAACACATGTTCCTCTATTCGGATGCCATGCTAGTTTATTAAACACATGCCTTCCTTTGGGAAAATATAAGAACGATACCACACGAATACTTAGGGTGAAATGCTACAATGATAGATCCGATAAACTTTGGATGAAATATCTAAGATGGCAAGATCTATCCTAATCGACAATCTCTTTCGGGATCACCCGACATGGTGGTTTTCTTGGGGAATGTCGGCGGTGCGCATTACGGGCGCTTTATTGGGGATGGGTTTTATACACCATTTCCTTTGATTGCGCTAAGAAATGTCAACAAGCATTTTGGCGCCGTTCTTGGGAAGGCATTGTGAAGAAAATAATAATACTAGCTGGCTATGAATATGAACGGCGTTATCAGGCTCCGCTTGTTTCCTTTCTCCCTCATGGGGAAGAAGCGAAAGCGATTGGTTCTACAAGGACAAAAGGAAGTCGTCGATGCATTGGGCCAGTGCTCCTTGGCGTTCTGGCTAAGTTCTTCCCCATGGGGCAAAACCAATGCCACGAGGGGAAGATGTAATTTCTAGCGGACAGCAATGAACCCATTCGGAGGCATGGGAGAAGGCTGCGAGGAATACATTCTAGCATGCCGCACCAGGATGGAGGGTGGGCGGTGCTCCCAAAACTTCTACAATGGTCTCACGGCCATGTCGAAGGGCACCTCGGCGCTGGCTTTGGTAAGCGCATTTCTATCACTCATCGCCGATGGGGCAACAACCACGATGCGACAAAATGAAATTGGCAAAACGAGAGGCGAAAAGCGAGCCCGAGGCAAAACACAAAAAGCATGCATACGTGAAGGGAAGCGGACTGCCTTAAAAATGAATCTTGCTGAAGAAATTTGGAGGAGGAAGCGTAGAGACTCAACTACCCGGTGGCCCCGATTTACATACGAGGCGCTCACATGACACGTAGAGGCGTGTAGGTAAGTTAACCCACTCGGGGGATAACTACCACGAGACCCGTGAAAGAAGCTGCCTTCATCAACAACGCTTAGCGGGTATCGCCAACCTCGGCAAAGAAATTTTGGAACAACGATCCCAGCCATTCCAAGGTAACGAGGGTACAACTCCAATTACAACCTGGTCAGCCATCATTGAAGGACACGACCTGCGAGGTCAAGCCAAAATTAATGAAAATCTCACCAAAAAGATGAGCCATCAAGACAAGATCCTTGAGGAGTAAATAATAAGCTCGAAGGGTTGACGTCGGCCATGAAGAACGCGGCTAAGCTTCAACAAAATGATAGAGACACGGTGGCCCATAATACGCCCAAGTGCTGGTGCGACTCGGGAAGGATCCGGGGCAACCCGAGGTCCCACACGATTAACGATTAACATGATATCTCTGAGGCTCGATCAACCCGGTGAGCTAAGGAAGATCCCCGTGGACTTCGCCATTTATTGCCAAGAAGGAGACCCCGGGTCCGTCATTAAATTTGTACCGCCGGTACAACTTCGCCAATGCATTTTGTGACTTGGGGGGCCATATCAACGTGATGTCAAGACCACCTTGAGCGAGAATCCATGGAGGGACACTTGCTCACACAAGATTTTGTACTCAAATGGCGAATCAAACAACACGGCGGCGAAGGAATTCGAAGACATGTTGATTAAAATCAAGATGAGTACATCCTGCGAGACTTTGTGGTCCCTGGACATGGGCCCAAAGAGGATGTGTCTCTCCTCTTGGGGAGACCATTTCTCTTTTCGGCCAAAGTACGACATCGATCACGGGAAGGGCTTCATCATCTTCCATGTCGAGAACAAAGGCGGTAAAGTGCCCATTCATTGGGTACAAACAACAATACACCACCGACTATCATCATCATCAAAACGGTGTAAGGTGTTGGAGGATCGACTTTCCGAGACCCGGGCGGTACTTCCCGCCCGATGCTTGGGGGAGAGTCAGGAACAGTGACTATAAATAACTGCCCCTTCAAAAGAAAAAAAAAAAAAAAAAAATGGGGTATATTCAAAAAATAAAAAATGGGGTATATTCAAAAGTAAAAAAAAAGGGTATATTCAAAAAGAAAAAAAATGTTTTATAAAATATTTTATTATCAAAAATAAACAAAATATTTATTACATAAAATCTATAAGTAAATATTTTTGAAAACTAAAATAAAAAAATCTTTTATAAATAAAATAAATTCTTCCATGGAAAATATTTTCTACATACAAAGTACATACAAAAATATTTTTAAAATAATTTTCTATTTAAAAATAAGTTTATTTTTGAAAATTTTGGGAAAATCAAAGAAGGGGAGAAAAGCGGCCGAACGGTAGCAAGCAAACAACGACCCACGAACTTTTAATTGATCGTTGAGCACGCATGACTAAAAGCCGACGGCCGAGAGGCCTCGGCGAGGTGCGTCTTGCAGCACCCCAAAGTCGCCCCGGGACCCCTCTTTGGCGCCCTTTCAGGTCCCTTAGCTTCGCCAATGGCTCCTAAGCCGTTGTGTGGAGCAGACCCGCCGTTATTCGGCTATAAATAGCCCGAGCACCCAATTAATGAGAGCACCCACCTCTCATTTTCACTCTCTCTCTCCTCACACTCTCCCCACTTGTTCTACTCCCATTTTCTCCCCAAAAATATTGTGCCGAAAGCAAGATCACGGGTGTGAAAGTTTATACTTTCATCTAACCCATACACACCCAGGTCTCGCTCAATAGTTTTCTGATAGCCATGAAAATTTGGGAAGATCTTATTGGGTTGAGGCCGGTCATCAAGACATAGCTCGACATACAAGCACAAGCTCAGCCCTCTTTTTGACGATCATCTTGAAGGCTCCCCCATGCAAGAAGAAGCCGCTTGCACCCGTCGGGAGAAAGAGGCTCAAGCTCCTCGACAATTGACGAAGCCCAGCGCCGTACCTGCGACATTCGTGGAGATGGGAGATGCAAGCATATCTCCTACTCAAGGACCGTGTGTTCCAACACACGCTTCGAATCGACGAGCTCCTCGAACAAAGCAGTATGGGCGATGAATTCCCTATCCTTTGGGAAGCGGCCGGGTGGCGGGATATTCCCCTCTTGAGGAGGAAGGTTCTCGCCTCGACAATCTGATTCTTGTGCACACTAGTAGAGGACCCGGCTAGGAATTTCTTTTCCGCCTTTTTGGTACACTTTATCATCATGCGTGAAGGACCTAGCTTCGCCTTTGGGGTTTCAGCTATAGATGTGCACTAAACATAGATCTTTTGCTCTTCCGGCTTTTGTCGAGAAATCACTTTTGGGAGGAGATATCCCGGTGCTCATGAGACCGATACCTTCAAACCTCGCCACTCGCGAGATCCGGCACCCATCACTTAGATATATCCCTTCTTTGGATCTACGTACGACATTGTTCCTAGACATGGGGTTAGATGGGTGAATGAGGTTGAATTGAAATTACTTTATGCTATTGTCCACAAGAAGAAAATAGCTCTAGTGGTAGAGATGTGCGGGAACTTTTACATATTATCATAAAAGTTG
The DNA here is from genome assembly GCA_015847255.1 of Hyparrhenia diplandra. NCBI lineage: Eukaryota > Viridiplantae > Streptophyta > Magnoliopsida > Poales > Poaceae > Hyparrhenia > Hyparrhenia diplandra. Next base: position 9,532 of record JADLZK010005525.1, read on the forward strand.
TTGTTCTTTGTCACTGCACATCTCTTATCTGCGCCTACACTACTGCGATTGGAGCTTTGGATAATCAGCGGATAGAGTACATTTCACACCCGGGGGATTTTTTTTGGATTGTTGCGCTTGGCTTGTGCGGGGGCACTTAGTTAAGATTTTACCATCTGGCGAGCTTGGTCATCTTTTCCGTGGCTATGCAACTATAGTTCGGTTACCTAACCGGACTTACGGTTGTATAAAAAGCGGTGTACTAACATTTGAGCTCGAGGCTCGGCGTGTAAGCTGCGCGGGAAAGACACCCCCATCAGTTCTTCGCGATTGTCAGAAGAGAGGTCGGATCCTCCTCCCATGGGCCCTACTTCACGCCCACGACCCACGGCCTACACGGTGTTCAGGCGGCATGGCCTCATCCTATGGGGACCCGGGGTAATACACAGGTATGATCCTAGGTGGGGCGCGCCTTAGACACGGCACCATAAGTGGCACGAAGGAGATCTGGCGGCATGGAGGGCCAGCATTTGACTTTGACAGCGGCTCAGGCGATATGCCCCACGGTCCGGCCACGAGGCAACCACCGCAAGGGGGTGGAGGCTATCGGTATCCGGCTCGACACCTCGGCGTCCGCACTAGGAACGTGAGCACACGCTCATTACCCATGTGCAAAACACACGAAGCGGGAGCGGCGAGAGGCGAGAGATGGACCCAATTGAGTCCAACATGGCTACTTCATAGCGCCTTGTGAGGAAGCATTACGGAGGTACCAAGGCCGATCACGATCGGTAGGCCTCGGATAGCTTGGGGAGGACCCCCCACCGGGTATCATTGCATTGCATTTTTTTCAAATTTTATTTTATTTTAGCATGTTTAAATTTCAGCAATCCTGCATTGAAAAAAACTAAAAATAATAAAAAATCAAAAATAGAATAAGTAGCTCTTCTTTGTGCCTTAATGTTTTATATATATGAGCTATAAAAATATTTAGTCTTAGTCCCTTGTTGAAATGATGAATAGTTGCGCTGTCTTATGATTTGCGTGTGCCTAGTTTATAATTCAATTTTTCTCTAAAGTTTGGATTTAGTGGCTAAGTCTAAAGACTCATCCACGAAAAACCTTATTCATGTGGGTTACATAGGCTCTATCTAGTCTAAGTTGTTGCCAAGTATGATATGGTACAAATGGATTTGCTATGATTTCGTCCAAAAAGAAACTTGACATCCGGGAATCTACTTTGAAGGAAAAAGAAATGATATGGGCTATGCTAAAAAAAAAATTGAGATGAAAAATGGACAAGTGTCGAGGGCGAAAGTAGAGCCCACATCTCTCAAAAAAAAAAAAAAAAGAGAGGAATGTTTGATGGATTTTTTTATAATAATAAAATCCATATATTTGTCTTGTCTGGCTGAGAATTAAAAAAGAAGGAAAATATATATGGACACACATACGTTTGTCTATGTACACATGCAGAGGAAGAAGCAAATAACAATGGTGTGGGCTTCTATGTGCTACAAAAGGCCATATGCATGCATATATGTGCCTCGACATTACAACCAAAAAGAAGCTAACCAGCTAACAAGTGCAGTCCCATATATATACGTGAGCCCGTGTACACTTGGAACCGGCTGTAGGGCTTGTATATACGCCGATCTGTGCCTCGTATTTCCTTCGTGTACATCAGCTGGCAGGGTCGACGCAGTACGACGCGACACGACTCGATGGATGGTCCAGAATATTCTAGAACACTTGTGTATATACGGCCGGCAGATCCATATGATGATCGCCAGGTAAGCCTTTGGACTAGCTAAATATAAGTACGTATATTAGGCTTGCTTCACGGAACTCCATCTTGTTGGGCCCGCATGTCATGGGTTCCATGAGACTATGAGAGATGTGCTGATTGATATCGGTGTCATATGGAACACAAGCGTCATGTACACGTACGTCTACGTGGCAATCAAATATCTCAGCTTCTAGAAACCTAATGATCACGTACGGAGGATAAATATCATGTAGGGATAAGTACGTGCAAGTTCATCTTGTATATCAAGGAAAGGATATGCACGAGCTCCAGATATCTCGCGGCGGCCAACAAACTGATGGCGGCGCACGCGTATGTCTCGGGAGCAGCCCTTCAACCTGGCCTGTGCTGTGCCTATATAAACAAGCCCCGGGCTCCAGAGAAGGGGACCACACGATGCATCCAGGCGCCGTTAGGCTGCCTAGCAGGAAGTGTGCGAGGGTGATCTGCATCTGAAGGACTAGGAAGGCAGCCGCCAGCACGGCGCTACCACCGCCATGAACCAGAGGAGATGCTGCCCGGCAAGACGACGATATCTGGAGGATTATAGGAAGGCAGCCGCCGGCACATACGGCGCCGTGTATCATCACACTGCAATGGCAAGCAGCGGGCAAACGCCGGCAGCCTGTACGTGGCGCCACCTCCGGTCAAGATCATGCCATCGTCGAGAGGCCCGCTGGTGGATCCATGTAGGACAACTTCACGAGACGACGACAAGGATGCCCGGCCGATCCGATCGCTGGAGCAGACGAAGGCAGCCTTACCAGGAGCCCAAGACGGAAGAGAGGCAGCCGCCGCCCAGGATGAAGCCGTCGACAAGATCCAAATTCATCCATCAAAGGGGTCCGGAGAAGGTGACAAGATCATCACGGGAGGCAGCCGGTCGCCGATCTGCATCCGTTCAACCGGCCGCATGGAGGGGCGCTCACACCTTGGCTGCACCAAAGCCACTACGCCGCCGCCGACGTGACAGGCGCCCGCGGTGCAAGACGGCTCCTCTTGCGGCGCGCCACCGGCCAAGCTAGACCCATCCACGAGCAGGCCATCGTCTCGCGTGGCGAATGACGCTCGGCTCATTGGATCAGGCCGCCACCACGGCGCCATCAAATCGAGACTCGTGCGGATCAGCAACGAGACAATGCGGTCGCCGTGTCCTGAACGACGCACACGTCCGCTGTGCGGCCACTCCGTGTACATGACGACCCGAAGGCGATACCCATCCACGGTGCACGTATATGTGCCCAGCATGCATGTGTGCGTGTGAAGATGCATACAGGGAAGATGCAAGCAAGCTAGGCGAAGTATAAGCATGCGCCTGCACCATCATCTGCCCCAAGTTCAACGGGCACATGTTTTGATCAGCTATTTTCACAATGGCTCCACACTTACAAGGCGGTCACCGCCGTCGATGCCACGCCGAGCCAAGCCAGCACGTGGTCGACAATGGCTCGATCTACCCCGACGCGGCCGTCATGTTGAAGAGGGAGCCCGGATGCTGTCGACGATGGCTCCACATCTACAAGGACGCCGCCGCCGTCGACGACAGCTCCTCATGCACACCAACGCCATCGCTGCACTCCTGACGCGAGGAACGCGTCATCGGCGTCCACGGCAAGATGATGCACACATGAGCAACTCCACAGAGGTGATGCCGTCGTCAATAGCTCCACACCTACGCCGGCTGCCGCGCACCAGCAACACGCGCGTCAAGTGATGGCTGATCGACGCACACCCATGCCATCTGGTACCGCAGTCGAGATTACGGCACGGTGCTGTGGAGCACCACGATGCATCGGCAGGATGCATGCAACGCATGCTAACAAGCCATGAGAGCACCAACAATCATCAAGCTGCATGTGTACATGTATATGCATATACGCGTACGTGCGTGCGCACTGTGTGCCTCACAGACCAAACTACAATCCATCAAATTATCAGGAGCTCGGCTATCATTCGAACCCTATTTATATAATTTTATCTTTTGTGTATTTTGTGTGCATCAGGTGAAGTTGTTCAGGTGATCGAGCCATGCACATATACCTACTACTTCATCTACCACTACCACTACGCGCCAGCCCACGCTGACACAGGCGGGACGATGTAGGCGAGTGCAAGTCTTCATCAACTACAACTTCAACGACTCTACGTGATCAAGTTCCACGGCGTGCGACGGCGGCGTTGCGGTGAAGTCCAAATCAGTCAAGCTACATCAACCATGCAAGTGCTTCTACCACTACATCGACATGTGTCGTTCGATGCCGGCGCAGCGGACGACACAGGCGGCGTGTCTAATGCTCTAGCCACGTTCTACCGGCTCATGGACCCGACAAGGCCATAGCGCGCCCGGCGCCATCCACATCTACACCAACACACATGCATGGAGAAGTGGCGAAGATCGGCGGCGACAACCAACGCAGCTTTTAATCGAGGTACTCTGTGAGCTTGACTTACGGGGTAATTAACTAGGAGCTTTCCGAGGCCCTAGGAACCATGAGGACCACATCGCCTAGATCGAGAATGCCACCAAAAGAGGCTACCATGGAGCGCATTTGTATCTTGGGGAACATATATTTGTATTTGCATTAAATATGAATAAAGTTTATGTTCCCTCTATTTATTTCTTTTGTGTACTTTTAGTACACCGGGCACGCCAAGCGTATTTATTTTCATTTCGCAGAGAGATCCTCCCTTCTTGAGTGATTTTTTCTGCGGAAACAAGGAAATAAAAAAACAAAGTCTAGGGCTTAGTAGAGCCCACCTCTCAAAAAAAAAATATAGCAATAAAGCTCATGCTTTCTCGAAAAATAAATATTATGTAAATAAATAAACCCCGGATAAAAAGTTGATCTAGAGGATGAATGATAAGCATCTGTTTTATAACCGTTCTATCGGCAGCCGCCCAAGGCTTTGAGAAAAGCTAGAAAGCCCTTTCACGATGAAAGGTAATAAAGGGTGGGGAAAAAGATGTGCCATTTTATTCAAACTCTAGTAGAAAAATCTTATTATACCACGGCACTTGTGAAAGCGTCATCGGCATAGTAGCAACTCGATCAACAACCAAGTACTTATCTCTTTTTTGCTCGAGGGGCTGGCGCAAAGGGTAAGCTTGGGGAGTTTGTTGGCGGTCACCGGCGACATATTTTTTCCGTCAACTTACTACCATAAAGGGAGTAAAACTATACCTTTTTATACTCATGCATTTATCACTAATAAAATTCCACTTGTAGTATCTATTATTTTATTTTTGCAGATTTATAATAAAAGCAAGTGGAAAAAATCGACCAAAAGTACGCCATCCGGAAAGCGCATTATTGCAAAACACAAGCCCGGAGCAAATCGATCCAAAACATCAAAATTGGGGCGAGCCAAGCCCGCCCACAACTTTTCAAGACGAGGAAGACACCCCCCACGAGACCTAGGCAGGCCGAGCCCGGGTGGGCGCACCACACAGTGCGGCGCACCCTCCCCCCGGTTTAGGCCCAACCCGGGGAGGCGGTTCGCGGCACCACCAAAAATGGGGATTCTGCGTGGGATGGTCAGTTTGCTTTCAGATTAGGAAGGTTTACGAGGTCGGTTTTGGTGTAATTTAGCACTTAGGCCCCTCCTCCAAGTGTATAAGTAGGCCCCTCTCTCCCTCTCTCAACACACACCACTTGAGTCCAGCAAACCAGCAATCTCTCTCTCTCTACCACCTCTACCTCTCTCTTTTCTTCTACTTCTTCTTTCTTCTTCTTCTTCTTAGTTACGGGTTAGCACTTGGAGTAGAAGAGCTACAAGGAGGGCTTGTCTCCTAGAAGAAAGTGTCTTGGTAATATATCTTCTCTATGGAGCATTCTTCTATTTGCATGTCTTATATCTATGTTCTTGGCCTAACTTATGAACTAGAGTATAGTCTTGTTCATGTTCTTGTGTTGGTATATGAACTAGCATATAGTTTACATATCATAATCTTGACATGTTTATCTCGGTTCATCATCGATCATCATATGCCTAACTTGATTAGAGGTGGCATATCGGTTCGTTGTTCCTTGAGTTTGCTCTTATTCTAGTCCGGTCCATTCGACGAGTGGGGATCCCAGGGGACAAGAGTAGTGCTCGATATGCGGGCATGGTGCTCGGGTATTACGACACTGCGAATATGAGTGCATGCCACCTGCGGTTGAGGGGTAGGCGGTTTGGTCGCGTGACAAGCCTTGACCGTCCCCTTGAAATCCCCACGTTCGTATGTCTTTGTAGGAGTTAAGTAAATGCTTCCCATCGGGCCGTATGGTATCAGGGAGTCTCCCTGTTATCCTAGACCTAACCACGATTAAATCGGTTTGCATATGATCCTAACTATTCATTTGTATGGTCATGACTAGATACATTAGAATTACTCCATTAGGTTATTCATTTATTCTTTATCTATTTTCTATATCCTTTTCTTTGGTGGATTCTTAAGTGTGTGTCACACTATCCATAAACCGTTATTGCTTACCCCTCGTTATGAACAATTTGGTCTAAACAAACACATGTTCCTCTATTCGGATGCCATGCTAGTTTATTAAACACATGCCTTCCTTTGGGAAAATATAAATAACCATACCACGAATACTTAGGGTGAAATGCTACAATGATAGATCCGCGGCGCTTGCGGATGAAATATCTAAGATGGCAAGATCTATCCCGTGACAATCTCTTTCGGATCACCCGACATGGTGGTTTTCTTTGGGAAATCACGGTGCATTTCTGGCGCTTTTATTGGGGATGGTTTTATACATTTTCCTTTGATTGCGCTAAGAAATGTCAAAGATGGCGCCTATGGTAGCATCGCTGCCGCCGATAGTGGCGCCCTTTGGGAGGCGTCGTTGCCGTTGGAGTCCTTGCAGGCGGTGCAGATGCGGGATAGCGATCCCGGTGGCGTCGATAGCCGGCGGTGAGCGACGTCAATGTGGACGTCCGAGGTGACGCCGTCTTGTCGTCCATGTTGGCACTCGGATGTTCCCAATGTCAAAGAGGTTGTTGGTAGTGACCGGAAACTTATCGTGCCATTATAGTAGCCGCCAGGCGTTGGCCTAGTTGGATAGGCTTTCGCCGAAAAGCGGTGTGGACGACTCTGTGGTAGCCTCGATCCGACGTCGACGGGTCGCGGCGGTACAGGAATCCTTGGGGTAGGCGTGCTTATTTGCTTGCGGCGTCGATGATCTTGGAGGGGGTAGCGTAGGGCGGCGGTAGGAAGCCGTCCTTGTCGGCGGCGCCCATGGCGAGGGGCGTCGTCGGTGGTGGGCTGAGGTGGCGTGCGTGGCGCGTCGTCGGACGACAAGGTCGGCGTCTCTGCGGTGTTGCTTTCTATGCGTGAGTCGCGGGTACGTCGTGGATGTCGATGGGAGGCGTTGTTGATGTCGAGAGCGGCCATAGCGTGCCGCGGCGTTGTTAGCGGCGCCCGTGTAGCAGTCGCCCAAAAAGATCCAACTCAAGAGTGTCGTCGAAAAGATCCATCACGGGCTTCGGCGTCGTGTAGCTTGATCCATCGGATCTCTTGGCGTTGGTGGTGGTCGGGAAGCGTCGGTGGTGGGAAGCGTCACGGTCTCCGGATACGGTTGTCGAGTCCGGCTAGAGTGGGCGGGAATTGACACGATTGTTGATCGGCGAGCGATCTTAGCGAAAAAGGCGGCTGCGGCGGTGAGGAAGATGATCGGCGGTGTGATGGCGTAGATGGCGTAGGGTGATGAAAAACGGCAGGTAGGCGGCGATGAAGATGGCGATGTAGCAACTTCCGGCGATGGCGAGAGGCGGTGGAGAGAAGACGGCGTGGCGTGAAGCGTGCGTACTGCAGCGCGCATGGCGCAGCAGCGGCTGTGGCGCTTGCGGCGCCCGAGCAGCAGCGTGCAACGAGCTGAAGCGGCGCGGTGGTGGTGGCGCTGCGTCTTGCGCGAGTGAGAGAGAGAGATTGGAGAGGCTGGAGGAGTTTTTGGGTGTTACCCTTTAATTTTTACGATTAAAATCAAGCGGTTCTGACTCACTTGTATTTATAGTCAGGGGAAGACTTGCAGCTAAGCAATCACTAGGAGGTTTCCTTATAGATTGGAATACCTCTCACAAACAACCTATTTATTCCTATTTTATTTCTATTTTTATTCTTAAATATCTATTCTTAATATGAAGCCTTGATGGCGACAGGGAAGCGGCGGCGGCAGCCAGGTCTGGCCTGGTGCTTGCGCAGCCCTAGGGGTTGCCTTGTTGGGCCTCCCGTGAGCTGGTTCATGACAACTAGTCATGCCACGTCCACCCTCACGTGTAGAGCCAATAGAGATAAATTTCCTTGACTTCTGATTTTCTTCTTTCTTGAAACTGATATGTGACGTCAATCCAGTAACAGTAAATTTCTCCATGTTCATGTACTTCCCATTAAATATAATACTCCCAAATTAAAGACCAAATGATTTCAAAGGGGTACGAGCAATCATATTTGAAAGATCATAAGAATCCCCTGCGGAAATATTTTGAGGAGCCATGGGCTCATCAGTAGCCACCAGAACCAAACGACAAAGCGGCAAAAGCGTCAACAGTGGCCAGGTAGCCGCTGTGAGCAGCTGAGCAACTGGGCGGCAACATCGACTAAGGCAAGGCGAACCAATGCGAAGCGAAAAAAAGGAGCGCAGGCAGGTACAGGAAGGGATGGACGACTCCGACGAACAGCGTGGATGGAGCAGCGAGATGCAACAACGAAGCCTCCAGCAAGGTGATGACGTCCGTAGACGCCAACTTCGAAGTGAAGATCATCTCAAGGGACAGACATCCCAAGCCCACGCCAGCCAGCACCGAAGACGAATGACGGACAAAACACGAACACGACGCCTTCAGGAAGGTGATGACGCTTGCACGCCACCGTCGATGGCCATTGGCATGCAGCCTGGCGGGGTTTTCACCCTTGTCCGTCAACAAGGTCATCGGGGGAGGCCGGACGGCCGGGCACGACGAAGCCATGGCGCCAGGCGCCACCCCCGCACGGTCCAGCAGCAACCGCGCCACGGCCCAGGGTGGTGGCCCCATGTGGCTGCAACCTGCCCGTCAGAGCTCGCCACAGGGGGCGCCGCCGGACGCCGGAGCACGCCGGAGATGGGACCGCCCACCGCCGCCCACCAAGAGCCCGTCGGGGGGGGGGCAGCTGTGGGGAGGCGGATCCAACCGGACACCGAAGCATGCCGAAGAGGGGGCCCGCCGCCGCCTGCCACCAAGAGCCCGCCGGGAGGGGGCTAGCTACAGTGGCGGCCGGCCGTCGCCGGAGGTCGTCAAAGTTGAGACGCCGCCGCCAGCGTGGCCGGCACGCCTTTGGGGGCAGATTCCGGGCGCCAGAGGGCCGGATCCATGCGCCAGGGAGCCGGATCCATACGCCAGGGGCCGGCGCCGGAGTGGGATTGGGGAGGAGGAGATCTCGGAGGAGCACCGGAGGGAGAGGGCGCGGACGGGGTACCTGTTTTTTGGGGCCGCCGCGAGCAGGGGGAGGCAGCGACGGCGGCTGGGGAGGAGCCGTGGAGGCGGCGCTGCGGGAGGCGGTGGATGCGGATCGAGTCTCGTACGTGGTTTTGCTATGTTTTCGATAGTCCGTCAAACTTGTACGTACTTAGTACTATATAGTACTACTGCAGTATATTATGATTGGATTGTATGGAGTATATATGGACATATATGAAAAGTATGCATTTTCTAATGTCAAATGTAGAACGCATAGGACACCAGAAAAATAGTCATATGTCAAGACAAATAAAAAAGCACTTTTATTTCTTATATGAGATAACTACTCTGGCTGATAAATATGTGAGGATGACTTGAAAACTGATGGCGTAACTCTTCCCTCCGTAATTACAAATATTTTTGCAGAATGGGTTGTGAAAATCCTAATTTTATTTAGAAAACAAAGTCATAAATATTTGGAAAAGAATTTACAATTTTTTGAGTTCAAAAGTTTTATGTAAATAAAAACTCAGGAATATTCAAAATAGGTTCAAAAAATTGTCTAGTTTGAGAATGGTTTTGAATTTGATTTTCTAAAAGAAGTGACAAAGCAAAAGAAAAGAGAAAAAAAAAGAAAAATGGAAAAGGAAAACCCTCTCCATCTCTCCCTCTCGGGCCTCTCAAATTTCCATGGCCGGCCCAGCGCCTCCCAACTCCTGCAGCCCAGGAGCTCCGGCCCATTCTCCCTCCCGCCTCTCTTTGTGGGCCGAGCTCAGCAGGATGGCCAGCCCAGCTACCCACCACGCCAGTGCCTCCCTCTCTCCCTTTCCACTGACACGTGGGCCCCTGTCGTCAGAGTCGTCAGCTTCCCTCCTACCTACCGACCCACACCGCACCGTCGTGCGCTCACCGTTGTACGCATCGTACGTCATGACCAAAGAGTGCATGTCTTGAATACTGAAGTGTTGCGCGGCGATCTGTAAGTCGATGGAAAATTTTAATAAGGTTTTTGTTTGGGTTATTTGGAAATAGGAGTGCATGTCTTGAATACTGAAGTGTTGCGCGGCGATCTGTAAGTCGATGGAAAATTTTAATAAGGTTTTTGTTTGGGTTATTTGGAAATAGGCCATTACAATTTTTTCAACTTTTGAGAAAGCGCCATTACAATTCGTGCTATCGGAAAAAAGCGCCATTACAAAAAATGCGGCCACGAAAAAAGTTCATCTTAGGAATATGGCCCTTTTTTTTTTGAATTTGGGAATATGGTCTCAAAGCGAAAATTTTGTTATGAATCAGGCCTTCTATCGGTTTTGAAAATTATAACTTCGAGTTTAGTAACTCCAATTTTGGTGAACCAAAGTTTGTTGTGCTCTTTTTGAGATGTCTAGTTTTTTTATTAAAAATATGAAATCGACATGTTTTGTATAATTATTTATTTATAACTCCAACATATATATTTTTGTGTTAAAAATAATAATTATAGATAAAAACATGTCCATTTCATATTTTAATAAAAACTAGACATCTCAAGGAGCACAACAAACTTTGGTTCACCAAAATTGAGTTACCAAACTCTAATTATAATTTTTAAACCCATTTTAATACCGGATTCATAACAAATTTTTTTTTTGGCCATATTCCCAAATTCAAAAAAAAAGGCCATATTCTAAAACTAACTTTTTCGAAACATCGTATTCCTAATTCTCTCTTACAACTTTGAGTCTCGCTGATAATAGCCATTGTGTACGTTTAGCTCGTGAATTTGGGCCCACCTACAGGTGTATTTGGGTACAGACTGAAACGCTCGTCAAGTTTCCGTGTCGCTGCCGTTACTCGTTCGTCGTTCCCCATCGTTTCCCCATCCCGTACCCACTTCGGCGAACCCTATCTACTCCATATGGCGGCGGCGGCGGTGAGTGAAGGCCGTGCTTGAGGGCGGCGGAGGTCTGGTGCAGGCGCGGCGAGCTGCTGGGGCGGGTGCGGTGCAGGGGCGGGCGAGCTGCTGCGGAGCAGGCGTCGTGCAAGGGTGAGCAGCGCGATGAGGGCTGCTGGTCCGAATGCGCCTTTCCCTGTCGCTGCCGGCAGCTCCGAATCATCGTGGATGGGAACGACCACGGGGACGGGAGAAAAGAGCCAGCAGCGCCGGCACTAACGGAAGACGGGGATACTTGACGATCGTTTCCATCATGCAAATACACCTGCAGGTGGGCCCAACTATGATCTAAACGTACACAATGGCTATTATCAGTGAGCTCAAAGTTGTAATGGCGTTTTTTCGGTAACATAAATTGTAATGGCGTTTACTCAAAAGTTGAAAAATTATTATTTTTAAATACTTATGGAAAGAAAGACTTCGATTGTGATTTTGAATTAGGGCAAGAAGGAGACATTTGACTTAAATCCGACTAGTTCTATTTCTAATGATGGATGGAGAAGTTAACATGTAACGTAGTGCAATGGTTAGCTAGAGAGGACACCAAAAGCCGCCGCTTTTAACGAAAGGCCTAGTGGTTTTTTTTTTTTTATTTACAAGCGCAACTTTATATATTAAGCAACCAATCTTACGAAGGTCTTGAAGAAGACAAAATTACATCAAGATCCAACGACGGATAAACACATCGAAGCTTCAAAGCCGTTGGCGGTGAGGAGCTCGCCGGAGGGGGTGGGGGCGTAGAGGCGCATACACCTAATGGAGGGACCGGCGCGATCGCGTCGGTTGAAGGTGGGACGAGCGAGCCGAGGGGAAGAGCTTTCCGGCGGCCAGAAGATTAGTTGGATTGCCGCCGCCGAGGGAGGTAGAAGAACAAGCTCAAGTCGAAGTCCTAGGTGGAGGCGAAGTTCATCAAGCCAACATCGGAAGACGATGTGCCTTGTAGGAGCGCCAGATCTACAAGAACCTTGGTTGCGGATAGGTAACCGGGCTGGAGTGGAGCGGCGTGTGGTGAATGGAGGGAGGGCGTGCCTTGTAGGAGCGCCAGATCTCGCAAAAAACCTTGGCCGCAGGATAGGTAACGGGTAGAGTGGAGTGGAGCCGATAGTGGTGAATGGATGGGAGGGCGGCCAAGAGGGGAAGGCAAATGAGGACAACTCCAAAGGTCGATCCACACAAAGGGGACCGGATCTATAGGATATAGACCATCAACAACCTCCACACCACCGGATCGGTGGCGGCGGCTTAAAACTCCGACAACAAGAGGTGGAGAGGGGAGGAGGAGGAGCCGCAGGAGGGAGAGACGGAGTATTTTATTTGATTACGGCTCACCGGAGGAGCTAGGACGGCGGCAGCGAGGAGACCGAGGAGGACCCGGCGATGATGACGAAGCCCGGCGACTCCATGGCGGCGCCGGACCACATAGGGACAAAGCCATAAAGGCACAAAGGAAGCTAAAAACAAACTAAACTAGAAGCTACTAGAGGCAGGGGGGCGGGCCCCCGCTCCCGACGCACTCGGGCGAAAGCACACTAGAGGGACGGGGGGGGCCGAGGGTGGGTGCGGTAGGGAGAGCTTGAGCCTATCGTTTCCTCACCACCCATGTAGCCTAGTGGTTACAAGCTTACAACAACCTCACCGCACCCGAGACCGATATTCTTGTGTTGTCTTGTGTAATCTAAAAAGCCATGCTTAATATGGATGTATGTGAACACGGCATGATGTCATTGTATAAACTAATAAACCTTATTCTCGCTTCTTTTTAGATAATGGATATTATATCCGCTTCATCTATTAGCAGATAGAATCAGGACAATTATTATAAAGTCTTGCCACACAATGAAATAAAGCCACGCAACTAACACACGATTATAGTTTGCAATAACAAGAATGCGAAACAAAATAATGTTCAAGCTAAACATGATCAATATATCTTAAAAGACAACCATCCTTTGGAACTAAAGAAGTACAATGCTGATGTCTCTAGGTGTTGTCCCACTTGGGTCACCGAGTCCGCCGATCATCATGGCGCCGCAAGCTTGTTTCATATTATCGCCCAATACATTTCCTTGAAAAGTACCCGCTAGAAAGATTTTGGTCTACATTTATCAAAAACCACTTTGCGTTTCTAGTTAACCAAATTGTCCAACAAAGAGTAAGTACCGGTGTTAGTAACAATGAATTTATACTTTTTGTTTACAATTTTTGTCCACCTTATAAAAGGTCACTCATATCCGGGGGTGGTAAACAAAAAAGTATGTGTACAACACGCCACAAGAATTTAGCATAAGAATAATAAAAAAAGAGGTGTTGTATTGTTTTCAGTAAAATGACAAACACAACAATTTTTGTCACCATTCGATTACGTCTAACTAAATTATCTTAGTTTAAATCACCTCTTTTTAGGTACCAAAGAAAAATTTTAATTTTCATAGGAACTTTAATTTGCCAAATATCTTGTGTCACTCTACCAACATTGTTAAATAACGCGGAACATACATGGTGTCGGCGTTTCGGAGCGGCGGCCTGGTGCCGGCAATAAAGAATTTATATGTCGTGTGCCCCTCCCCCGATGGCGTAAGCGCAAGATGGACACCGGACACGGTGATTTATCCTGGTTCAGCCAACGGGGCCCTACATCCAGCCAGGTGGGGTCCTGCTTTCGTGTTACCTCAAAAGCTAAAAAGGGGAGATTTTGTAGTAGGGGTTACAGGCGATTTGCGAGGGAGAGAGCCCGGTCTCAAGCCTCGCGATCGTGGTGGTGGTGGTGGTTGTCCGGCTAGAACTACAGGGTGTCGATCCCAGGTGTGATCACCCGAATCCTCGCTAATGGGGCATTACTCCCCCTTTTATAGTGGGAAGAGGGAAGTAATGTTTACATGTGTGGATGTCTAGGTGGCTAATTCAGAAAGGTCGCTTTCGGTTGCATCGTCTGGCCGAGGTTGGCTGGCTTCGCTGTCGGCTGATGATGACACGCGTCTTGATCCGATGGTGGACGATGTCGTTTCTTGGTGCCTCCCCCAGAATTACATGAGGCGTCCCTCACAGCCCGCATGGCGCAGGGCGGCCCGGGAGCGCGGTGGCGGCGTGTTGAAGCGCCCGCGAGGTTCGCCTGGCGTGGCGCCTTGACGGTAGTTCGGGAAATGAACGGTGTTTCCCTGTTTCCCGTCTTGCGGGGCGTATGCGTCACCGGGCTTCGCCTTTATGTCCCATCGCCGGATCGGGTGGATTTGGCGAGTTGACTTGACCGCCGTAATCGATGGCTCCCGCCATATCGCGTCGGCCTGTCAAATCGCGTGAATCTCACGGTTGTTCCCCTTCCTTCCTACGTAACCTCCCATGCAGAAGTCCCGTGACCCCGGTGAAGATAGTTGGGCCGCCGCCCGAGGATGGAGAGTCTCCCCTGGGCGAGACGGAGGATTTTGCGCCCGAGGGTGGTGAGCTAGGCCACCCTCGGGCCGAGGTTTGTCCAAGCACCCGAGGGTTGCCTCGGGCGGCACGGAGATTCGCGCCCGGGTGGTGAGCTAGGCCTCAGCCGACGAGGTTAACGTCCAAGCGCCCGAGTTGCCCCCGGCGGGGCGCCTGAGATCGGAGCTGGGTCCGAGGTTCGGGCGATAAAGGATGACGTGGGGGCGTTCGGTCCTCCTTTCCGTGAAATTCCCCGACCTTTGTCACTCCCGGGCGCCTTCCGACGTTTGGTCATGGAGGAAGACAATTTGGTTGTAGACCTGGCTTGTAGGCTTGCCGAGTATTTTTCGGTGTCCTTCGTTGTGGTGACTCACATTGGGCAAGGCGCTTGTGGGCGCCCGCTTCGCCAGTCGCCATGGTCTTAGGCACAGTCCCCGCCACCGGGCGTCCGCCGTGCTCCGGATGATGGTAGGCTGAGTTTTCTTTGGGCCTTGACAGACCGGCGGCTTCGTTATTAAGAGAATGTCACCGGGGCCCAATATTTAGGTCCCCGGCACAGCCCCCCGAGCGAGTGGGGACTCGCCTAGGGGTTGTGCCGTTCCGTCATTTGTTTTTCTTCGGGGTGGTTCGTCTACTATGGTGCGGAGCCGCATTGGATTTGTAACCCCGAGGCCTCCGAATGGAATGGCGGGTTCCTTCGAGGTCTTTTTAAATCGAGACGCCCGGCAAGATTGGAACAGCTCTATATTGCTTTAGCCAGCGGAGTCTGCGGTGCGTTTTTGCATTAAGGCAGCCCGAGGCCCTTGCTATGCGCAAGGCTGTTCCACAGCTTCCTCGACTTTGGTCTACGGCTCCTATGTCGCCCTCCCGAGAGGGAGGAGGAGGGAAGACACACCCTGCCACGAAAGCCCGGCCGTGGTGGTGTGCTCGTTTGAACGTTATAGCGGAAGGTTAGATTTTAAGCGGGGTGCCCGTGCCTTCAGCGGCTAGGGTCGGCTATGTGATCTAGGATTCACCCTATGAGAACCCACGGACCGTTTAGCGCGTATCCGGGGGTTTGACGGATCAACCCCCGAGGGCCCGAAGGCCTCCCACGGATGG
Organism: Hyparrhenia diplandra; assembly: GCA_015847255.1. NCBI lineage: Eukaryota > Viridiplantae > Streptophyta > Magnoliopsida > Poales > Poaceae > Hyparrhenia > Hyparrhenia diplandra. The sequence continues at coordinate 25,191 of JADLZK010005525.1, forward strand.
GACATCTCTATAAACGGTACCGCAGATCTTAAACACGATCGGAAATCCAGGCCGAGGGGCCCGGGTATAGCCTGGTTGTGCATTTCCATCCCGGCCCCTAGTTCGGGTTATCGAGTATAATCGTTGAAACCCCCGCGGCCCGCCCAAACTGGCAACCTCGGGGCGTAAGGTGCACGCTGCGGGCGTCAGCCAGCCCGAGGTTGTTTGGTTCCCGCCGGGGTGGGAACCGCCCGTCGATCGACTTTTGCCCCCTTAGGGTTGGGCGCGCCGGATATGGATGGTCGGACGGTTTTACCCCTTGGTGGGAGGAGAGGAGTCTCCCCGCCATGCCCGAGGCGTGGCGGTTCGAGTCCGATGGGACGCAGCCCTGTGGCTCTCGCCGTGGGTGTAATCAAGGGCGCCGCTCATGGTGCATTATCAATTTTGACGGCCCCACCGCAGGCGGGCCGAGCCGCTGGATGAGCTGTTCTCGCTCCATCGCGGGGCCGCCCATTCCAGCGCCGGCTGCTTGCTTGCCCAGCCGTGGGTTTGCCTTCCCTTCCCTATAATATGGGGGGCCGCGGCGGCGCATTGCCGCTTCCCTTGCCCTCGCTATTGCCTTTCTTGCCTTCTGCCGCAAAGAAACCGTGAAATAGAGCGAAAGATAAGGAGAGATTGAAGGAGAGATTCACTTGCCTTGTGCTCGCGGCGGTGGCATTGCAAAGGGTCACGGTTCCCCGCCCTCCCGCTCATCCATGGCGCAGCGGCGCCAAGGGCGCATAACGCCAAGGAGGTGCTCGATGCCGAGCCGCGGGCCGAGATCGCCGGTGGGATGAGGAGAAGTGGCGCTTTGTCGAGGAAGGGCTTCTTCGCCCCCGCACGACGCCGCGGGGCGGCAGTGGATAGCCCGGTTGGGCCAGGAGGAGGCGAATCCTCCCGATGGCTACGTGGTGAGCTTTGCTTCGATCTTCATCGCAGCGGGTTCGAGGTTGCCGGCGGGCGGTTCATTCAGCGCCATCCTCCACTATTATGGTATTGAGCTTCATCATCTTCCCCGAACTCGATCTCCCAAGTCGCTATCTTTGTCACCCTCGTGAGGGATTCACGCTGGGATCGAGCGCATTGGGACCTTTACCGTGGTTCTTCAAAGGCGGACCTCACCACGGCCGGTGTCCAAGGGCAAGTCCGGAGGGCGTTAGCGCCGGGCGATTCGCCGCTCAAGTTTAGATCGAAACGTAAGAAGCCGAACCGAGCCGATGAGTACATCCTATCCAGCTCACCTCCTCCAACAAGGGGTGGCGGGACCGATGGTTCTACCTCCGCAGCAGCGGAACGAGCTTCCGCACACCGGGCGTGTCCTCAAGCGGCCCGAGCAATGGTTTGAGGTCCCCTCGCGGCGACTTTGTCCCGACCCGGACGGCTTGAGGCAAGCGCAAAAGGCGGCTTCGGGAGGCGAATGTAGACGCTGGGCGGTGGTGGTCGCCGCTTTCCACGGGCGCCGGTTGTTGCCGTTGATGGCTCGCCCTTGTACATGTACCGGGATGACCTCCTACGCCAATCTTGAGGCATGTTGGATGTCATCCGATCCGCTTTCCACCCATGGCCTCGCCAAGAGGGTGAGGGGAGGCATTGGGGTCAAATACCCCAACCAATATCCCGAGGATCCCCATGCCCCCTCTGGGTACATTTCATTTTGGTAAGTGTCCCTCGGGTTTCGCGATGCTTGTGCTTTGTCTTGTGGTTGGTCGGTTCCCATCCGGGTGGTCCTTATTCGCCTTCTTCCTGCAGGTCGCTGAATTACCACGACTCCCTCCGCGTTCCGGGCTAGATGCCGCTGCCGAAGCGGAGAACCGCGCCGTAACGAGCGGGATAGGGCTTGGGCGTTGAAGAAGGAGGAGAAGAAGAAGAGGAACGTGTCGCGCCAACCGGCCGCGGCCGCAGCAGAGGCGGGCGTGTCGCCCGATACCACGGTACCACCGAGGAGGATGATGATGATGGTGAGACGAGTTTGCCGTGAACTCGTGCCGGGATGAGGACTGGGCACCCAGTGACCGAGCCCCAGATTGCCCCGGATTGCCGACCGGGCTTCGCCGCACAACCCCAGGAGTTGAGGAAGCCGGGCCGCCGAGCTCAAGGTCCTCCGTACCGAGGCCCTGAATCGGGCGTCCCAAAGGTTTCACCCGACGGTGCCTCGGCGCGAAAGCGCGGCACGGGGAAGAACCAACGGTCCCAACGTGAACCCTGGGCACGTTGGGGCGCGGCCGGGAGGGAAGAGCCGACGCAGCGCCAATGGGGTACCTTGGCGCCGCAAGGCGGCTCGGGTGACGAGCCTAACGCCCGCCCATCCCGAACCGGCCCCCCATGTGTACTAAGCCGTGGAGGAGGCGACCGTATGCTTATGCGCGACGCCCTGCCGCAGCCTTCCCGTGCCTCGGGCGATGCCTGGCGATCCCCGGGCCGTGAGTCCCTTTGCATTCTCGCAGTTTGCTTCTCTTCTTGTTTCTTTTGGCTATTCTCCAGCCCTATTTGACGTTGACTTGTTCGTGAAACGCCGGGCCCCGAGTCCTGTCCTGCATCCCAAAGAAGGCCCTAAAGGTTAGTGCTTTGTCAGCCCTCGCCGGGTCCCGTGAAGTGGATCGCCGGGCCAAGACGCCGCCCCTCGTCGTCGGGGCCCTTGTGGTGTTGCCCCCGGGGGCGTTAGCCCCCGAGCCTCCGGAGGATCGGGGCCCGGAGCCCAAGGGGCGCGAGACCCCTTCCCGAGAAGGGGCTGGCCCCTCGGGGGCGACGGCGGGTCGCCAATCCACCCGATGGCGACCGATTTGGAGGGCCCGGCCAGCGGGCCGACCGGCGCCTCTCCGAACCCTGGCTGTTGGAGAGAGCAGCGGCGACGACCTCCCCTCCCCGAGGAGCCAAGCTCCTTTGTCAGGGAGTTTTCCCGTGAGGAGTTTTCGAGGCGGGCGGAGACGCACGCGCCCCCACATGTGCCGCCCTCCCCCGGTCTAGGGGCTCATGAGGAGTACGATCCCGACTTCCCATTGCTCGGGCACTGGATCGACGCGGGTTCTTGGCGAGGCATCATCTTCGGCGATGGTGAGGGCAGTCCCCGTGGTCACCGTGAAGGGCCCTCGGACTTCTATTGGTTCGGTTTCCTCGAGTCGCGGAGCTGCCGGGCGAAGCGACATTCCCCGAGGATTCAACCTCGCAGGGGTGGTCCTCCCTGACCTTGGGTGACGTTCCGGGGTCCGCCACCGCGTGGTGGTTGATGACCGCACGAGGTCCCGGGCGTGGAGGACTCATGAGCAGATCCGCCGGCGGTCGCCAGACGGCCTAGCGAGGATTGGTGACGCAATCACCCCGGCCGCCTTGCCGAGGCCGACGAGGTGAGTGTCCTTCGTCGTTGTCTCTTGCAAAGATCCTCTTTGTGTATGTGTCGTGATTCGCGGTGTCCGCTGTCGCAGCAGCCTTCGGGTCGTTTCGCCATGGAGAGGTCCGAGCCCTTCGCCGGAATGTCTTGAACTCGGAACGCCCTTGGGCGTACCGGTGAAGTCGGGTCCTGTGCCCGCAGCGAGACGCCCCGCCACCGCTCTTGCCGAGGAGAGGGGAGTTCAAACGACAGCCCCCGGCGGCAGAGCTCGCCAAGGCCAGGTCCGAGTCCGACAGTGGGCGGGTCGAAATGGCTCGGATGAGCCAAGACTTCGAGGACGCTGAGGCGGTCTCCAGGCCCCTCGGGAGGCCCATGACGAGTGGGACAGTCCCGTGAGGAGGCGACACGGCAGCGGAGATGTGCGACGCCCGAACACCCGCATCGGGAGCTGGTGTCCGAGGGGGAAACCCTCAGGAAGGAGAAGGACCAGCTCCAAAGGTCGCTTGCGATGCAGCATGGTGTCATGCCGGGTGGCAGTTGAAGTGCCAAGGTACGCCTTATCCCCTGGTAGGCTTTGTCATCTTCGATTCCTTCGCCTTGCTGATATTGTCTTGCGGTTGTTGCCAGAGGCGGAGACGGTCCGGACCGAGGCCGTGAATACCGCGGCCACGCTCGCCCAAGGGCTGGAGTAGGAGCAGAAGTCGCGCCAGGAGCCTGGAAGAGGCCCCCGTCGGACTTCACCCTCGCCGCCGGCGACAACCCGGAGGTTGGGCCCTCGGCTCGCAGTCGCCTGAGCGCCGTCGGTGGATTCCTTAGGTCCGAGCTCTGGAACGCCTTCCGGTCTGGTGTGCGGACGTGCATGGCGGTGTTCGCCTCGCATTTCGCGGAGTTGTCGGCGCCCGAGGTGTTGAACAACGTCGCAGGCGGCTTCTTCCTTGGTTCCGATGATGAGGGCGCGGCTGATCCTGCCGAGAAGGCCGCTGCCGACGCCGCCAGGACCAAGGGACTGTACGACTCTGTGGAGGGTGCCGCGACTCAGTTGGCTTCCCGTTTCGAGGACGAGGTATGCCCTCCGTACTCCCCCATAGAGTCAAGCTATGAGGCGGACACGGAGATGCGGGACGCCGCCTCCGAGGATACGCCGACGGGTCCGACGCCTGCCTCTGGGGCTGCTACTGCCGAGGGTGCCTCCTCGGGAGCTGTTCGCGATGCGCCGGTGGATGAGGCCCGCGATGTGCCTTGAACTCCCCCTTGTACGAAGAAGTCAAAGTTGTGAGAAGTGTGTACATAAACATTGGTGCCACCCGAGGCATGTGACTTAGGCAGGTGCGTTTATGATGGTGTTGCGTTTCTCGGATTTCATGTTTATTGTGTGGCCAGGTTGCTTGCCTTATCCGCTCGCAAGGTAGTGAGCACGGGTGCCTCGGCGGCGGTCCGTTTAGCTCGGCTACTTCGCTCGGGATTTCTCCGTTCGTAAGACAGCGGGCACGGGTGCCCCGGGGGTGCCCCGCTTAGTTCGGCTATCTTACTTAGGATTTTCAAGCATGTGCAACCTTCGCAGCTTAAACAATCGATCCGAGTATGCGCACGAGGGAGTTTTAGCCATGTGTCGACGAGGGGTCCCCCCACCGAGGGGGTCCCCCGTGTTGCCCTCGAGGGAGTTTTAGCCATGTGCTGGACGAGGCTAAGACTCCCTTGAGTTGCGCACAAGAAGTTGATTTTCGCAAAAGATGTAGATCTTTTATTGAGCGAAAAGAAAACACGAGTGTTCAACTTTATATGCGAGGTTAAGGGTAGAAGCGACGTAGCTGTTCTATGTTCCATGCGTTGGAGTAGACTTCGCCCTTCTCGTTCTTGAGCTTGTAAGTTCCGGGCCTTAGTATTTCGGGGATGAAATAAGGCCCTTCCCAAGGTGGCGTCAGCTTGCGGCGCCCTTTGTTGTCTTGTCTCAGCTTGAGTACAGGGTCGTTGACTTGGAACTCCCGAGGCTTCAGCCGCTTGGCGTGATACTTTTGAAGGGCTTGTTGGTATCTTGCCGAGTGTAGAAGTGCGACGTCTCGGGCCTCATCGGCTTGGTCGATGGAGTCTTGCCTTGCGTGCTGGTTGCCTAGCTCGGTGTAGGCTCGGAGCCTCGGGGACCCGTATTCAATGTCTGTGGGCAAGACTGCCTCGGCTCCATAGACTAGAAAGAACGGGGTGAAGCCTGTGGCTCGGCTTTTCGTTGTCCGAAGGCTCCATAAGACCGATGGTAGCTCCTAGTACCATTTCCTCCCATACTGGTTTAGCTGAGTGAAGATCCTCGGCTTGAGGCCCTGCAAGATCATGCCATTGGCACGCTCTACTTGGCCGTTGGTCTTCGGGTGGGCCACGGCCGTGGTGTCGACTCGGATGCCGTAGTCGTCGCAAAAATTGAGGAACTTCTTTCCCACGAAGTTGGTTCCGTTGTCCGTGATAATGGAGTTCGGAACTCCAAAACGGGAAATGATGTTGGTGAAGAATTTCACCGTTTCCTCTGTCCGAGGGTTCACCACGGCTCGGGCTTCGATCCACTTGGAGAATTTGTCAATAGCGATCAAGACATGTGTGTGTCCTCTAGGCGCCCTGTGCAAGGGACCGATCATGTCCAGCCCCCATACCGCAAACGGCCATGTTAGGGGTATGGTTTGGAGGGCTTGCGCCGGAAGGTGTGTCTTTCGTGCATAGAACGGCACCCCTTGCGGTGCAAAGACGATTTGTTCGCGTCTCGCATCGCCGAGGGGCCAAGAGAAGCCTTGTCTGAAGACTTTACCGACTAGGGTCCTTGGGGCGGCATGATGACCGCATTCCCCTTGGTGGGTGTCTTCAAGCAGATCTTTGCCTTCCGCCGAGGGTATGCATCGCATGTATATTCCCGAGGCTCCCTTTTTGTACAATTCCTTTCGGTCTCCAATCAGCACGAAGGATTTTGCCCTTCGGGCCAACTGGCGTGCCTCGGTCTTGTCCTCGGGTAATTCGCCTCGGGTGAGGTACTCCAGTAGAGGTTCCCTCCAGTCGGGGGTTAGGTCGACTGTCATGGCCTCGGGTATGGCCTGTTCTGCTCCGTCTTCTTGAGCCCCCAAGGATGTTTCCAAAAGGGTGTACTTGACCGAGGGTTTTGAGATCTCGGGTAAGTACATTCGAGGTACAGCACCTCGGGTGGCCGCCACCTTAGCGAGTTCGTCCGCAGCCTTCATTGTATCGCCTCGGAGTGTGCTTGTGTTCGAGCCCATGAAACTTTTCTTCCAGCTTGCGTACTTCTCGGCAATATGCCTCCATCTTGGGGTCATGGCACGCCGAGGCCTTCATGACTTGGTCAATGACCAGCTGGGAATCTCCCCTGGTTTCCATCCGTCGGATCCCGAGGTCAGCCGCGATCCTTAGACCGTTGACTAACGCCTCGTATTCTGCGACGTTGTTGGATGCTGGGAAGTGCAACCGGATGGCGTACCTCGTGTGAACCCCGAGGGGTGAGATGAAGAGCAAACCAGCCCCCGCGCCTGTCTTCATCATGGATCCATCGAAGTACATGGTCCAACACTCAGCCTGAATCGGCGCCGGGGGGAGTTGTGTGTCGGTCCATTCGGCCACAAAGTCAGCCAGGACTTGAGACTTGATCGCCTTGCGAGGCAGGAATGAGATTGTCTCACCCATGAGTTCTACCGCCCACTTCGCCACTCTTCCCGTGGCCTCACGGTTCTGGATGATTTCCCCGAGGGGGAACGAAGATACCACGGCAACTGGGTGCGCGAGGAAGTAATGGCGAAGTTTTCTTCGCGTTAGTACGACGGCGTACAGTAGTTTTTGCATCTGCGAGTATCTAGTCTTCGTGTCGGAAAGCACCTCACTGATGAAGTAAACGGGGCGTTGAACTGGCAACGTATGTCCCTCTTCCCGACGCTCAACTACGACCACCGCGCTGACTACCTGGGTAGTGGCCGTGACGTAGAGGAGCAAGGTTTCTCCTGGGTTTGGCGGCACCAATATTGGAGGGTTGGTCAGGATCTTCTTGAGGTTGCCGAGGGCTTCCTCGGCCTCGGGGGTCCAGGCAAAATGCTCGGACTTGCGTAGGAGCCGATAAAGGGGGAGCCCCCTTTCCCCGAGGCGAGAAATGAACCTGCTTAGTGAAGCCAGGCAGCCCATAACCTTTTGAACTCCCTTGAGATCTCGGATTGGCCCCATCTTCGCGATTGCATCCACCTTGGTTGGGTTTGCTTCAATGCCCCGTTGTGAGACGATGAAGCCAAGTAGCATCCCTCGGGGGACCCCGAATACACATTTTTCGGGGTTGAGTTTGACTCCCTTCTTGTTCAAGCACTCGAAGGTTTCCCCGAGGTCTCCCACGAGGTCTGCGGTTTTCTTGGACTTGACCACTATGTCATCGACATAGGCTTCTACGATCCTCCCGATGAGTTCCCCGAAGATGATTTGCATGCACCGCTGGTACGTTGCTCCAGCGTTCCTCAACCCGAAGGGCATTGTGAGGTAGCAATACATCCCGAAGGGTGTTATGAAGGAAGTCGCGAGCTGGTCGGACTCTTTCATTTTGATCTGATGGTAACCCGAGTACGCATCGAGAAAAGACAAAGTCTCGCACCCGGCGGTGGAGTCGACAATTTGGTCGATTCGAGGTAAAGGAAAGGGAACTTTCGGGCATGCTTTGTTGAGACTAGTGTAGTCCACACACATCCACCATTTCCGTCCACACACATCCCGCCATTTCCCCCATTCTTTTTCTCTACTAATACGGGGATTAGCTAGCCACTCCGGGTGGAACACCTCTTTTATGAATCGGCCTCCGGTAGCTTTGTGGATCTCCTCGCCGATGATCTTTCGCTTGGCATCGTCAAAACGGGCGTAAGCGCTGCATGATTTGGCTTTGAACCAGGCCGGATGTCTAGGGAGTGCTCGGCAACATCCCTCGGTATGCCCCGGCATGTCGAGGGTCCCCATGCGAACGTCTTGGCGTTCGCACGCGAGGAAGTCGACGAGCACCGCGCTTCCTATTTCGGATCCAGCTCGAGCTGATGGTCGGCCAGCTTCTCCTTCGGGTTCTTGGGATCGAGTGGGATCTTCTTGGTGCCCGAGGAGGGCTCGAAACTCCCGGCATGGCGCTTGGCCTCGTTCTCGCCCGTGATCTTTTCGCAGCTCTTCTTTGCATCGGCAATGAGTGCTTGGCGATGGCTAAGCGCCTCGGCGTACTCCACGCTCTCCACATCGCATTCGTATGCGTGATGGTGCGAGGGACCGGTGGTGATGACACCCTTCGCCCCGGCATCTTGAGCTTGAGATAAGTGTAGTTCGGGATGAGCCATAAATTTGGCATAGCAGGTCGCGCCGAGGAGTGCGTGGTATGTACCCCAACCCCGAGGATCTCGAAGGTAAGAGTTTCTTGCCCGAAGTTGGAGGGGTCCCCGAAGCTGTGACTGGCAGTCGATCCGCCCGAGGGGCTTCGGTTGTTTGCCGGGGACAATGCCGTTAAATGCGGCCCTCCGGGACGGATCTTGGACTTGTCCACCCCGAGGAGGTCGAGGGTTTCCTCATAGATGAGGTTGAGGCTGCTTCCTCCGTCCATGAGGACTTTGGTGAGCCGAGTATTGGCAATGATGGGATCCACTACCGGTGGATAAGCCCGGGTTCGGGATGTGCCGAGGGTGATCCGACTGGTCGAAGGTGATTGCCTGATCCGACCATTTGCGCAGCTTTTGGGATCGCCGGCTCGGTTGCGTACACTTCTCGGCGTTCCTTCTTGCGCTGCCGTATCGACATATTGCCGGTGTTGCCGCCGAAGATCATGAAGCGCTTGTTCACCTTTGGGAAAGCCTTGTTCCCCTCGGCGCTGCCTTCGGGCACTTCTTCCTCTTCCCCTCGGGAATGGCCTTGAGCTTGGCGAAGTCTTTGGCGCACCCTTTTGCACTCCTCGAGGGTGTGCTTGCCGGGGAAGCCGTGATTCTGGCATGGCTTCTTGAGCATGCTGTCGAAGGTCTCCTGTGACGGGGGTCGGTTTCCTTTGCGGTCGACTGCAGCCACCATGTCCTCATCATCGCCAGCGAGGGCTGGGCCCTTGCCCTTACGGCTCTTGTCCTTTTTCTTCTTTTTCTTGTTCTCCCGAGGTGGGAACCCCGGGCTCCTCTTCCTTACGCTTTCCTTTGCCCGAGCCCTGGATTGAACAAGGCCCCGACAGCCTCTTCCCCACTAGCGAACTTAGTGGCAATGTCCATCGGCTCGTTGGCCTCGGCCGGTGTCCGGCGCCCCGCCTTCTTCGAGATCTCGGCACGTGGTGCCGGACAAGAAGTCCCCCTATGACGTCCGAGTCCGTCACATTAGGGAGCTCGGTCCGTTGCTTGGAGAAGCGCCGGATGTAGTCCCGCGAGGACTCGCCTCGACTTCTGGCGATAGTTTCGGAGGTCCCATGAGTTGCCCGGGCGCAGTACGTGCCTTGGAAGTTTCCTCGGAAGGTTTTCTCAAGTCACGCCCAATTTGCTTTGAGGTCCGGTGGAAGATGTTCGGCCAGCCCGAGCCGAGTCGGAGAGGTACAGGGAAGGTTTCTGATTATCACTTTGTCATCATGTGCCCCCGCAAACTGGCATGCCAGGCGATAGTCGTCCAGCCATATACGGGTCGAGTTTCCCGAGTATTTCTCAAGATGGCTCGGAGGCCTAAAGCGCGCGGGGGGTGGTGCTCTCCGATGTCCCTTGTGAAGGCCTGTGGCCGGGAGGTTCTGGGAGTACCCGCGATCTCCCTGCGGCCTGTGCACCCCGGGGTCCCGCTGGTCGTCCCCGAGGCGAGCCACCCCGCGGTGAGCCCGGTTGTTTTCGATTTCTTCCCCGGAGGTCACCGGCCGCCTCGGCAGAGTGGTCTCTGCGGGGTCTTCCATGCGTTCCCAACCGGGCGGTTGCTGCGGTTGTCGACCAGGCGTCCCCGGACAGGTCTTGCCGAGGCTTGGCTCCCCCCCAGGTCCAACGGAGCCTTGCCGACATCGCCCAGATTCCTCCCGCTGCCGTGATGTCGCAGCCCGATCACGGGAAGCTGAGTGTTGACGGTGAAAACACCCTTAATTTACACCATCAAAACACCGTCAATATCCCTGTTTTGACGGGAAGAACAACATTTCATGAACATATTTTATCCAATAACCTAGTTCCACATGTTGATGTCATTATTTTTATGTAGATATGAATTCGAGGAAATCGGCCGAATAACACGTAGAGTCGTCATCCGTCGGTGACCCAAGTATGGAAAGTATGCAAAATACCATCACCATCATGATCACAATGTCCTATGATCTTTGCCACACAAAATCGAAGTCATTTGGCCACAAGATGAGCATCGGCCGACCAAGGGCCATTTCATCCCGAGACATCCCGACATGTGGGGGACAGCTTCTAGAAGGGTCGGGAAGGTCAAGGCCCAATGGACCTCGCATCGGCCGACCATAGGCCATTGGCCCAAACCCTCCCCACGTGACTTGCCACATCACCAATCCATGGGAAACCAAGAGAAGGCACCTGATTGGTCAGCTAAGACGTCCCTTGGATCGTGTGGGTACAAAACGGATGACACGACAAGTTCTGGACTCAAGACACAGAAACCGACAGTGGGGCCAACATATCCAGCACCTGGGGATGGCCCACAGGTCATGGACCATGGTCGGCTGACCATGGACCATTTGACCAACGACGCCCCCACGCCTACCACATTGTCCACGTGATTATTTCATCCACCGTTGATCCTAAGGCGGTTTATCCAAAGGCTATGAGGTGGGATCACGCGGATCGATGACGTGGTATTTGGAGTAGCCCCTACTCCACCTTGGGGCTATAAATACCCCCAACCCCTCACTTCCAAGACACACCACAAGGAAGGAGCTCTCCACTCTATCAAGATGTAGTAGTGTTAGTCTAGTTGGGAGTTAGCGTGAGTAGTGAGCTTCGCTCGGGTTTCCTGATTTCGGTCTTCTAGGAGGTCTGGTATTGTTCTTTTATCATTCCTTTTGTAGAAAGATCTTTACATTTATAATTCATTTCTTTCTTTACTTTACTCAGTATTTACTTTATTGAGTATTTACTTAGTGCAACTTTATTCTAGTTCTCTAGTATATAGTTGTTATGATATTATCTAGCATATAGACGTTTCACACTTAGTTTGTGGTTCAAACCACGGTTCATTACTTAACCCATGCCCGTATGCGATCATCGTCTCGTAAGAGGTGCTCTAGTTGATCTGCGCTACAATCTAGAGTAGTAAGAGGAAGTATAAGCGTGGTGCTTAGACTCGATCTTGCCCGTGGTTATCGCTTGTTGCACGGATGGATTGTGGTAGCCAGTAAGAAAGTGACAGCCCTTCTGGTCTTTGTATAAACCACCACGTGTTTAAACAAGTTCTTAAAAGATAAGGCTCCAGTAAAATAGTAGCTTGATTAGTGGTGTTTTGTCCAACACTGTTCAACTACCGCCTAGCATACTTGTCGTGTGAATCACAACCAGTTGTCTCGTCCCTTCGTGCCCTAGATTAATATCATAGAAGTAAATTAAGAATCATAGGAACCGTTGCTCACTCGTTGTCCTCCCCGCTAGCTAGACTATTCTCTTATCGTATGTCTAGACCATTCCCTGTGTGTGTCAATGCCTTTATCATATACATCATTTACACCCACCTTAGTCTAGATAGTATATTAGTTGGTGGACACATGATGGTTAGTTATCACATCCTATGCCATCGCCTCCCATGGGCTAAATACAAATAACGATACCTTGGAATACTCCCGGGTGAAATGCTACAACGGTAATTGCGTAAACTATGAATATCTTACATGAGCATTAGAAATACCAACAATCATTTCTAGCGTAGTTGCCGGGGATAGGTTCTATATCTATTTCTAGTGACAACGCTAAGTAAATGTCAACAAGCATTTGGCGCCGTTCTTGGGAAGCAATTGGCAAAAGATGTTGATACTAAACTTGATGTCCACTAATATATGTTACCATTAGCTATTGTGGGAATATCGTTGTCTTGTTGAGTGTGGAATAACAGGGCATCAACCATTTCAACCATTTGATGTTTTCCACAAGAAAAAGAAGTTTTAAGAAAGAGCCCAGGGTGTCTGATTATTCATGAACCGTCAACACTTCAACCTGGTCGCTCCACAGTGTGAGTATATGTATACATTCTAACCCTGTGCAGAAATGAAGAAAAGGTCACCGTCAAAATGGAAGCAAAATCATCATATGATACAGAACAAAGCACTCACAATTCCATCTCAGATTGTGGGCAATGATTTATATGGTCAATTCATCAATCAAGAATTTGGTTGCACTTTGGACTAACCCCTGTAGGGAAACACTCCAAATCTAAGAGGCTAAGTACTAAGACAAACTTCAGTTCGGAGAATGGATAATCCTCGAGCATGTCATTGGGGAAAGGATTTCCCACTTTGGTCCACCAACCTCTCCCAACCGACTACACATTGTGCACATGTTGGAAAATCTTGCCCTTTGATGGAAAGTCAGTTCGAGGACCTAGGAGAAGACTCACATGACACAAACCGAGGTCGGCCGAACTACAAAGTGTGGGATATCAACATTTGGAACCTACCACATTGATCACCTTTCCATCATGGACAAACCCCAGAAGTTTGGGCATGTATGGCCACAAAAGGGTGGTCGGCCGACCATGACCATTTCATCATGACACATCCTAGAGTCATCTTGACATATGGTAGAAGCTTTGTAGAAGGATTGAAGATGGAAAACCATCCATAGGATGGTCGGCCGATCCCCACCTTGGTCGGCCGATCCCACCTTTCCACCTTGCCAGCATCCAGTATACTCTATGACATGTGGGACCACCTTCTAGAAGGAATGGAGATGGGACAAGGCCTATCAGGGGGTTGACCGACTCACCCAAGTGATGATCCGCTAAATCAACTAGAGGAGACCCCACAATTCAAATAAGTCTACCAACCCACCATCACCATCAAGGTTTAAACAAGATTTGGCGAGAACAACGAGGTGCAACCATCCGTCCACTTCTCCGGGACCAACTGGTGCACCGAAAAAAAAAAAAATGAACAAAGAGGAGAAGTCCTGCTCTACGGACTTGAAACATGGAGCCCTTGCCAAAAGGTAAATTGGTAGTTATCTCATATTTCCCTTTTCCCATTGCATTTAGGATACTTTATTTTATATCTTTGCATGTTTCAATCTTCAATCAAATAATATTCACTTTGCATAATAAAAACTTGAGAACAAAACTTCACGAACCTTTGTGGCACTATGAGGTTTGTGGCGAGGTCGCGCCTGACCTCCCCATCTACCCATATCACACATCCACCACATCTTCTCATCATTATTACACTCGGAAACATGTTCATGCAAAAATCTGGCTAAGATCCTAGGTTGGGGAATCGGCCGACCACTCTTTTGGCCATTTCGCTCCCCAATCATTTCCAGATACATCATCATGACATCCACAAAGCATGAATCCGAAAAACCTTCTCGGGGGCATCCAACCCTTGGTCGGCCGACCAAGCTTTAGAAGCCTCCGCCACCATCTCCTTCACCAAACACTTCTACACAACACATGATGCAATTTGCACTAGCCAATTTTCTTTGGGGGCCACTTTGGATGGTCGGCCGACCAACCCTTGGTGTCACCTCACATCCATATTTTCCGTAATACATGTGGGGGCATCATGACCAACACCAATGGAGTGCCACCATCATTTCGGACACAAGGTAGGTCGGCCGACCTACCCTTGTGGACCCAAGGTCAGGGCACACCACCACTCAAGTTTTCACCCCTCCATCTCTAGTTCAAAGTTCATGAGAATCCCCTTCACAAAATTATGAACTTAGACCTCCTTCTCTCCACAAGGTTCACGAATAAGTTCACCTCAAGTATAGGATAGTTAAAGTTAGTCTAAAAAAAAATAATAATAATAATAATAATAAATATATATATATATGTATAAAATAAAAAAATAATAATAAAATATATATAAATAATAAAAAATTATATATATATAAAAAAACAAAAAAAAATAATTAAAAAAAAATAATATATAAATAAATAATAATAAATAATAATAATATAAAATTAAAAAAATAAAATAATAAGAAAAAAAAAATAAATATAAATAATAATAAAAAAAAATTTAATAAAAAAAAAAAAATAAAAAGATATATATATATAAATAAATATATAATAAATAAATAAATAAATAAATAATAATAAAAATGTAGTGTTTAGGCAAGCTTTGCCTCTTGTTCTCTTGTTATGGTATATGTTTACCCACAAAGAACGGTTTCACAAAAGGCAACCAAGCCCCCACAAGGACGACTAACCCCTGGATGACTAACACTAACGCTAATCCTTTGTCGTCTAGTTGTGGTTTGTGTTCTCTCTTTGCTTGCAGGAATAAAAGAAAGCTATAAAGGGTTTAGATGTGCATACTATGGGTGTTTCTCCACCAACAGGGGCTTTGCACTTGATTGTTTGTCTGCTGATGTGACTCAGACCATGCCAAAAGCCAGTGTGGGGAGGTCGGCCAATCTCCCAAGTGAAGGATCCCAACGTTTGGACCCTACAACGTTGATCACCTTTGCATCAAGAACACTCGCAAAAATTTGAGCCCTGAATGGCCCCAAAAGGCACATCGGCCGACCATACAAGTGAAGGATCTCAATGTTTGGACCTTGCCACATTGATCACCTTCACAACAAGAACACACTGTAAAAATTTGAGCCTAAAGGGCCACAAAAGGATGGTCGGCCGACCAAGAAAATTTTAGAAATTCAAAAACGGTCGGTGCGAGGATTGGTCTATCGGATGAGAAGAAGAGCACCACAGAGAGGCCAAATGGTGGGGAGCTCCAAAAGAGTGGTCGGCCGACCATCACCTTGGACTCCTGGACCCACCTCTTATCACTGTAACACTCCCATTCTCGATTGCTCAAGCAATCCCAAACAGAGAACAACCATCAATGGGTACAATGATGGGCGTCGATAGGAGTCTACCCGGCACTATATCCACCACCAGAGCAAAGTGAGCAAGAGCTAAGCTTGGGGGAGGTCCCTCCCCCACCAAGGTAAGTATTCTTAAACTCTTTTTATTTCAAATCCTTTTTACATCCTAATAAAATATGAATAAAATAATAAAATGACCTCCTTTCATATGCTTCATGAATGTTTATCTTCTATTGGAAATGATGAATAGTTGCTCGCCAAATGATTCTTTAGTGCTTAGTATACAACCCAATATTTCTCTAAGTATGGATTACTTAGCTCACATGATAACCATCATGAACCTAAAACTTGTGTGGGTTGCAAGTGCTTTCAACTAAGTCTGAAGTCATTTTGAGATATGATCCATCCTAAGATGAGAGTTGCTATATTTTTGTTCCAAACAAAGAAGATTGTTGGAGTCTTTATTTCTTAAAACAATAAAACACTTGATGTTTCCTCTATGGTGAAAATTCCTACCAAAGCCATACTCATTTCATAATATAGACCTTCGACATACGCTACTTGCTTTAGTAGTATTGAGCTTTGTCAAGCCTTGTTGACCCTTGTAGAGAGACTTATCATGCTCATTAGATCAAGTGCACATACATGGCACCATACATATGTTGCTTCTACATTGGAAGTACGCAATAACATGCCATTCATCCTTTTTCACCAAATAAATATACTCCATGCTTTTATATTTATGACCTCTCTCTAGTTACGTTTTTAGCAGAAAGAGACATTGGCTATATATATATATATAAAATGAATGAGAGATGAAAAATGGACATGTGTCCAGGGTGAGTAGAACCCACATCTCTAAAAAAAAAAAAAAAAAAAAATATAGCCATGTCTCACAATGCTAAGTAGGAAGAGAGAGAAATCAAATAAAGGAGTATTGTACATCATCTTTCCACACACATGCACATCTTGATCTTAGAGCTTGACACTTCTCTCCTTGGATCCAAGCTTTGACACTGCAACATACACAAGGTAAGTATAGCATACTTTATCCCTACCCAAGCTCCACATAAGCCATTTTTAGTAGAAAGAAAAATGGGCAATATTGCATATGCCTTGGTGAGGAAACCAACCACCACTTGAGTGACCATGAGAGCACCATTTGAGGAACATTAAGTTTTCTTTTGAAAACATTGCAAAACACTCCAACATGAAACTTGTGAGGAATGAGAAAACTAGAGCTCAAATCAAAGGTGGTCTATCCCTTATTACTAAAGACAAGGAAGAAGCCAAATGCCCCATGAAGGACTAAGGTAATAAGGGTGAGTTTTTCAACATTGCTAAAAGTTTTTCCATTCAAAGAGAAGTCTTTTTGTTGTGCACATAGTACTGTTGAAACATGAAGCATAGTAGTAACTCCCCGATCCACCGAGACTAAGTTTTAATTCTTTGTTCGGGACTAACAAAGGTTAAGCTTGGGGGATCTTGTTGACGTGAAAACACCCTTAATTTACACCATCAAAAACACTGTCAATATCCCCTGTTTTGACAGGAAGAACAACATTTCATGAACATATTTTATCCAATAACCTAGTTCCACATGTAGATGTCATTATTTTTATGTAGATATGAATTCGGAGGAAATCTGGCCGGAATAACACGTAGAGTCGTCATCCAGTCAGTGACCCAAGTATGGAAAGTGGGCAAAATACCATCACCATCATGATCACAATGTCCTATGATGCTTTGCCACACAAAATCTGAAGTCATTTGGCCACAAGATGAGCATCGGCCGACCAAAGGGCCATTTCATCCCGAGACATCCCGACATGTGGGGACAGCTTCTAGAAGGGTCGGGAAGGTCAAGGCCCAATGGACCTGCATCGGCCGACCATAGGCCATTGGCCCAAACCCCCCACGTGACTTGCCACGCCACCAATCCATGGGAAACCAAGAGAAGGCACCTGATTGGTCGGCTAAGACGCCCCTTGGATCGTGTGGGTACAAAAAAGATGACACGACAAGTTCGGACTCAAGACACGTAAAACCGGTGGGGCCAACATATCCAGCACCTGGGGATGGCCCACAGGTCATGGACCATGGTCGGCCGACCATGGACCATTTGACCAACGCCGTCCCCCCACGCCTACCACATTGTCCACGTGATTATTTCATCCAGCCGTTGATCCTAAGGCGGTTTATCCAAAGGCTATGAGGTGGGATCACGCGGATCGATGACGTGGCGCTGGAGTAGCCCCTACTTCACCTTGGGGCTATAAATACCCCCAACCCCCTCACTTCCAAGACACACCACAAGGAAGGAGCTCTCCACTCTATCAAGATGTAGTAGTGTTAGTCTAGTTGGGAGTTAGCGTGAGTAGTGAGCTTCGCTCGGGTTTCCGGAGCTGGTCTTCTAGGAGGTCTGGTATTGTTCTTTTATCATTCCTTTTGTAGAAAGATCTTTACATTTATAATTCATTTCTTTCTTTACTTTACTCGAGTATTTACTTTATTGAGTATTTACTTAGTGCAATTTTATTCTAGTTCTCTAGTATATAGTTGTTATGATATTATCTAGCATATAGACGTTTCACACTTAGTTTGTGGTTCAAACCCTGGTTCATTACGAACCCATGCCTGTATGCGATCATCGTCTCGTAAGAGGTGCTCTAGTTGATCTGCGCTACAATCTAGAGTAGTAAGAGGAAGTATAAGCGTGGTGCTTAGACTCGATCTTGCCTGTGGTTATCGCTTGTTGCACGGATGGATTGTGGTAGCCAAGAAGGAAGTGACGGCCCTTCGGTCTTTGTATAAACCACCACGTGTTTAAACAAGTTCTTAAAAGATAAGGCTCAAAGAAAATAGTAGCTTGATTAGTGGTGTTTTGTCCACCTTTGCTCAACTCACGCCCAGCATACTTGTCATGTGAATCACAACCAGTTGTCTCGTCCTTCGTGCCTAGATTAATATCATAGAAGTAAATTAAGAATCATAGGAATCCGTTGCTCACTCGTTGTCCTCCCTGCTAGCTAGACTACTCTCTTATCTGTATGTCTAGACCATTCCTGTGTGTGTCAATGCCTTTATCATATACATCATTTACACCCACCTTAGTCTAGATAGTATATTAGTTGGTGGACACATGATGGTTAGTTATCACATCCTATGCCATCGCTTCCCATGGGCTAAATACAAATAACGATACCTTGGAATACTCCCAGGTGAAATGCTACAACGGTAATTTCGGCGCTTGCGGAATATCTTACATGAGCATTAGAAATACCAACAATCATTTTAAGCGTAGTTGCCGGGGATAGGTTCTATATCTATTTCTAGTGACAACGCTAAGTAAATGTCAACACCGAAGCTTTTCGCCGCGCACCGCCGCCGTGTCGAGGAGATGTCGAAGTCCCTCGCGAATGCGCCTCCCCTCGGCGGTAGAGGGCTCGGGCATTTCGCGTACCAGCATGGCGGCCGCTGCCACATTGAGGCTGGCCCTATTGAACGGGGCCGCTATGCCGGGAAGCGGGGTGCGCCCTCCGCCCACCGCGTCTACCACCGCCGTGCTGTGGTGCCCTCGGGGCCGACGCGATGAGCTGCTCCCGTTGGATGTTCCGCTCAATTGTCGGAGTCATGCGGACTCCACGGATTCGTTCTTGTAAATCTTGCTTGCAGCGTGCGTTACGCCGCCGATGCGGTGCCGCCGGCGGAGACGGGGCGGAAGCCGCGGTGCTGCGGTTCGCGACCCGTCGTGGCAAGACGTCCACCTCCTCTTCGTCGGAGGCGTCCGGTGAGGCGACCGCTTTGCGGCTCGATCTCGACATTGAAACATTCCCGCGTGGGGTCATAGTAGTCGTCGCGTCGTCGGTCCCGAGGGGGCGCCGAACGCGAGGAGGAAGTTTTTGGTTTTCGGACGGTAAAGCGATTCCGCGGATCTTGGGACCGGGCCCGTCGTTCGGGACGAGGAGGCAAGGCGGGGTCTCGCGGCATCCTTTGGCGGATGCGTTCTTCAGCGTGTCGTCAGGTGGGATAGCGTTCCCGTGGAATGGCGGGGGGTCGGCCCGTGCCCTCCTTGCGAAGGTTTCGACCTGAAGTTTCCCGTCGAGGATTTCTGGGATTTCTTCCGCTGCTGCCGCGGAGGCATTCTCCCCGCCGGTTAGGGTTTTGGGCATTCCGCCTCGGGCAACCGCCGGAGATAGATCTACACGGCGCCTTGGGGTGTGCTGAGGGCTCCCCTATGAGTCGGTGCCGGTGGTTCGTGGTCGGACTCGGAGTCCCGTCGCCAAAACGCGCCGCGCTGGCGTGTTCGCCTTGCCCGCGTGCGGCGGCGGCGCGTGGTGGTGGCCACGCCGTCTGGGGACGCCGCCCTCCTTTTCCGTCGCCGCGGCGGGCGGGGAGGAGCATCTCGAAGTCGCGGCCGGCGTGAAGCGACCCGGCGTTCCGGCGAAAGCGGCGTTTCAGCGCGGGGGCTCGGGCTCTAGCGGGCGGGGTGGAAACAAAGGTGGAAAAACGCCATGAGGGCCGATGGGGATTGGTGCACTGGCGCTCCCCTACCGGGCGCGCCAACCGTCGGCGTTTCCGGAGCGGCGGGCGCCTCGGGTGCCGGCAATAAAGAATTTATATGCGTGTGCCCCCCCCCGATGGCGTAGCGCAAGATGGACAGGACACGGTGATTTATCCTGGTTCAAAGCCAACGGGCCCTACGCCCAACGGGTGGGGTCCCGCTTTCGTGTTACCTCGGCGCTCAAAAGGGAGAGCCTGTAGTAGGGGTTATAAGGTGCGGTTGCGAGGAGAGAGCCCCGGTCTCAAGCCTCGCGATCGTGGTGGTGGTGGTGGTTGTCGGCTAGAACTACCGGTGTCGATCCCCGTGTGACGCCCGAATCCCGCTAATGGGGCATTACTCCCCCTTTATAGTGGGAAGAGGGAAGTAATGTTTACATGTGTGGATGTCTAGGTGGCTAATTCCCGAGGCTGCTCTCGTTGCATGCGGCCGAGGGTTGGCTAGCTCGGGCGTCGGCTTGATGATGACACGCGCGTCTTGATCCGATGGTGGGCGTGCCGTTTCTTGGGCCTCCCGAGGGTGCAGTGGAGGCGTCCCTCACAGCCCGCATGGCAGGGGCGGCGGCGGGAATCTTTGGTGGCGGCGTGTTGTGCGCGCGAGGGTCACGGCCCCGCGTGGCGCCTTGGCGGTAGTTTCGGGAAATGAACGGTGTTTCCCTGTTTCCCGTGCCGGCGGCGTGTCGTCCACCGGCTCGGCTTTGTGTCCCATCGGTCGGATCGGGGTGGGATTTGGCGGGGTTGACTTGACCGGCGTGTCGATGGCCCCGCCATATCGTCTGTGCAACCGCATTGAATGCGGTTGTTCCCCTCGCCAGACGGAACCTCCCATGCCGAGTGCAGTGACCCGGGTGAGATAGTTAGACGCCTCGCCCGGATGGAGAGTTGGGTCTCCCCTTGGGCGAGGCGGGCGCCCGAGGGTGGTGAGCTAGGCCACCCTCGGACGGGGTTGCGATCAAGCACCCGAGGGTTGCCCTCGGGCGGGACCTGAGATCTTTGCCCGAAGGTGGTGAGCTAGGCCTCCTTCGGACGGACGGTTGCGTCAAGCGCCCGAGGGTTGCCCTCGGGCGGGACGGAGATCGTCAGGCGGGTCCGAGGTTCGGGCCGAGTTCGGGGCGATGGCGTGGGCGTTTGGTCCTCCTTTCCGTGAAATTCCTCGACCTTTGTCACTCTGGGCGTCTTGCCGAGTTTGGTCATGGAGGAAGACAAGCTGGTCGTGGGCACGGCTTGTAGGCTTAAAAGCTGAGTATTTTACTCGGTGTCCTTCGTTGTGGTGACTCCTGTGGGCCGCTTGTGGGCCGTCTCCGGCTTCGTCTAGTCGCCATGGCTCTTAGGCCTGGTCCTTCACCAGCTGGGCCGCCCTTCGTATCGGGATGATGGTAGGCTGAGTTTTTCTTGGGCTTTGACGGGCCGACGGCTTCTCGTTATTAAGAGAATGTCTCGGGGCCCAATATTTAGGTCCCCGACACATGGACTTGACTGTAAAGTTTTTGGATGCATTTAGACCCCAAATGAAGACATCCTTTTGTCCAGTTAAATTAATATCGTGTAAGGATGCAACAATTCTATGTCAGACACTTAAATTTATCCCCACTAAATTTCGTCTACAGAAAACATTCAGTGGGACAGAACTAAGCCTTTTAGATTGGAAATAATTGCCTAACTGATCATTTACCTTAATATTGACGTTACCCCCATTTGTGGGAAAATCCTTTAATTCTCAGCGTTTGTTGTAGAAAGCTCCATTTAACCTTGTCATACGTTTTTTTAAAATCTATGTTAAAAATTATCTCATGTTTTTTTTACTGCTAAGGACACTTTACTAAAACTATAATGGTTTCTGTACTCTCGAACACCGTGCCAAGAACCATCTTGTACGATGTAACTTTTCTATCATTTTTTGCTCCTCTCTCTTGAATAAATTACTTGCGACATCAGCAAAACGTTTAGTTATTGCCGGCCGTAACTAATACACACAGAAACTTTGGCTGTTTCATTATTGGGGGTGCTATTCAGAAGCCACTATATACTTTCCCTTGTGAACAACTTAAATTTAGACCCTACTAGCGACAAAATAAAAGGTAGGCATTGCTGTGCTTCAATTATTTCATCCGTCCTTTGCTTTTTTCAAAAGCGAACTGACCTCGTACTTCATTGAGAGAAAACGGATTGTTCAAAGATACACGACCTATCCCGTACTCTTGGCGAGATGCCGGGAAGCGGGCACAAGTAAAATACTAACACAAGACACCGACTTTAACGGTGGCGTAGGAACATGTAAACTAAAAACGAACATAGTTGTGTTACTGTAGCTTGGCAAGGCCTTTGCCTCTGATCGATGGCAGTACGCATGTTGGTCACGGTCAATAATTTCACAACTGAACGCGCGCGCACCTTTATCTAGCTAATCCTCGTTACTTATATATTTTTTGCTACTCAGTACTCACTCATTATATCATGCATAGCTCTGGGGCCGATTCAGAACGCGCACGTTAGTCCCAGCTCAAAAGCTGTATGACTCCTTTGACAAACCATTGCATGACCCGCCGAAAGGCTAGGCTTTACAGCCGCAGCCCACATCGACTTAAATTAAGAAGCAAATGAACCCTATGATCTCGCCCACCGCGCGCTGCTCGCCCACACTGTACCCTGGTGCGTTCACCATTGTACTCTGCGTTCTTGTGTGATGATCTGCGGGCACTGGTGTTGCGTGATTTGACTGTAAGTTGATGAATTTTCAATTTCACGGGCAGATCGCGTCGCGTTCCCACTTCCCCTTCCCCTTTCTTGCGATTCTTATGTTCATCTTCGTTTGGTCTAATCTATGCTTGGTATGTGCTCTGTTGGTTGTTGCAGCGCTGTCTTGGTTTCATCTGTACATTGCTGGCTCCAGGCATTTCGAAGGCTGCCTACCACTCATAGCCATAGGCGGCATTTCAGAGTCTAGCTGCCTCTGCCGGCAATTGTCAAAAATCAACCGTCACCGACCTGATCTGATCATCTGACTCCGAGTCTCCGACACTACTGAAGAACCGCTGCAGGAAAGACCCGGTGATCTCAGCTGAGTGCCTGCTGGATCCTGAACTCCGGCGGATCCGGATCTGACATTGAAATTTGAATGCACCTGCCCCAACCGGCGATCTGACTGTAAGTTAATGGATATTCAGTTTCACGGGCAGACTCCCCCTTTTTCCGTTTCTTATGTTCATCTTTTCCTTTGGTCCGTCGAATGATATGTATGCCTTCTTGGTTGGTGCAGTGATCTCAGCATCTCCCTCACTCCGACACTGAAGAACCGCTGCACCTGCACGTACGAAGCGTGCTGTGCTTGTGTGATACCCTGTTTCCAGCTACTTCTCTCGTCGCTCGGACTCTGACGGGACGAGTGGTGTCAGCTTCTTCATGTTGAGAACTGAGAGAGAGTACGTAGCCGCTCTGCCTTATGCGTTCATGCCCTGATTATATATACTGCAGATTAAATTTTTGTGCTGTATTGACCACAGAGATTTTATTGCCTTCAATACAATGGATTTCGAGCTTGTTGGGCATAGCTGAGCAGTCCGGATCTCTCTCAGTTGTTTCTGGAAAATTTCACTCCGCAGCAGGTGCCATGAATAACACAGAATCTAAGGTGAGTTGGTTGGTTTTGGAGGTTTCGCTATTCTAGCTAGGATTAGGACTCCATTTGTCAGATTCTAATACATTTTTTGTTCAACGACTCCCTCCCATGCATCTCTCTAATACATTTTTGGCTCCTCCTTGTTTCAGTTCCAGATCCCTTCCGTTCTCTTCGGATCTGTACTGCTGCTGCGAGTTGGAGTTTTTCTGTCACTTATTGCTGGATCCAGGTGCTAGCAAATGCTGCTACGATCCTTTTCTTAGCGTCATTCCGACTCATCTGGATCTGACATCATCGTAATCGAGCAAACCTATATATGCTCCGGCAAAACACTCAAGGAAGCAGATATAACAGGTGACCTCATCACCTGTCCTTCCTGACTTCATCGGCTTAACTGCACCTTCTGCTATCATCACATATAAGCCTGTGTGCCTGCCTGTCTATCAGGCTATATATATGCAGTCCACTACAACAGCTATCTATGCTCCTCAAGTCATAAACTACTAGTTTGGATTCCGGCTTCACAATGGCAGCAGCTGCCGCCGTGGTGAGCGTCTCCATGGGTGTGATGAAGCCTGTCCTGTCCAAGCTGGCTACCCTCATGGGCGACAAGTACAAGAAGATCAAGGGGCTGCGGAAGAATGTGACCTTCCTCCAGCGTGAGCTTGGGGAGATGGATGCTCTCCTTGAGAAGATGGACACCGCCGATGAGCTCGACCCGCAGGCCAAAAAATGGAGGAGAGATATAATTGAGATGTCCTACAACATAGAAGACCGCATTGATGACTTCATGCACAATATTGGTGAAGCCGATGGCGAGATAGGGATCCTTCGAAAAGCTGCTAAGTATCTGAAAACTTTCAAGGATCGTCGTCGACTTGCAACTGACTTCCAAGAGATCAAGAATCTAGTGATTGAAGCGAGCGACCGTCGAAAAGAGGTATATGTTTGATCAGAACATATCGGTTACCACCCCTGTAGTTGTTGATCCTCGCATGGCGACCCTCTACAAGGAGTCAGCAAGCCTTGTGGGAATTGAAGCCCAAAAGGATGAGCTTGTCAGCTGGGCAATGGATGATGAAAAACAATTGAAGTTGTTGACAATAGTAGGATGTGGAGGTTTAGGAAAGACCACACTTGCTAATGAGGTGTATCTTGAGGTTGGCGGCAAGTTTAAATGCAAGGCGTTTATATCTGTCTCTCAAAAGCCACAAATGATAGAGCTATTCAACAGCTTGCTAACCCAACTTGGGCAGCAGATATGCTCCCATCCTTGCAAGTTGGAAGACCCTATAGATGCCCTAAGAAGACATCTACATGATAAGAGGTAATCAAAGTCAATGTTTTAATTAATTAATTTAAAAACTTTGACATCATAGAAGTATAGTTTATAATCTTCTTAATTTATTGAGAAATTCAATTATACCGTTTAGTTTTAGAAGTTTTATATGTGAAGATAATGTTCTCCTTTCTCATTGGAAAATTTAGAGATCAACATATTGTACGGGTAAAACAATCAGACTTCTGTGTGCACATTTCTTTAAGTGGGAAATTTTTATTATTATTGATTCATAAATGGGCAATTGTATTTTTGCCTTATTTTAATACTAAACAGAAACCGTAAAGGATCCGATCATAGGCATGTAATGCTACCAAACTACTACCAAAGTAATGCACGTTATGAGTTCCTTTCATAATTTAACCTAAGTTTAATAAATACAAAAATAATTGAATTAGGGTATTAATATTTAAGTTTATTCTCATATCCAAAACCAAAGCTAGGACTTCGGAGAAGAAAAAGGTGGAAGCATGCTCCGTTAACACACAATAGCCTTCATTTGATTAATGTTTGTTACACTTTCTTAAACTTGATACATATTTTTGTTGTAGTATCACATTAATGCTTGACATGTAGCACAAGCTTTTAGACAAATGATATAACCCTATATATAAATATATTCTAATATACGTCCTGGCATCCAGTATTATTACAATTGTATGAGATTTATGTATGGTTAGTTCTTGAATGAAGTGGGAGTCCTTATTACATATGTTCAACACTTTTTGTAGGTACTTCATTGTAGTTGATGATTTGTGGGATATTCAAGCATGGAATGCCATTCAATGTGTTTTCCCAGCAAGTAATTATTGTAGCAGAGTTATAATAACTACACGGGATGAGAATGTGGCTAGATCATGTTCGCAACCATGGATGCATCCATAAGATGAAGTACCTGAGTGAGCAAGACTCAAGGAAGCTATTCTTTGACAGAATATTTGGATCCGAAGATTATTGCCCTACTGATTTCAAGAAGGTTTCATGTGAAATATTGAAGAAGTGTGGCGGCCTACCACTTGCAATCATTACAATGGCTAGCATGTTAGCTTGCCAAGAGACAAAACTAGAGGAACTGTGGGATTACATCCATAATTCACTAGCGACGAAGTCTACAACAAGCTCCGACTATGAAGACATGATGTATATATTAGATCTTAGCTACAAGAATCTCCCCGTCATCTGAAGGCATGTTTTCTTTATCTCGGTTCATACCCAGAAGATCATGAATTTGACAAGGTTGATCTAGTTAGACGATGGGTGGCGAAGGTTTTGTGAGTAACTCCGCTACACAAGATGTATGGGATGTTGCGGAGAGTTATTTTAATGAGCTGGTCAACAGGAGCTTGATCCAACCTAGATATGAGAAGTACAGAGTACACGATATGCTACTTGAGTTGATTTTGAGGAGATGCAAGGATAATAATTTTTTGCATTTGGTAAATAATCTTGAAGCAGTGGCCGAAGTGACAGAAGAGATCGTTCACCGTATTACTTTTGTTGGCCTGAGAGATACAAAAGGACGATACCAAATTGATGAGAACCACCATTCTGAAGGTATCACAAATTCGTTCTCTTACCATACTCGGAAATTGGAATTGGACACCTCCACTACTGGAGATGAAGTTCTTACGAGTTTTAGTCCTAAAAGCTCATTTGGGGATTGAAATGGACCTGACTTGCATCAACAAATTGTGGCAGCTGAGGTATTTATATGTTAGTACTCAAGCCGTGCTGCCACGTCAAATACAGGGACTGCAACTTTTGGAGACTTTGCATTTATCAACTTTGGGAATACATCCCAATAGAATTAAATTGGAGATTATTGATGTGCCACACTTGTCACATATTATCCTGCCATATTGGACTTTTGGTACTGGTAGCAGGTGGCTTAGCAAGACCGGTGAGCTTAAATCACTACAGACTTTGCTTCGTTTGGAAATTGATTCATTGGAGACTATTATAGGCCTAGGGGAGCTCACTGCTATGTCAAGTTTAAGCTTTTATCTACACGAGAAGAGTGTGCCACCAGCAATGGCAACAATATGGATGGCTGCTCTGAGAACTTCTCTTGAAAAACTCAGTAACCTTAAACATCTGTGTATGTACAGAGATAATTTTTCCAAGGTTACTTGGTGTGCTGATGCAATGGGCTCGCTTTCTCAACCATTTCAGAGCCTTGAGGACCTTGACATGAGTGGATACGTCTTCTCTAGAGTTCCTAGGTGGATTGGCCATCTCCAGAACCTCCGTAACTTGAGCCTTGGGTTGAAGCAAATGGACCAAGAAGATCTTGCCATCATTGGGACAGGGGCGCCATCCCTACTAAGCCTCTATCTATGGATCGTAGGCATCCTAACAGAAAGGGTCGTCATAAGAGGTTCCATGGGATTTGCGTCTGTCGGATATTTTGAGTTCAACTGTGATTCTATTTCGTACCTGTCATTTGAGGCAGGAGCTATGCCTGAGCTTTGGAAGCTGAAGTTAGTCTTCGACCCAAACGAATGGGACATGGCAACACCAGGTGGGCTCCAGCATCTCCCAAGCCTTGAGGAAATCAGAGCATATAGGGCATGTTGCTTGGCAACTCGTCAAAGTCAAGAAATAGGATAGACAACTATACCATGGAGAAGCTGATCAATGGAGAGTTCCAGAAAGTTGTTGAGGCTCTCCCCACATGCCCAACGTTCTTTCTCGCCAATGCATGGGAGCAGAGGTAAAGTTTGTCTAACCATGGGAGATGGATGCATGTGTCAAAGTATACAAGTTATATTTATATGAGTTCTGGCAGTTATGTTTGGTTTTATTTTTATAACAGTACGTAGTAGTAGTTATGTTTGGTTGAGGGTCCCATTAATTCTGCACACCAGTACTAATTGCTCATGAATCATGGCTGTGTCCTCGCCCACCATTTAATGCAGGCCCGACGTGGAAGAGAGTTTGGACGTGGTGGGTTAAGGATTTAAGGTGCAGGATCTTCAATCATGCATGTATGGGTAATAATAGTGGATTCACACTTCAGTATGAGGCTGCAACTATCCATGCTCAATTTGTTCTCATATTCAGTTGGTACTGCGATCACATAAACATCACTTTGAAAATAATGGAACATAAATATTCCTACTTCATATGGTATTCTCTCGCCCCGCGAAAGGCACGGGGGAACTGGCTGTATATATGATTGTCATACTGAAGCTGAATGGAGATGTCTTTGGCGCCATTTTTTCTTCTCAATGGAGGGTTTTGTTGTGAACAAGTCTATATCTCTCATTTGCTTGAAGGCTCTTGTTTGAAAAACGATACACGGATTTTCTGTTTGGCATTGGCGTTGACCCTTGTTGCTCGTGCAGGGCTGGGAGTTTTTGATGTGGTAGTTTTTGTGTATCTTTATCCAGGTTTTCTGTTGATGTTTGGTGGTAACTGTGATGTTTATGTATACATAGACTGGCAGTTAACTTATCGGGTTCTCTTGAAAATTTAATTTCATTGACACTACTAGTATGATGGAATTGATAATCGTCCGTTTAAATCATATACCATGTCATCTTTCACCCCTACGATTTGGGCACCAAAAGCGGGCCAACCAGCGTGGCCACGTCGCGCGCCGCTCCCAACCGTCGGATCGCCCGGATGAACGGTCGAGATCTAGCCAGTCCTTGTTGTTTTGCAAAAAGCCCTCATATTTTAGCATAATTAAACCCGCAGTCCAGGCCAATACTTTGCACGCTCTCCTCGCCGTCTCTTCGCTCTCTCCCCCTCCGCGCGGGCAGGCGGCGACGACAGCACACACGCTCTCCTCCTCGTCGTCTTCTTCAACCGTCCATCGTCTGGATCGCACCGCTCCGGTGGTGCTGGTGGTGGCGCATCGCGCGCGGCGCAGCAGCCCCGGCGTGCCGGGCTCAGCTAGGGCGGGCCCCACATGGAGGTGCCGCGCGCCGCCTCCTCCGCCGCCGGGCTTGCCTCCTCTGCCGCGGCACTCGCCGCGCCCGCCGCTGCCCGCCACGCTCGCCTCCTCTGCCGCTGCCCCGCCGCCGCGCTCGCTCGCCCTTCTCTGCCCACGATTGGAAGGTGGAGGTCGAGGACTGCCACCCTCCATTGCTCGATCCATCTCCATCTTTCGCCTCCCCAGGACTGCTGCACGTGCTCCAGTTCAATAGCTCGATCCCTCTCCCCATCTGCCTCCCCAAGCCTGCTCCACGCCACCGCATCGACGTCAATCAGACACGTCTCGCTGCGGCCCTGCCTGCTGCAGCTACGCAGCCCTCTGTGGTCCGCCGCTACTGCTGGGTCGACACCGCTCAAGTCGCCAGTGCCACCGAAAGTGCCGAAGTCAAACAGGGATGCGCTGCATTGTCTTGACACACGGACAGCAGCAGTAGCACAGTCCTAGCCCGCACCCTACATTCCCTCTAATGCCAATCTACTAGCAAAGGGAGGTGATGGTAGCTTCAGACATCAAATAGTTTAGCAGCGCCTTGCTGGGCTGTGCAATCAAGGTTATCAATTAATCCCTGTGGTTTGGTCTCATTTTGCAGGCAAAAGGGATGATGGCAAATCTAAAGCACAGTAAGCATCCAATGCGCAAGCATGTCAGCTACATATCTTTAGGTGAAGTTGGTACTGTGAAATGTTCTTTAGGCTAAGTGCTAAAAATTTCATTCCACCAAAAAGGATCAGTGCCACAATTGTGTTGTTTAATCTAATGACAATGTTCTAATTTCTCATAACTATCTTTAGCTATTATGATTCATATAATAGCTCATCTTAAGACCTATATCAGCAAAATGTTTACATGACACAAACCAAAGGTACCTGTTGGCACTCTTTGTGGAGCCTGTGACGTTCTCGGGAGCTTTAAAATGTCTCTCTGTTTAACTAAGGTAGTTCAAGAAGCACTGAAAATCCTATTGAAGTACAGATAGTAGTAATTTTAGAGACGATTAGTGTTGTGTTGGGGTTTCATAAAGTAAACCCATTTTTCAGTTAGCTTGATACTTGATTCAATCAATTTTCAAATTTGTCGTGCCTAGGAAGGTACAGCTTTCAGTTTCAATTTGATGGTTCTCTAATGACAAAGAAAGGCGAGCACAACAAGATATGAGGTTACTATGCTCTTTTTTTTTTTCCTATCAGTACAAATTTATGCCTATGCACTACACATTCCATTAGCCGGCGCCGTGTCTGCATGCCGCAGCACATAGAGCCCGCTGCCTAGCCAGCTTGCCGGAGACCCGCGGCCGGCTGCACGCGCCTGGGTTACATCAATTTCACTGATATACGACGTCCTAGCGTTTTTCCCAATTGGTGCTTACAATATTGCTGATATATTGATTAGAAAGGGATCATTCTGTTGGAATGGAGAAGGGAGTGCTCATTAACTCAATTGAAGTCTTTTTGTTGTTCAAAACACGAGCGGGTCTATCCATTAGTTAATATGGTTATATGTGTATTTACTTGGCTCGCTTGATCAAAGAGTGAGCCTGAAATTATGTTCTTATTGTCCATAGTTTGTTTCCATGCATGTTAACATTTATTTGCTGAAACTAGAAGCAGACACTAGCTAGAGAGCAGCCTTGCTCAAAGTGGATTCTAGACCTTGCAGATTCATGAATAACCCCTTATTACTGGTGCACTGTTTGCTCAAATGTCAACAACACTTCGAAATTGTATAAGTGAACAAACTATATAAATGGAGGTCAGGTCCTACTTTGACGAAGACATATATGTAGAACGTCATACAACCAGCTACCTTTGCGAGCACCCCTGTTCCTTCAGTTTACTCCATGGTCAAAATTATACCTGCCCAATTAGTGCTATCTATTTTCTCTGGAGTCTCCTGGCATGTAAGGTTACAGCAGTATTTCCTACCGGTTCAGTCACCACCTAGGAATTTGAAACGATCTGCTGTTTTGGTGACAACATTTGTTATTTCACATTCTCATTCATGCATCCCTGACCTGACATTTAGTTCTGTTCGTGAGGATCTTGTTTTGCTTATTGAAAATGACATGATGTTTGTTTACTTTCATAAATGACAAACCACGACCATCCTCATAAGTCTGCTAAGTTTGTTGACAATTCGTTTTTCAGTTGTTGTATTTTTTAGCAACAGGAAAATGGTGGATTAGACCCTGCTTTACAGGTATGCATGTGTGCCTAGCTTACCATTTCTGATAGACAAAGTTCTATTGGTTATTTGTTTATCTCCTGCCATTCTTCCAACCATAGAACACCAAACATGTAAAACCAAATATTTTCTTACCATGTTTGATCCTGTTGATTTAGCGAACTTGATAAGCTATAGCACATTGTCTGACATGATTGTACAATGTTTGGTACTTGTTCATTATACAATATAGCTGATGTGGTTCAACTGAGTTTCCTCAGCATGATATATGACATATGACAATATAGTAATATCGTTGCTCGGAAAATTCTCATTTCTGAAATTATAAGTTTTTTTTTTAATCCAACTCACAAAAATCATTGTGCAATTAGACCTATATGGATTATTTTCTTTAAACCTGAATATATTCCTAATCATTGTGCTATCATTGAAACAATATATAATACATTGAACATATTAGTTTATGGAAGGAGTCTATCTTTCTATCTGCAAATCATGTATAGTTTTGATATCAGGTTCCACAACGGCGGCATTCCTGGCTACCACTTGATGACGTCAAGAGCAGAAGTGAAGGTTCAACTGTTCAAGCCATCATGGAACTTTATTCTGACCATGTTTGTGTAACTGAACTGAACCAAGCTCAAGTTCCAGTGGAAGCTTTTAAGTATATATTTACCGACCACTGAAATGGGTAGGTTACTGCTACCACAACACTTCTCTCCAAATTGAACAGTTAATTAATTATTAACTCAAGGAATGTGAGTGTCAGCACACCCTGAACTATTGTGAAATGCTGTCATAAAAAAAAAAAAGACAGTAATATTTACCTTATCGATTCCTGCTAAGCAATAGACACTAAACAGGAACTGAAGCTGGACGTATCAGGTCTCAGTAATTTAAATACAGTGTTTGCTGCTCCAAAAGATTAACTACATTTCAACCTTGTCAAGTAAATAAATAAGATGAAAGTAGGAACACATTGTTGATAGTTTTGCTGTCGATACCATTTCGTGTTGCACCATATATAGGCTTGGATGACTATATCACAGTTTACTGAAACTCGATCATTTTGAGGTGACAATTTCTTCGTAGGTGTGAGCTACATTATTATTGAGGTTGTATACATTGAGCCCTTGTCTACTAAAAATTGGCACGAAACGTGGAGAAAAAAGATTATTGCAAATCGATCCAAACTGTCTAAATTTGAGTCCAAGTATTGGGAGGTCATATGGCCAGAGTCTTCTTCGTCAGATACTGTTTACTCTTCTGATGTTGCTTTGCAACAAAAGTTTGAGGTTTGACTCATCTTATTCAGATTGTGGATGATACCTCTGCATTCCAATGTGCAGAAGATAAATTACTACCCTCGGTTTAACCTCCATTAACCAAAGAATGTGAATGCACAGTTCGTCAAAATTAACCACTCATATACTCCAAGCCTAGATCAAGAAGACTCTGGCTGGTTAAGCGTATCAAGCATGTACTCCTTTTTATTACTATCATGCTTATTGCTGTCATCTCCACACTAAGCATGTTTTCTTTACTTTACTTCTCAATATATATATTATATTGTTCTTCAAAGGAGTAACTTCTTTTCTAGCTTTAGATTTTCAGCATGTCTCAATTAGGTGACAATCTGTAATCAACTGCAGTTTAACAGTCACTCTTTTAAACCTTACCCTTCCTTTTATGATAAGACAATTGTTTAGTATGCAAAATTTATCTTTGGCTGAAGTAACCATCAACTTCAATAATACAATGGGCACTTTGCCATAAGCGGCAACGCCGCGATTTTTTCTAGTTGTGGGCCGAATATTGCCGTGTCGGCGTTTGAGGAACGGCGGGTGCCTCGGGTGCCGGCAATAAAAATTTGTAGGCTGCGTGCCTCCTCCCTCGATGGCGTAGCGCAAGATGGACACGGACGCGGCGGTTTATCTGGTTCAGGCCAGCGGGGCCCTACGTCCAGCGGGGTGCGTCACGCTCGTGTTAACTTCGCTCAAAGGTGAGCTGCGGTAGGGGGTTCTGAGCGGTCGTGTGGGAGAGAAGCGGTCTCAAGCCCCACGATCGTGGTTACGGTGGTTGTGGTGGCGGTTTTCTCCGTGTGAACCGGAGTTGAAATGGCGTCCCACCTCCTCTAATGAGACATTACTTCCCCTTTTATAGGAGAAGGAGAGATAATGTTTACATCGGTGGTTGCCTAGGTGGCTAATTCGAGGCTGCCCCGGTTGCATGTGCGTTGCCGGGCGCGGCTGGGTTTGAGCGTTGCGGCGAAGACGCAGCGTCCAGATCAATGGCGGGCGTGCGTTCCTGGCGTGGCGAGGGGCCGTGAGGCGTCCCTCACGAGTCCGCATGGCGAGGGCGGTCGGTGGTTCTTTGCCATGCGTGTCG
The DNA here is from genome assembly GCA_015847255.1 of Hyparrhenia diplandra. Lineage (NCBI taxonomy): Eukaryota > Viridiplantae > Streptophyta > Magnoliopsida > Poales > Poaceae > Hyparrhenia > Hyparrhenia diplandra. The sequence continues at coordinate 58,542 of JADLZK010005525.1, forward strand.
GGTGCCAGGGTGCGGCCCTCGTGGCGCTTTGGCGGTGTTACGGGAAGTGAACAATGTCATCTTGGTTCCCGTGCGGGTGGCGTAACATGTCACTGGTTCGGCATTGTGTCCCATCGGTCGGATTGGGGAGGTGATTGGTCGATTTGGTGGGCGTGTCGATGGCACTGGCGCCTCGCTGCCGTGCGACCGCGTGAATGCGGCGGTTTCCCTTCCTCGGACGGAACCTCCCGCCCAGGGTCGGCGACCCTAGGCAGGCTAGTTGGGCTGCCTCACCCGAGGATGGAGAGCTGGTCTCCCTCGGGCGGCGGGTTTTTGCGCCCGAGGGTGGTGAGCTAGGCCACCCTCGGACGAATCGGAGATTTCCGGGGCCGGTGCGCTAGGCTAGCCTCGGGCGAATCGGAGACGTGTGGTCGGGCCGAGCCATGGTTTGGCTAGCGGTCGGCGTGGAGCGTCATGGTTTCTTTGTTCGGTAGAGGTCCTTGACCTTGTCCTTCGTGAGCATAATAAGCTCATGCGTCGTGGTGACTCAATTCGGGCCGTTCGTGGGCGTTAGGTGGGCCGTTCGTGGGCTGCTCCGTCGTTATGTAAATGTCGTGGCTCAATGGCCTGGTCCATCGTTCGTCGGGCCGTCCTTCGTGCGGGATGATAGCGAGGCTAGGTTTTTCTTGGGCCTTGGCGGGCCGGGCGAATTCTCATAGTTTGAGAATGTCTCGAGGCCCAATATTTAGGTCCCCCAACGGTAGCCCCAGAGCCCCCCGGCGAGTGAAGACTTCGCCCGGGGGTTCTGCCGTTCCGTCGCCTTGTTGTTTCTCGGGGTGGTTCGTCTACAAGGGTGCGGTGGCCTTCCGTTGGAGTGTAACCCAGGGCCTCGAATGGAATGGCGGATTCCTTCGAGGTCTTTTATGTCTCGCACTTGGCAAGACTGAAACTTGACTCTTAATTGCGCTTGTTTGTGCGGGCGTGTTTGTTTTTGCGTGGGCAGCCCGAGGCCGCGCTTATGTGCGCAAAAGGTCGACCCAGGTCTCCTCGACTTTGATCATACGCTCCTCTGTCGCCCTCTGGCGAAAGGGAGGAGGAGGGAGACACGTCACAATGCCACGTAAGCCCGAATGTGTCGTGCTCCGGTGAGCGTTATGCGGGTGTGTTAAGCGGGTGCCCGTGCCCTTGCCGGAGCAAGGGTCGGCTATGTGATCGAGATTCACCATGAGAACTGCGGACCGCTTAGCAGATCCCGGGGTTTGGGCGGACCAACCCCCACGAGGGGCTGTGGGCCTCCACGGATGGGACATCTCTATAAGCGGCACCAGCGGGCCTTAAACACGTTCGGGAAATCCAGCGGGGGGCGGGTATAGCTGGTTGTGCATTTCCCTCCTGTCCCTGGCTCGGGTTATCTGGAGGCGGCTGTAGAAACCCCTGTGGGCCCAGCACGGCAACCTGCGGGCGTGGGTGTGTCGGCCCGAGGCTCGTTTGGTTTCCCGCGGGGACGGGGAACCGTTGTCGGACTGACTTTTGCCCTTTAGGGTCGGGCGCTTCTTTGGATATGGATGGCGGACGGTTTTACCCCTTGGTGGGAGACGAGGAGTCTCCTGCCATGCCTGAGGCGGCGTGGCGGTTCGAGTCCGATGGGGACGCGGCCCTGTGGCTTCTGTCGGGGTGGAGATCGAGGGCACCGTCAAGGTGCATTAATGCCCTTGACGGTTCCACCGCTTGGCGAGCCGTTGGATGGCGGTTTCCGTTCCATCGTGGGCCGTCCATTCGAGTCGGTTCGATTGCCCAGGCCGGCGGTTCGCCTTCCCTTCCCTATAAATACGGGGGTGGGGCGCGCGGCGGATAGTTGCTCCCTTGCTCTTTGCCATCGCCTTCTTGCCCTCTTCTTTGTAGCAATCGGAGATATAGAGATAGTGTGGGAGAGATTAAGGGAGAGATTCACTGCCTTCTTTCGTGTGATCGGGGTTGCTAGCGGTTGCCAACCTTCATCTCCCTTTCATCCATGGCGCGATCGGGTGGTGGTGACGGCGCGAGGGAGGTGCTCGAGCGTGGCCGTGGCGAGGTCGGCGGCGGCGGAGGGAAACTCCAGCGCTGGTCGAGGAAGGGCTCCTCCGCCCCGTGCCCGACGAAGCGCGGCCGGGTGGATTGCTCAGTTGGGCGAGGAGGAGCCTAACCCTCGTGGCGGCTACGTGGAGAGCGATGGATCTTCACGGTGTGGCTTTGGGATGCCGGCGGCGGGTCGGTTCATCGGGCGATCCTCCACTACTATGAAGTCGAGCTTCACCACCTGCCCCGAACTCGATCTCGGGGCCGCCATCTTCGTCACCCTCGTGAGGGATTCTGGGGATCGAGCCGCATTGGGACCTCGGTTGTGGTTCTTCAAGGTGGACCTTACTATTGCATCGGTGGCGCGGGGCCAGCCACGGAGGGCATTGCGGCGTTGGTGGTTGCGCGCTCCAAGTCAGCGTGAGCCGGCGTGGCCGAACCGAGCTGATGGGTACATCCTATCCAAGCTCACCTCCTCGAACAAGGGATGGCGGGATCGGTGGTTCTACCTCCGCAGCGACGGGGCGCTCCCCGCGTACACGGGCGGGTCCTCAAGCATCGCCGTAGTGGTGGGCTGGGGTCCCCCTCGGAGGATCACCATCGGTTGAAGGCCTAAGGCGGCGGTCTGCGGCTCGGGGGGAAGGAGGTGAATGCGGCCGCCGTGGTCACCGCCTTTCACCGGCGTCGGTTCTTTGCCGTTGATGGATCGCCCCCTGTTCATGTGCAAGATGGCGTCGGCGCCGCCCGGTCTTGACGGCGTGCTTGGGATGTCGGGCCTTACGCTTTCCACCGATGGCTGGCCAAGAGGGTGAGGGATGCGTTGGGGTCCAACACCCCGACACATAACCCCGAGATCCCCATGCGCCCGGCCAGGGTATATCTCCTAGTAAGTACTTCTTGGCCGGTGTCCTTGCATTGCTTTGGTGCATTGTTACCATGGCGGTTCTCACTTTTTCCTCCTCGCAGGGGTCGTATCAACTACCATGTCTCCCTTCCTCCGTACCAGATTTGGGCGCCGGCCAGCCGGGTGCGAACCGTGCTCAAACTTGAGTGCGAGAGGGCCCCGGCACTGAAGAAGGAGGAGAAGAAGAAGAGGAACGTGGCTCGCGAGGAAATCCGGGTCGAGCAGCGGGCGAAGTCGCCCGATACCTCGACCCACCGAGGAGGGCGATGTCCCGGAGGATGAGTTCTATGTGAACTCGTCGATGACGACATGGCGGCTCGGGCGGATGCCGAGCCATGGGGCTCCCGACCCGGTCGGGGCTCCGTTACGAGCCTGAGCCCGAGCACGAGGCGTCGGGAACTGCGGCACCCGTGCGCCCGGGGTTCTTCCGGCCGAGTCCTCAGGACCATTGGTGTTGGCCATGTTGGCACCTCGGCGTCGCGGGGATGAGGCCCGAAGGGAAGAACCGACACCTCCGCCACGAGTACCTCGGCGTCGCGCGTGCGGTTCGGGGGACGGGCCGGCGACCCCCGTCCCGATCCGGCCCCCGTGCGTACGGCGTCGTGGGGGAGACGGCGCAGCGCGTCGAGTGTGCGACAACCGAGGTCGCAGACCATCCGAGCCTCGTCGGCGCCGAGGGCGATCCCTCGGGCCGTGAGTTTCCTTTCACCTTTGCAATCTTGATTTTCTTCGGCGTATGGTTGCCTTGTTTTGATGTGCGCTTGACTTTGGAAGCGGGGGGGCCCTGCCGTTGCGCACCCCAAGAAGGCCTAAAGGCTAGTGCACAATCCTCCGCCGGTCTTTGAGCCGAGGGTCGTCCGATAAAAAGATGCCTCACGACTGCATCGAGTCCTCTGTGGCGCCGGCCCCGAGGCCCGGTGGGTCGGTCCCGAACCCGGCCGCCCGAGGCGCGCCGGCGGTGGTATGGTGGCGATGGTGGGTTGGCTGCCCAGCCGATGGTGATCGACACGGAGGCTTCCGGTCGCGCGCCGGGACACCAGCTCGGTACGAGCAAGTGGCGCCGCCCGAAGGAGGTCGTGCCGCCGCCCACCCGAGGCGGTCCCCCTTTGTTCGGGAGTTCTCGCAAGAGGAGCTCTTCGGCCAGCGGCGGAGACAGCGCAAGTCTCCGCTGCTCGGGCTCGGCCCGACCCGGGCGCCACGGCCGTACAACCCCGACTTCCCGCTGCTCCACGTGTCGGGTTGGCGGCCCTTGGCGGCGTCGTCTTCGGCCATGACGGGGACGGTGCCGATGGTCAGCTCCGAGGGCCCCCCTGGACTCATCGGTCGGGTTCCCGAGCTGCGGGGGCTGCGGTGGGGGAGATGTATCCCTCGAGCCAACTTCGTTGGGGCGGTCCGCCTCGACCCCAGGCGAAATGCCGGGGGTCCTGCTGCCCGTGGTTGTTGATGATCGCCACGGGGTCTTGGAGTGGAGGACCCATGGCGGATCCGTCGGTGGGCGCCGAGGGCCTAGCGGATCGGGGAGACCATAACCCGGCCGTCTCGCCGGAAGTCGGCAGCGGTAAGTATCTTGATGGCCATCCCGCCGCATGTTCTTTGTGCTTGCATTTTGATGAAGTAGTATTGTCGTTCTGGGAGGACTCTCCGTCGCCGCTCGGGAGGGGAGAAGTCCGAGCTCCTTCGCCGTAACGTCCTCGAACTGGAATGCCCTTGGTCAAACTCGGGTGAAGTTAACCGAGGCCCAGGCGAGACCTCTCGGCTGGCTGCCCTCGCCGAGAGAGGGGGTCCCAGCGGCGGACCCGGAGACCGGCTGATCAAGGCCAGGTCCGAGTCCGGCAAGATGGCGGCCCGACATGGCTCGAGATGAGCCACGATTTGAGGAGGCTCGGACCCGGCCCCTTCAGGTCTGAAGGAGGCCCATGACTTGGCGGGGCAGTCGGGAGGAGGCGAAGAAGCGGCGGAGATGTGCGGCGCCCGAACACCCGCATCGGGGAGCTGGTGTCAGGGGAAACCCTCGGGAAGGAGAAGGACCAGCTCCAAAGGTCGCCTGCGACCGAGCATGGCGTCATCTTTGGCCGGGCAACCGGTGCCAAGGTGCGTCTTATCCCCGGTGGGCTGGGTCACCGCCGATTTCGTCGTCTTGCTGACATTGTCTTGGTGATTGTTGCCAGAGGCGGAGAAGGTCCGGACTGAGGCCGTGAACACCGCGGCCACGCTTCGCCCAAGGGGCCGGAGCGGGAGCGAAGTCACGGGGAGGCTGGAAGAGGCCCCTGTCGGACCGCCATCGCTTCGAGACGGACAACCCGGAGGTTGGGCCCTCGGCTCGCGATCGCTGGCCGTCGGTGGATTCCTCGGGTCCGAGCTCGGGCGCCTTCGGGCGGCATTCGCACATGCTGGCGGTGGTGCTCCCACTTCCTAATGGAGTCCAAGGCGGGCGGGCCCGGTGTCGCGAAGGGCTTCTTCCTCGGCTCCGATGACGAGGAGGAGGTCGATCCCGCCGAGAGGGATGCCGCCGATGCCGCCAAGACCCAAAGTCTATATGACTTTGTGGATGGCGCCGCGACTCTTTGTCCTCGCGTTTTGAGGGACGAGGTGTGTCCCCGTACTCCCCATAGAGTCCACCTATGAGGTGGACACGGAGATGGTGGGCGCCACGTCAGGAGGATGCACCGGCGGGTCCGACGCCACCCTTGGGAGAAGCGACCGGCCGAGGGCGTTGCTCATGTCGAAGCTTCCTCATTGGCCGGCCGTGAGGCGCATGTAGATGAGGCCTTCCACGCCCCGATCCTTCCTTGCATGAAAAGATTGGAGCTTGTGAGATGAATGTGTATAAACAATGGCGCCGCCGAGTGCATGGCCTTGACGGGTGCACTTATGTTTTAAGGTTGCGTTCTCCGAATCTCTCGTTTATTGTGTGGCGGGTCGCTTGCTTTCTCCGCTCGTGAGATAGTAACCGTGGGCGCCCAGGGGCGATCCATACGGGTGCCGCTAGGGCGATCCGTTTGCCTCGGTTATCTTGCTTTGGATTTGTGCGTGCACGACCTTCGCAACTTAAACGATCAATTCGAGCATGCGGCGAAAACTTTTTTCTGAAAAAAGTTTTGAAAAAAGGAAAAGGGGGGGTCCTCAGGGGAGGGTCCCCCAGGGGGGGCCCCGTGTAGCCCCGAGGAGTTTTAGTCTTGTCTTTGGGCGAGGCTAAGACTCCCTTAAGGTTTTGCGAGAAGTACTTTTTCATAAAAGATGTAGATCTTTTATTGAGAAAAAAAAAAAAACACAGTGTTTGACTTCTAGTGCGGAATTTAAGGGTAGAAGCGGCGTAGGCGTTCTATGTTCCAAGCGTTGGAGTAGATTTCGCCCTTCTCGTTCTTCGGTTTGTAGGTCCGGGCCTTAGTATTTCGGCGATGAAATAAGGCCCTTTCGGGGAATGGCGTGAGTTTGTGGCGCCCTTTGTTGTGTTTTTTCGGCCTGAGCACGAGGTCGTTGACTTGGAGCTCAGGGTTTTCAGCCGCTTGGCGTGATATTTCTTGTGAGCCTGGCGATATCTTCTTTGAGTGCGAGGCGCAATGTCTCGGGCCGTCAACTTGGTCTATGGAGTCTTGCCTCGCTTCTTTGGTTGCCTTGCTCGAGTAGGCTCGTAGCCTCGGGGACCCGTATTCTATGTCAATGGGCGGGGATTGCTTCGGCCTCATAGACTAGAAAGAACGGGCTGAATCCCGTGGCTCGGCTTTTAAATCGTTCGAAGGCTCCATAGAACCGATGGCAGCTCCCCGGTACCACCTTTTGCCGTCTTGGTTCAGGTGATTGAAGATTCTTGGCTTGAGCCCTTGTAGGATCATGCCGTTGGCACGCTCCACTTGACCGTTGGTCTTCGGGTGAGCTACGCCGAGGTATCGACCGGATGCCATAATCGTCACAAAAGTCAAGGAATTTCTTCCCCACGAAGTTGGTTCCGTTGTTGTCCGTGATGATGGAGTTCGGGACTCGAAACGGGATATGATATCCGTAAAAAGAATTTCACCGTTTCCCCGTGTGAGGTTTCACCACGGGTCGGGCTTCAATCTATTTGGAGAACTTGTCGATGGCGACTAGGGCGTGAGTGTGTCCTCGGGCCCCCTTTTCGGGGGTCCAATCATGTCGAGTCCCCCACACCGCAAATGGCCACGTAAGTGGTATGGTTTGCAGTGCTTGAGATTTGGGAGATGTGTCTGCGCGCGTAGAATTGGCATTCCTTGCAGGTGCGCACGACTAGATTTGCGTCCCGTACCGCCGAGGGCCAGTAGAAGCCTTGCCTGAAGACTTTACCGACTAGAGTCCTCGGGGCGGCGTGGTGACCGCATTCCCCCGTGTGTGTCTTGAGCAATTCTTTGCCTTGGCCGAGGGTATGCATCGCATGTACACTCCCGAGGCTCCTCTCTTGTAGAGTTCCCTTTTTCTCCAATTAGCGCAAAGGACTTGGCCCTTCGGGCCCAGCTGGCGGCTTCGGTCTTGTCCTCGGGCAGCTTACCTCGGGTGAGGTACTCCAACGGCCCGGCTTCCTCGGTCGGGGGGCTGGGTCGACCGCCATTGCCGGGCATGGCCTGTTCCAGGGGTGCCTTCTTGAGCCCCGAGGGTATTTCAAGGGTGTGTACTTAACCGAGGGTTCGTTGAGATCTCGGGTAAAAACGCGTTCGGGGAACAGTACCTCGGGTTGCTGCGACCTTAGCGAGCTCATCCGCGGCCTCATTGTAACGCCTGGGTGTGTGTTTGTGCTCGAGTCCATAGAATTTTTCCTCCGGCTTGCGCACTTCACCGACAATACGCCTCCATCTTGGTCGTGGCACGCCGAGGCTTTCATGACTTGGTCGATGACCAACTACGAATCCCCCCGGTTTCCAACCGTCGGATTCGAGGTCGCCCGCGATCCGGAGACCATTGACCGGCGCCTCGTATTCTGCGGCGTTGTTGGAGGCGGGGAAAATGCAGCCGGATGGCATACCTCGTGTGAACCCGAGGGGTGAGATGAAGAAACAAACCAGCCCCTTTGCCTTCATCATGGATCCATCGAAAAACATGGTCCGGCTTTCGGCCCGGATGGGTGCGGGGGGTAGGCGTATCGGTCCATTCAGCCACGAAGTCGGCTAGGACACGGGACTTGATCGCCTTACGGGGTAGGAATGATATGGTTTCGCCCATGAGCTCCACCGCCCACTTCGCCACTCTTCCCGTGGCCTCTCGGTTGTGGAGAATCTCCCCGAGGGGGAACGAGGACACCACGGCAGCGGGGTGCGCGAGGAAGTAGTGACAAAGTTTCCTTCGTGTTAGTACTATGGCATACGGTAGTTTTACGCATCTGCGAATACCTCGTCTTGGTGTCGGAAAGCACTTCGCGATGAAGTAAGCAGGCGTTGTACATGCAACGTGTGCCCCTCTTCCCGACGCTCCACTACGACCACCACGGCGACGACCACGGGTAGTGGCGGTGGCGTATAAGAGCAAAAGCTTCTCTGGATTTGGCGGTACCGGGACGGTGGGTTTGTCGGGAGCTTCTTGAGGTTGCCGAGGGCCTCTTCGGCCTCGGGGGTCCAGGCAAAGAGCTCGGACTTGTGAAGGAGTTGGTAGAGGGGCAGGCCCTTCTCCCCGAGGCGTGAGATGAACCTGCTTAATGAAGCCAGGCAGCCCATGACCTTCTGTACTCCCTTGAGGTCTTGGATCGGTCCCATCTTGGTGATTGCGTCCACCTTGGTCGGGTTTGCTTCGATGCCTCGTTGAGAGACAATAAAGCCCAGCAACATCCCTCGGGGAACCCCGAATACGCACTTCTCGGGGTTGAGCTTGACTCCCTTCTTGTTTAGGCACTCGAAGGTTTCCCCGAGGTCTCCCACGAGGTCCGACATTTTCTTGGATTTGACCACAATGTCATCGACGTAGGCCTCCACTATCCGCCCCGATGAGTTCCCGAAGATGATTTGCATGCATATTTGGTATGTTGCGCTTAGCGTTCCTCAGCCCGAAGGGCATGGTGAGGTAGCAATACATCCCGAAGGGTGTTATGAACGAGGTCGCGAGCTGGTCGGACTCTTTCATTTTGATCTGGTGATAACCGGAGTACGCGTCAAGGAAGGACAACGTTTCGCATCCCGCGGTGGAGTCGACAATTTGGTCGATTCGAGGCAAAGGAAAAGGAACTTTCGGACATGCTTTGTTGAGACTAGTGTAGTCTACACACATCCGCCATTTCCCATTCTTTTTCTCTACTAATCTGAGGATTAGCTAACCACTCGGGGTGGAATACTTCTTTTATAAATCCGTCCTCCAGCAGCTTGTGGATCTCCTCGCCGATGATCTTCCGCTTGGCGTCATCGAAACGGCGCAAGCGCTGCATGACTAGCCGAGCCCGGCGGATGTCTAGGGAGTGCTCGGCGACATCCCTCGGTATGCCCGTCATGTCCGAGGGTCCCCATGCAAAACATCACGGGCGTTCGCGCGGAGGAAGTCGACGAGCACTTTGCTTCCTATTTTGGATCAGTCCGAGCTGATGGTCGGCGGCTTCTCCTTTGGGTTCTTGGGATCGAGTGGGATCTTCTTTGTGCCCGAGGAGGGCTCGAAGCCTCCGGCGGCGCTTGGCCTCATGCTCGGTCGCGATTTCGTCAAAGCTTCTTTCGGCGTCGGCGATGAGTGCCTCAGCAATGGCGAGTGCTTCGGGCGTATTCCACGCTTTCTACGTCGCACTCATATGCGTGATGGTGTGAGGGGCGGTGGTGATGACACCCTTCGGCCCCGGCATCTTGAGCTTGAGGTGCGTGTAGTTCGGGACAGCCATGAACTTGGCGTAACAAGGCCGTCGAGGAGTGCGTGGTAAGTACCGCGGACCCCAAGAATCTCAAATGTGAGAGTCTCTGCCTGAAGTTTGAGGGTCTCGGCACAACGGCAATTCAATCTGCCCGAGGGGCTTAAGCCGCTTGCCGGGGGCGAGCGCCATTGAACGCCCGGCCCTCCGGGCAGATCTTGGACTTGTCTACCCCGAGGGAGGTCGAGGGTTTCTTCGTAGATGAGGTTGAGGCTGCTCCCTCCGTCTATAAGGACTTTGGTGAGCCGTGTGTTGGCGATGATGGGATCCACCACCGTGGATAAGCCCGGGTTCGGGATGTCTTTGGGGGGTGATCCGACCGGTCGAAGGTGATGGCCTGGTCGACCACTTGCGCGGCTTCGGGGTTGCCGGCTCCGTGGCGTAGACCTCCCGACGCTCCTTCTTCTTGTTGCCGCACGCGGACATGTTCTTTGGTCTTTGCCGCCGAAGATCATGAAGCGATTGTTCACCGCCGGGAACTCCTCGTTGCCCTTGGCGCCACCCTCGGGAGCCTCTTCCTCTTCACCCTCGGGGATGGCTTTAAGCTTGGCGAAATGTTGGCGTACCTTCTTGCACTCCCCGAGGGTATGCTTGACCAGGGTAGCTATGGTTCTGCACGGCTTCTTGAGCATGTTGTCGAAGGTTTCTTGTGGCGGGGCGGGGCCCCTTTGCGGGAATCGTCCGCAGCCACCATGTCTTCATCGTCGCTTGGGCGGCATGGCCCTGCCCTTGCGGCTCTTATTCTTTTTCTTCTTCTTCTGCTCTCCCGAGGTTGAGATCCCTCGGGCTCCTCCTCTTCCTTGCGCTTCCCCTTGCCCGAGCCCCGACGGAAGCGAGCCCCGGCCTCCTCCTCACCGGGGCGAACTTGGTGGCGATGTCCATTAGTTCGTTTGCCTCGGTTGGAGTCCCGCGCCCCGGCTTCTTCACGAGGTCTCGGCATGAGGTGCCGGCCAAGAAGGCCCCTATGACGTCGAATCCGTCACATTGGGGAGCTCGGTCCATTTGCTTGAGAAACGCCGGATGTAGTCGCGTGTTGGTATTTGTTAACCTACAGGAATATTATGATGGATAATCCGCAAGTTTAACGGATACCGGTGAGCACTTCACCGGGAATAGGGCTTTAAATATCGAATCCACGGGGAGAAGGTGAGAGAGCATGTCAAGGTGTATAGCTAAATCCGAGTGGCTATATAACTAGATTAAAAGAGAGGTAAGGAGTTCCATTAGGAAGGTCTTGTTCTCACTTCAAGTAAATCATTTGCAACATTGTTCTTAAGAGGGGTTGTCATGAAGAAACTCTTAATAAAGGGAATCTACGCTAACAACTTGAGGGGGCTCCTACGATTTCTATAAACGGGGCGGGCGTAACAAAGGACTCAATGGCGCTGTCACCACCACGATCAGCCTTAACAAGTGTCTTCACCCCGGCCTATAGAAGGTATTCGTAATAAGCTAGTCAATCTAAGCACCACGCTTACATTAATCTAACAACTTTAACTCAAGAGCAACCAAGAATCAAAGTAATCTTATCAAAGAAATACGAACCTTAAGAACAATAGAGACAATACCACTTACTCGAATGGAAGTCGAACAATCCACAAGATCTCGAGTTGCGCTCCAATGGCACCAACTCGAGGAGGAAGAAGAAGATGGAGGCGCCCGGCGACTCGGGCCTTCCTTCAACTCCGCCTCAACCACGCTCTAATTCTCTCAACTTGAAGCTCTACTCTCAACTCTAATCTAGGGCTTCTAGTTCTACATCTTGTCTAATCTTCTACTTCTAGTTCTTGAACTAGAGCTAAGGCCGTCGACTAGATTTGGATCCGATCGATATGATGATGAGTTGATCGAGATGATTGAAGCCGGGGGCACAGGGGGCTTGCTTATATAGGGGTCTTCTTATGTCTCTTCTCTTCAGCGGGCAATGTGGTACTAATCTTTCGTGCTTAACCGACACCCTCGGATCAAACCGACATCAAACGACCGGATTAGATTGCATCTCGGAGGCGGTTGGAGAAGCTTTCGGAAAGGGGCTTGCTTGGCAGCCAAAGGCAGGCCCGATCGGCCTGTTTATTAAGCCGTCGGCCCGTGGTGGGTCCCCACCACGGGCCCGCGATGCGTCGTGGCTTCTCGGAGTCTTCTAGATGATGTTTTCTTGATTGCCAAGTTTGGTTCACGTCGGAGTAATCCGGAGCCTTCTAGACTTGTTTCGAGTTGGATTGCGTTGCGTTACGTCGAGTCGTATGCCACGTCATTTCTCTTTGTTTTTACGTTAAGTCACGCAAATCACAACTTTACCAAAACTCATGAAAATCATTAGTATAAACCCTAATAAGGTTATCTAATTATATTTTAGTCCTTTTCCATGTTTAGTTGACAATTAAAAGTATACGTTAACATGTGTCAACAAACTCCCCACACTTAGGCTTTTACTCGTCCTCGATAAAAGGATGGTCTAACTTTAATGTAACCGTAGTAGAGACAAAGAATGGATCATAATTATACTCCATGGTCATACACGCACTTTGGGATATCGAGCATGAAATGGTTAGAAACAGATCACCTTAAATTCTTAAACCAAGTCACTTGGAGAGATTTTGCATAAGTTTTGAAAAGAAAACATAGCTCTACTTACTCCTTTGTGATACTCTCGAGTCTCTCAAAATATATTATATCCTCACGAGTTCATTTATTATATCATATGTGGAGCTCAAGAACATGTAGCATACTTACCTTGTATTTATTCTTTGAGTCAAGCTGTGGATCCATGGAGATAGATGTCATAAGTCATAGATCAAGATGTGTATGTGAATCAAGATTATTATTACCACTTTGCTCTCTCTAGTTGAAAATCTTCTATCTCCCTTTTTTTTTTTCAAAGCATTTATATTTTATTTATTTTTCAAGCGAGGTAACCAGCTATTTAGTGGAGAGGTGGGTTCTACTCACCCTCGGACACATGTCCATTTTACTCTCTCAATTATTAGAGAAGTGGGCCCTACTCATCCTCGGACACTTGTCCATTATTCTTCTCTTCATTTTTGCCTTTTTTCTTTTCTTAGAGAGGGGGTTCTTCTCCCCCGTAGAACACTTGCTCATTTTCTCCTCTCTCTCACTTTTCTCTCCACTCTTAGAATTTTGAATATTTGGCTTTTTCATAGCTGTACCTTTTTCACAATTAAAATTATGGGAGATAGAGATTAAAACTTTTTAGAGCATGGATACTTTAGTGGCGTGTAATGCGTGATCTTGATCTTAGACTTTAGACAAATTTCAACATGGGTCGTGGTTTTGACAAAGCTCAACACAAGAAAGCAACAATTAATTAGATATATCTTTAATGATTGCTACGGCTCTATTAGGATGTATCATTGATCACAAAGGAGAAGCATAACTAATGATTTTAATATTTTGAAATAAATAACTCTCCAAGGACAAGATAAAAGAAAGAGGATCTTATTATTCTAACTTTATTATTTCTCATATTTTAAGCAATTAAGGCATCCCAATAAGTGATAGGTATATGTAGGAATTTAATCATGCAAAATTTTGTTCATGGGTTAACAAGACATCTTTTTTCATATAGGGAAAACATACCATAACGAGAAAAAGACTTATTTTAATTCGGAATGAAAAGTAATTTGTGAAAATTGAAAGGTTTTAGGAAGCAAACCGGCGGTGGACGATGGCGGGGCCTGAGTGGGGCCGGGCAAGGGCCGGTCGGCCTGATAATTGGGCCGGTCGGTGCGCCTGCGGGCCGTGTCGGGTCGCGGTTCGTCGTGCGAAGTCGATGGTTCCGTCTTGGTTCAATTTCTTGATTTTTGTCGCGAAAAAATTCTGTTTGGTCGTCGAGGATCTCCCCACACTTATTTTCTCGTTATCTTGCATACAAAGCATGGTGGAGACAAAAACATATCCAGAAATATATGGAGAATAATTGACTCAACTTGTGGATGACTTCCATAAGAGCACCTAATATTTAATAGTAAACTAATTTTGACTAAACCGAACTAAACAAATTAATCGAACTAACTTTAAGACTTAAACGCTAAGACTTATTAACTCTAATCAAAGCAAACATATATAATAACTAGCTAATAATTTAAAAGATAGTGATACCTATCGTGATAGCGGGGTGCTCTCCCCAAATTTGGATATTGCAAAGTAGTCCTTTGATTCGTCCTTGGAACTTGTTCGCCTTCGGGTTCTCCTTACATGTTCTCCCCTGCAAATATTAATTCCGCATATACCCGAAGGAACAAACTCTAGGAACATGTTGTGAGCCTTCATGTGCTCACATATTTTTAGGAATTTTTCTATGTAAAAGGATGATGATGCAAAAACATATGAATGCAATATTTTGGGTTTTTATTTTTATGCCACCACAAGTAAGGAGTGCTTACATGGGACTTTAAGAAACCGATGTAAATGCAGTAAACATATTTTTATGATTTTTTATGCAAGTGTAGGAAAGTAAATATGCTAAAGGAAATATGCTAATTTAAATATGCCGTGTAGAAAATAAATATGCGAGATAAATACCGAGTTACCTCTCGGCGAGAGTTTTGAGTACTTACTCCCATGGCGTCGTCATCGATGGCACCTCGTCGGAATGTCATGTTTGAAATGGTGCCTTCAATGATCTCGACGAGTGGCGTAGATGAGGTGGCCGATGGAGATGGTGTTTGTTCAGTTGATGACGCGGGTAATGGTAGGTCTTCCGAAGGTGTACTCTTGACGTCCTCTTCATTAGGTGATGCTTCTTTCTTTTTCCATGTCGCTTCCTCGGAGGAGACCTTTCTTGGAGTGGCGGTGCTTGAGTGTTCAGTTGGTCGGGGGCCGAGCGAACTTCTTTTAATCTTTCTTAATGTCTTCCTTGTTCGTCAACTCCGTTCCAACCGGTCTTATGATTTTTAGCAAGATAATGGCTTAACACGAAAAGTGATGCTAGAAACAGATTTTAAAAGCTAACATGTCGAGTTAACAAGATTGAATCATGTGAAACTATAACTCTAGCATGCTTGACTTTTCATTTATGAGAATGTCATAGTAAAGAGGAATTAACGACAACTTACCTCAAGGTGTTACCTTTATTATTGGAATATGATGGCGCTATTTCACCTTGTGGTGGTCCTTCTCTTCTTGAGTGGCATGTGGAGTGACAGGTGCATGTCGAGGAGGAAGAGGATGACTTAATTATCTTCAATGGAATTGGCCTCCCTCCTTGATGCTTCCATCATCCATGAATTCCCCAGTGAGTGAGTGCTTCGATTGTGGATCTTGTCTTCGTCACTCTTCTTCTTCTTGGCTCATCGGGAATTCTTTTATCCATAAGTCATGTTTCACATGTCTTGCTCCATCTCTAGTGAGTTCATCTCGACCTCCCCAAACTTGTTTTAGAGTTTATTATTTTCAGCAGGGGTTAGTCCAACAAAGATATACCAACATCTACTATAGTTTACTATGATTCAAAAGTCAACCTAGACACCACGTCTAATTTGATTTAGGAAGGCGTTCTAACCTAAGCACCGCGCTTAATTTAAAAAAGCCTTTAGAAGAAAGATCACTACACCTTATGGTTTTCGGGAATCAAACTAAACACCATGTTTAACTCGAGCCATAAAACAATTTAAACTAGGCACCATGCTTAATCTAAAAAGGCGTATGAAAATACTTTTAAAACCTAAGCATACTATAGCAAACAACGGTAGCATGAAAGCATTTACAGAGATTTACTCAAACAGAGATGATATAGCATGATCAGTGGTTTATAGCAGATTGAGCATGGCATGAAGGTAAAAGACAACCAAGCTAGTATAGCAACATAATAATAAATGTTTCTATTCATGTAATTTAATGTTGCGTAATGACTGGTTGGACATACCTTTATTGTCATCCTTCGTTTTCTTTGCTCCAAAACTGGAATGGTTAGTGACAAGAATACCCGAAGGAATATTTTTATAATCATATGCTCATAACATAGGGGGTATATAGTAATATATAAGTCTTATAGTATTTCCCCTAGAGTGCTTGTTTTAGGATAAAAAGCTCGTCCTTGGGAAACTTTCAAATTATGAATCAAGATGATGAAGTGGTTTCCCTTATCGCCAATCAAAATTTCAAGCCATACGAAAATTCATCAACAACCACCCTTTCTAAATTTTTAAGAAAGAGAGTATGAGGGGGATGGAGATCTCATGTGCGGCAAGAATTGAGATGGCAATCAATTTAGGAGTTTTCAAATGAGCATGGACTAGGTGAAAAAAGTTCCATTTATGAAGTAGTCTTTATGCTCATTGATGTTCTCCAGAGAAAATGCGCTCCTTTTGGTCTTCCTTAGATCGTTCATAATATTTTAGGATCGTGAGGAGACGCGGGGAAAAGGGCACAAGAGGGTTCATTGGGCTCAAGGATGTGGTTAAAGATGGGTTTGAAAAGAATTATCTAATTTGAACATAAAGAGAGAGAGAACGAGGAGTGGCTTCGTGATGGCTTTGCTCTCTTCCTATGGCATGATTAGATATGCCATCCTTGAGGTTCCCTCAATGTCCTTGCGTAGCAATAAAGGTGCTTTCTAAGAGATTATCTTAAAAGAGGTTTGGATTGTATATGGTCTCTTGTGAAGCCGGAAGTTCATGAAACTCATCATCTAAAGAGATATCCAAGGGTTGAATTTCTTCTCCCCTTAAAGGTTTTTAGCGCATTGATGGTTTGGGGTTGATAGCTAAGTCTTGGGATTGGAGTGATGGTGATATAGCTATGAGAACTTCTATATATTTTTTTTTTTAAATTTGGAGGATGATTCTTCTTCCTTTGGGTGGTCATAAAGAATGCTAGTATATGGGTTTCACCCGCTGAGTTCGTCAAAGCAAACCTTGCTTAAAAAAGGGAAAGAAAAGGTTCCTCCAAAAACTGCATGATGATCATGCGCACAACACTTTCATGATGTCGGCAAAGACTCCTACCATAGAAGATATGATCCCGCTTCTCACTCCCGAGAAGTATTGCTTCATGATCATTTTGATCAACCGTAGGCGTAGCTAATGGCCGATGTAAGGATGAGATCTAAGGATTCTAGTGGCCGAGCTTCCGCTTACGGGTGCAAAGATAAGATAGGTAAATATGGAATCAATTGATCCCACGAAGATAGAAAAAGATGAGAAGATAGAATAAAAGAAAAAGATAAAAAGTATGGTACAAGATTTAGCTATAGTTTTTCAACGTGGTCTCAAACCGTTCTCCCCAAGAACGGCGCCGTAAATGCTTGTTGGTATTTGTTAACCTACAGGAATATTATGATGGATAATCCGCAGTTTAACGGATACCGGTGAGCACTTCACCCGGGAATAGGGCTTTAAATATCGAATCCACAGGGAGAAGGTGAGAGAGCATGTCAAGGTGTATAGCTAAATCCAGAGTGGCTATATAACTAGATTAAAAGAGAGGTAAGGAGTTCCATTAGGAAGGTCTTGTTCTCACTTCAAGTAAATCATTTGCAACATTGTTCTTAAGAGGGGTTGTCATGAAGAAACTCTTAATAAAGGGAATCTACGCTAACAACTTTAGGGGCTCCTACGATTTCTATAAACGGGGGCAGGCGTAACAAAGGACTCAATGGCGCTGTCACCACCACGATCAGCCTTAACAAGTGTCTTCACCCCGGCCTATAGAAGGTATTCGTAATAAGCTAGTCAATCTAAGCACCACGCTTACATTAATCTAACAACTTTAACTCAAGAGCAACCAAGAATCAAAGTAATCTTATCAAAGAAATACGAACCTTAAGAACAATAGAGACAATACCACTTACTCGAATGGAAGTCGAACAATCCACAAGATCTCAGAGTTGCGCTCCAATGGCACCAACTCCAGAGGAAGAAGAAGATGGAGGCGCCGACAGCTCCGGGCCTTCCTTCAACTCCGCCTCAACCGCGCTCTAATTCTCTCAACTTGAAGCTCTACTCTCAACTCTAATCTAGGGCTTCTAGTTCTACATCTTGTCTAATCTTCTACTTCTAGTTCTTGAACTAGAGCTAAGGCCGTCGACTAGAGCTGGATCTGATCTGATATGATGATGAGTTGATCTGAGATGATTGAAGCCAGGGGCCTGGGGGCTTGCTTATATAGGGGTCTTCTTATGTCTCTTCAGCTTCAGCAGGCAATGTGGTACTAATCTTCGTGCTTAACCGACACCCTCGGATCAAACCGACATCAAACGACCGGATTAGATTGCATCTCGGAGGCGGTTGGAGAAGCTTCTGGAAACGGGGCTTGCTTGGCAGCCAAGGCAGGCCGATCGGCCTGTTTATTGGGCCGATCGGCCCAGGGTGGGTCCCACCCTGGGCCCCGCGATGCGTCGTGGCTTCTGGAGTCTTCTAGATGATGTTTTCTTCGGTGCCAAGTTTGGTTCACGTCGGGAGTAATCCGGAGCCTTCTAGACTTGTTTCGAGTTGGATTGCATTGCGTTACGTCGGTCGTATGCCACGTCATTTTTGTTTTTTCGTTAAGTCCCTACAAATCACAACTTTACCAAAACTCATGGAAATCATTAGTATAAACCCCTAATAAGGTTATCTAATTATATTTTAGTCCTTTTCCATGTTTAGTTGACAATTAAAAGTATACGTTAACATGTGTCAACATCGCGCAAGGATTCGTCGGACTTTTGTCGGCAGTTCCGAAGGTCCCAGAAATTTCCCGGGCGCAGATACGTGCCTTGGAAGTTGCCTTTGAAGGTTCTTACCAAATCCGTCCAGTTGGATATGAGGTTGGGTGGAAGGTGTTCCGGCCAAGCTCGCCGCGACTCGAGAGGTACAGGGGCAGATTCCCGATTATCACCTTGTCATCATGTGCCCCCCGCAACCGGCAAAGCCAGCCCGATAATCATCCAGCCATACCTCGAGACGAGTCTCTCCCGTATACTTCTCGAGGTGGCTAGGTGGCCTGAAACGCGCAGGGGAGTGGTGCTCTCTCGATGTCCCTTGTGAAGGCCTCGTGGCGGGAGGTTCCAGGGGAGTACCCCGGTCATCCCGACGTGCATGGGCGTCTCGTCCCGCCCGGTCGCCCACGAGGTGGGCTGCCTCCGCCCAGCGTGCTCGTTGTCGCCGATCTCGCCCCCCGAGGTCGGGTGCACCTGGTGACGGTCTTGGCGGGGTCTTCCATACGTGCCCCAGACAGGACGGTTGCTACGGTTGTCGTTCAGCGCGCCCGACCGGGCCTTGCCGAGGCCTGGCTTTGCTCAGGCTAGGCCGAGCCTTGTCGGCTTCTGTCCGGACTCTTCTCGTCGCCGCGATGTCACGGCCCGATCTCTGGAGGCTGAGCTCTCCGCCTGTTGTACGGCTGCCCTATCAAGGAGATGCCGCAGGCCTTCCCGAATGCGTCTTCCCTCAGCGGTAGAGGGCTCGGGCATCTCGCGTACCAACATGGCTGCTTTGCCGCTACATTGAGGCTTGCTCGGTTGAACGGGCCGCTATGTCGGGAAGGTGTGGCGCTCCATTGGCATTGCGATCGCCGCCTCCAGGGGCTTGAGGTGCTCTCGGGGGCGGCCCACACCGGGCCTGTTCCGTTGAATGTTCCGCTCCGGTCGTCGAGCCGTGCGGATTCCGCCCGAACCGGTTCTCGCAAGTCTTGCGGTTGTGCGTTCGCCGGGGCGAGCGGCGCGCCGCTACCGGCTGGACGGGGCAGAAGCTTGCCGGTACCGGGGCTCGCCGCGGCACGTCCACGTCGTCCTCGCCGGACACGTCGGCGAACCGACCATCTTGTGGCGGGACCTCGGCGTTGAAGCATTCCCCGTGGGGTCATAGTATTCGTCTTCATCGTCGGTGCAAGGAGCGCCGAATGCGTGGATGAAGTTCCTGTTCTCCGGGCGGTAGAGCGAGTCTCTCGGCTCCCCGGGTCCAGCCCCAATCGAACCCGGGAGGAGGCGGCATGACGGGGTCGCCCCGCATCCTTCGAAGGATGCGCTCCTCGGAGTGCATATCCATGGGGTAGCGTTCCGTGGAACGGCGGGAGGCCTGGCCCGTGCTCTCCGGCGAAGGCTTCGGACCGAGGTTTCGCGCCTGCGTGGATTCACGGGACTCCCTCCGGTATGACCGGGAAGCAGGCGTTTTCCCCGATGATTAGGGTTTCGGGGCATCCTTCCACGAGTGGACGCGCGGCACGGACCTTCCCGAGGCCTAGGGTTCCTGGGAGCCCTTACGCAAGTCGGCGGCCAGGGAAATGTCGACGGATTCGAATCCGTTGCTCGAAACGCCTTTGCGGCGCCGGTGGTTTCGCCTTGCCCTCCTCGCGTGGCGACCGTGATGGTGTGCACGCCGTGGTGGCGATGCTGCTCTCCCTCCGGCCGGTAGATCCGGCAGAAGGATCATCTCGTGAGTCGTGGCCGGCGCCCACGAATGCCAGCGTTCAAGAACCGTGGAGTTCAGCGCGGGGAGCTCGTGCTTTCCGGCGGCGAGTGGTGGAAACGAAGGCGGAAACGCCATGAGGGTTGGTGGAGATGCCGATTGCACACGGCGTGCCCCTACCTAGCGGCGCCAACCGGCCGGCGTTTCGAGAACGGTGGGTGCCTCGGTGCCGGCAATAAAAATTTGTAGGCTGCGTGCCTCCTCCCTCGATGGCGTAGCGCAAGATGGACACGGACGCCGGGCGGTTTATCCCGGTTCAGCCAACGGGGCCCTACGCCCAGCGGGGTGCGTCACGCTCGTGTTAACTCGCGCTCAAAGGTGAGCCTGCAGTAGGGGTTACAGGCGGTCGTGTGGGAGAGAAGCGGTCTCAAGCCCCACGATCGTGGTTATGGTGGTTGTGGTGAGCGGTTTTCTTCGTGTGAACCGGAGTTGAAATGGCGTCCCACCTCCTCTAATGAGACATTACTTCCCCTTTTTATAGGAGAAGGAGAGAGATAATGTTTACATCGGTGGTTGCCTAGGTGGCTAATTCCCGAGGCTGCACTGGTTGCATGTGCGTTGCCGAGGGCGCGACTGGTTTGAACGTTGCCTGACGAAGACACGCGTCCAGATCCAATGGCGGACGTGCGTTCCTCGGGCGTGGCCCCGAGGGCCCCGTGTGAGGCGTCCCTCACAGTCCGCATGGCGAGGGCCGGTCCCAGTGGTTGCTGCCATGCGTGTCGGGTGCCCGAGGGTCTGGCCCTACGTGGCGCTTTGACGGTGTTCTAGGAAGTGAACAGTGTCATCTTGGTTCCCGTGCCGGGGTGGCGTAACACGCCACCGGTTCGGCATTGTGTCCCATCACCGGATTGGGGAGGTGATTCGCAGTCGATTTGATGAGGCGTAATCGATGGCACCGGGCGCCCGCCGCCGTGCGACCGCATTGAATGCGACGGTTTCCCTTCCTCGGACGGAACCTCCCACGCCCGAGGGTCGGCGACCTAGACGGGCTAGTTGGGCTACCTCACCCGAGGATGGAGAGCTGGTCTCCTCGGGCGAGGCGGAGTTTTTGCGCCCGAGGGTGGTGAGCTAGGGCCACCCTCGGACGATCGGAGATTTTCCCCGGGGCCGGTGAGCTAGGCCAGCCTCGGGGCGAATCGGAGACGTGTGGTCGGGCCCGAGCCATGGTTTGATCGCGGTCGGCGACGGCAACGCCGTGGGTTTCTTGTTCGGTAGAGGTCCTTGACCTTGTCCTTCGTGAGCATAATAAGCTCATGACGTCGTGGTGACTCAATTCGGGCCGCTCGTGGGCCGCTCGTGGCCTTGGCAGGCCGGCGAATTCTCATAGTTTGAGAATGTCTCGAGGCCCAATATCTAGATCCCCCGACACCGCCTAATATAATATTTCAATAGTTTAGATCCATGGATCGCTGCTTGGGCTACGCAAAGTTAAAGGCCCAATACCAACAACAACCAAGGCCCACGGTCATCACTTAATAAAGCCTGCAAGATTGACTGCATGCGTGCGTGCGTGTAATGCGACAGCAGCGAATAAACACTTTGATTTACATTTAATTAATATTATAATATATAATGGACACGTTCTATCAGTTGTGACACGGCCCATCACGTTGCGCACAACTAAGCTGGTGGTTTCTTGAGGCAACGTATCCGCATGGAAAACCAGCCTTCACGTGAACCATATAAACTCCAATCGCACCAGCGTGATTTGGATCCAACGTCCGGGACTTTTTGACTTAAACCCCCACCCAACCCATGTTAATTTGATTAGCAAAGTTAATGGTGGGAGGGTTTAAGTGCAAAACATGCTTTCTAGGAAATGCTAAGAAAACTGTAGGGAAACGTTTTTCCTAGGAATTTTTGGTAGGGAAAGCTTTCAGGGAAGCATTCGACGGGGAAATAAATTGTGCCCTACGGTTTCCGACGAGAACCCTAGGGAAATAAACTTTCCCTAGGAAACTTTGATTCCTTTTTTGCGAAGAGGAAACTTTGATTCCTAGGGAACTTGGCTGCCTGACATGCATATCTACGTGGAAAGTGTCTTTCCCTACTGTATGGCATCCTAGGGAAATATATATAATTACGTTTTATATTTTTTTGTCTATTCATATTTCTATTTTTTAATTGTTCAATTCAGTGTTCGCTGTAGAAAGATTCCCCACGAACAAATTATTTCATGGGACTGAATATACATCTCAGACTCAAAGAATTAAGAGGCATTGGTACAATCAATTTCATTGTCACGAAGCTACATAGATACAACAATACAAGTATTAGCACAAAAGAATAGAAGAAGGGAGCAGATCGATGGCAATCTAGCCTCTGCAGGAACTAATTAAGAACAAGAAACAAGAACAGATACAAATATCAGAACACAAATCAAACGGTGGTTGTTCTTGCTGACGCCGCTCCCTGCTTCTGAAAACAAATCCTCATCCAGAGTTCTTGGTCGACGAGCCTGCGCACGAGAGCAAGATCGATGCAGACCTCAAACATGTCGATCTTGAAGAGCACGGAGTTGCGGCGGCGCCGTCGATCTTGAAGAGCACGGAGTTGCGGCGGCGCCGTCGATCTTGAAGAGCACGCAGTTGCGGCGGCGCCGGCGACACTAGAAGAGCGTCATGACCGCGGACGGCCGGGCCGAGCTCACCGCAACGAGCACGCCGAGCCCACCACATCCACGGCCAGTGGCCTGACGGAGAGGAACAAATCGAGGCAGCACAGCGCCACCGCGACAGCGGCGCGTCCGCATCAACGCTGGTCCACCCACACCCAATCACCACCACCTCTCCATAGGCCGGAGTACCTGACATGGTTTAACGGAGGATTTTCTCATGGATAGAAGAAGAACTGAAGAAGGCCTGGTGGATTCGGAATGAGAGAGAGAGAGAGAGAGGAGGAGGAGGAGGAAGATAAGATGCAGATGTGTGGACGGGAAGAAGATAAGGACGAGGAGGAGAGAGGAATTGCTGGTACTCGGCGGTAGATTTTTTGATCTACAAAATTTTTGATGTCCCGCGCATTACATCTTTCCTTACCATTTCTGAGCTTTCCTAGGGAAATATTCTACCAGCGTATTTGGATCAAGGCGTCTCGTCATTTGTTCCCGAGGAAACGGTGAATTTCCTAGGGAAAGTCACATTTCCCTACCGTTTGACAGCCATGTCCTAGGGAAAGAACTCTTCCCTAGGGTAGCAAAAATTTTCCTAGGGAAAGAGAAAAACTCTAGGGAGGCAGTGTGGATTCTAGTAGTGTTTGGATTTAGATCGTGTGGTCTTGATTGGAGTTTTTAGTAGTTTCCACGAGAAGTTCTGGTTTTCCATAGGATACGTTGCCTTCTTACAGAACAATCATGAGCCGGTATAATCTGTGGCTGCTGATGGATGCCTGTCCCATACCTCTTCATCAGGGCGTCCTTTCCCGCCGCCGCCGGGCGCGCAGCGAGGTGGTCGGCACGGCCAGCTACCCGACGCGACGCTGAGGTCGGCGCTGCGCGCAAGACGCACGCCGTTGCACGGCTGGCCTCCATCCAAACGCCGAGGTCGGGTCGGAGAGGAGCTCGCCCAGGAGGTGGTGAGGCACGACAATATCCGGACGACGACACCGTGGCGCCACAACCGCCGTCAGCCGCCGCGACACGGACAGGGAGGAGCCCGCCGCCGCTCATCATCGCCTCCTCCTTATCCCACTGCGCCGGGGATGGCCCGTCCGCCGCACGGCCAGGAGGAGCTGGTCACCGCCCATGCGGTGATGTGAGTGAGAAGGACGGAGATTGTGCGGTTGCGTGCGGCAGAGATGTGCGGTCCAATGGATAAGGAAGAGATGGGAAAAAAAGAAAAGGAAGAGAAGGGGAGGGGGGAGCTTGTCTAAGCTACCATTGGGCATGTATGGGCACGAGTGCTCTGAAGTCCATGTTGGAGCATGTGCTTAATATTCTTATCAGGTTGCGGTGTCGAGCCATGCGAAGCACATGACACTCAGCATCAAAGCTTCTTATGGCTTGTTCTAGTCGCATGTCTAGAACTTTTATTGCAACAACCGAACCATTGCTCATTAGTTGGCATTTGAAAACTTTTGCAAGACTTCCAGTTCCTAGAAGCTTGTTATCGCTAAAGTTATCAGTGGCAGAAATGATCTCATGGTAGGTAACTAATATTTGTCTTCCAGCATTGCCTGGATCAATCTTGTTCTTAGCTTTCCTCTTAATCATGAGGTAGACACAAAGAACAATGGAGAAAAAATGCAACAGTGACAACTGGGAGAAGGATAATTATAAGGCCTCTTTTTGTTTGAGTGTGAGTCCTCAGGGAAAGGAGAAAATCCAAGGTGTGGAGATCCGCATAGCCCAACATTTCCAATCAAAGATTTCGATGTGATGTTTGAAAAATGCCTCCCTCTGGTGTCTTCCCTTCTAGCCTATTGAAGGAGAGGTTTAGGGATGTCAAGCCCGTGAAATTGGCAAGGAACATGGGAATGGTACCGGAGATATTATTGAAGGAGAGATCCAAAAGTTCTAAGTTAGTGAGCTTTTGAAAAGAATCTGGGAATTGCCCACCAAATGAGTTATGTGATAGATTTAGGAAGTTGAGCATCATAATTTGTCCAAATGAATCTGGGATGGTTCCATACAAATAGTTAAAAAGAGAGGTCAATGAAATACGTTTGTTTTAGCCCACCAACATCACTTGGAAGTGGACCAACAAAGAAATTGTTAGACAGATCTAAATAAATGAGTTTGTCGAGGTGGAAGAAGCTTGCTGGTATAGCTGAGTTTAAGTGGTTACTAGATAAGATTACTTGTTCTAGCAGACTAAGGTTGCCAATGCTATCAGGTATAGAGCCAGACAATTTGTTTCCTGGAAGATACAACCTTTGTAAGCTCCTCATCATTCCAATTTCTGTTGGTATAGAGCCAGACAAGTCATTGTTAGCGACATCAAGCATGGCGAGCTCTTGCATAACTGTGATAGAATTTGGGATATCCCCAGTGAATAGGTTGTCAGAAAGAAGTAACTGTGGAAGATGACTTAGGTTTGACAGTGTCGCTGGAAGTCTGCCAGTTAACTTGTTATAACGTACACTAAATCTAAGCAACTCAGTTGATAGGTTCCCGATTGGATCTGGGAGCTCCCCTATGAAAGAATTATGGGCTAGGTTAAGGACCTGGAGTTTCTTACAATTACTAAGGGCAGGCAAGAAGTTAAGATTCCCATCTAAATTATTGAAATGAAGATCAAGGTGGTACAGAGCTGGGATGTTCCCAAGTGTTGCTGGTACTGAGCCAGAGAAATGATTTTTGTACAGAGATAGTGTAAGTAATTTCGAAAAGTTCCCAAAAAAACTTGGAATGGGACCAGTTAGTTGATTGAATGAGATATATAGTAGAGTAAGATGGGTGGTGAGATTACTAAGAACAGATGGGATAGAGCCAACAATGTTATTTTTTCGCAAGGAAATAACTTTGAGACGAGATAGTTGACCCAACCATGTGGGAATAACGTCCACAAAATAATTTTCTGACAAACGCAAACGTTCTAAGTATTTGCATGCTGCAAGTCCTGATGGAAGCGGACCCACAAAGAGGTTTTCTGAGAGATCAAAGCTCTCCAGTAGAGGAAGGCTAAAACTTTGATTCATAGGAATAGGACCTGCAAAGTTGTTGCCTGAGAGATAAAGCTTGTGCATCCTCGACATGTTGTAGATGGTTGGGGGCACTATACCGGATAGTCTATTGTGCGAGAGGAGTAAGATTTCTAACTTGGGCAAGAAACCTAGATTGTGTGGTACGGGACCTGATAAGCTGTTGCTCACCAAGCTGATCTGCTTTAGGGATTGCGTATTATTGAATAGGCTTGGTGGTATGTGGCCAGTTAGCTCATTCTTGGAAAGAGAAAACCACTCAAGGCTGTGCATGTTTTGCAGTAGTCCTTGCGGGATTTCTCCTGACAGGCTATTGTAACTTAGACGAAGATGCTCAAGCGTTGTTAGGTTTCCTATCGTACTAGGAATGGTACCAGAGAGGCCATTTCGAACAAGACATAGAATCTTAAGTCGACGTAGCATGCCAAGTTGGGCAGGGATGGAGCCAGCGAGGCTGGTGTTTGTGAGGATGAGCATGGAGAGGAAGGAAAGATTACCAAGGTGTGGGCTGAGCTCTCCTCGTAGGGGAACATCCGACAGCGATAGAGCGGTGACGCGCTGCTGATGGCGGCGGCTGCACGAGACTCCAAGCCATCGACAGAAGGACACATTGTTTGTCCAGCTCCTGGCAAGGACGCCGGTGGGATCAGCGAGCTCGTCTTTGAAAGCCAGCAACGCATTGAGGTCGCTGTGGCTGCCATTAACGGCTTTTCCGCTCTGGACTGATGGAGAAGAGGAGGCGGCACAAGGTAATAGGAGGGCCGAGAGGCAGATGACAAAATTTAGTAGACTGGCCATTGGATCCGAGTCTGCCCTGTTGTTATCAATTCTGACATATATATGCATGATCGAGTAATAATAGGAGGGGCCGAGATGGCAAATTTTAGTATGCATGTAGTGGCGGCTAGGACCCAAATAAGAACAGCCATGCTGATGATCTGTATTTCATGGTGCAAAAACTATCGAAAGTCAACCGATGCATCATGCTGAATGCATGGCACTTTGCGTCAGTTGTGAACATGTGACAAGCGTACTGTAGACTGGATCGTACAGGAGCTTCCAACAGAACCGCAAATTTGTGGCCACGTACTATGTGGATGTGTCGGCCACACGATGTACCATGTTTTTATGGCGGCTATGGACATTGACCAACTTTTTTAAAAAAAAAACAATTAGAGCAGTTACTTTATTACTCATTGGCCGCAACGATATCGTTGGCCACCTGCAGGCCCCCTCCGTTGTGACCTGGCAATGGACGTCGAGTAGGCTAAGCGCTTTGTACCCAAGGTCGGGTGTGGAACAACCGGAAGTTGTCGATGCCGCCCTAATGGAAAACAGGTTCGACCTGTTACTCCCGTCATGTGGGCGACTCCCGTCACCCCCGCCGCCGCCGCAACGTCGCCGGCTGCCCTCTGCTGCCCGTAGCCCGCCCCCTCAGCCGAAGCAGATCCGGACTCCCCCCCTCGCGGTCGTCATCTCGAGGCCCAGCTCGTCCACGCGCGACCTAGGACGGGGGGAGATCGGGTCGCCCTCTGTTGGGGCCTGTTCCGCCGCCGCTCCTCCGGGGGGCGCCGCCGCCGCCCGGCTGCCCGCCACCAGCGCGACTCGTCAGCAGCAAGCTGAGTCTCGTGCGGTGCGGCAAGCCGCAAGCCGGCAAGCCAACAAGCCAACGCATGAGCCACGCCGGGAAGGGGCTTCGTTCGGGAGAAAGGAGCTGAGGCACCGGGCTGCACGGGAGAGCTCGCCGCTTGCACGGATCCGCGCGGGTAGGACTCGCCCTGCCATCGCCCGATGGGGAGTCGTCGGATCCGCGCGGGGAGGGCTTCGCCTATCTGCGCCGGCAACAATCCATCGGGAGGAAGCGAAGAAGCAGTTTTTGGGGCGTTGAAGCACACCTC
Source organism: Hyparrhenia diplandra (assembly GCA_015847255.1). Taxonomy (NCBI): domain Eukaryota; kingdom Viridiplantae; phylum Streptophyta; class Magnoliopsida; order Poales; family Poaceae; genus Hyparrhenia; species Hyparrhenia diplandra. Next base: position 86,244 of record JADLZK010005525.1, read on the forward strand.
GGGCCGCCGGGCAACGGCAATCATCACTTTGTTGACCCCATCGTCTTTTGATGTGAGGAGCCTCAATTCAAGCGCCGCCGGGCGGTGGCGGGAGGACCGCCACCGCTAACTCCGACAAGTCAGCACCACCTTCGTCCGCTCCACGCAGCGGGATCTTCTCCTTCGCCAACAGCTGCTCCATCGACAAGCTTCTCTTCTTGGCGGCGGGCCTGATCTGCAGACTTGTCGACGAAGTCGGAAAGCACCATGTCGTCGTCTCCAAAAGCTAGTCCCCGTGCGAGGCTCGAGTGGAAGGGCGCTCCTCAACACATCTTCATCATCGTCTCCGTCACTCAAGACACGTCGAGCGAGTCTCGCCTTCAAGAGGTGGGCCCGAGGTCGATGCTACCGTTGTCTTGCCCGCGACCATCAAGTTAGATCATGTCGTGACTCCTTTCGCTGCATTCGTTGTCGACGTCCTGGGCATAGAGAGCGGCAATGCCGTTCTCAACATGGTCGGAGTTGGGTAGATGTTGTTGCCATGCCTCCATCGACAGAGCCCCGTGCTTCATCACCAGCAGACACTACGTCCGCGTACCCGGGGGTGAGTGCAGGACCATTGCAACTCGTCATCAGACCGACAACCTTTCGGTTCGCATGATAATGATGTTGAGCTTGTTTGTCGCAATCGTTGTTATGTCTCTCCTGCCCGGCGACTTCGACCCTCCAATCTATGCTTGCACCTCTGGTGGAGTCCTTGCGAGCAGACTTGTTGGAGTCATTGCGATCAGACCTCGATCGTTTGATTGCAGTTCGTATGGAGGAAGCGGTACGCCCCCTCAGGGAGGAGGCTTCAACCATCAAGCTTTGGCTAGCTCGTATAGCCAACCATTTGGAGTGTGTGGAGCCACGTGCTGATCATTCTTCTATTCCTGATGTGCCTGAGCTCTTTGGTCCATGTTCTCCAGTTCGACGGACGCCGACACCTTCGATCATGGCTTCCCTTGCAGCGGCTTGCATGCCTGTTGATTCCTTGTGTGAGGACACTATTGCGAGATAGTGCAGACCCCATTCTTGGCGAGATGACCATAGAGATGACTTGCACAGAGATTCACCAAGAGGTGACTAGCACAGAGATTCACCAGAAGACAACCACAGAGCAAGCTAGTGAGGTGCTCGCGAGGACCTTGACGAAACAGGAGGTCACCTCTATTGAGGATGTTGTTTTGGTGGAGGATGCATCTGTTGGTGAGGAAGTCGTCTCTAATGCTCAGGTGACTGAACCTATCCTTCTCTAGTAAGACTGCCCTCTCCATTCCACGACCGAGGTCAACATTGAAGAGCCACAGGAGGATCCATCTATGGAGACAACGTCTCCTCCAGACCCTATACCTAGGGAGGGAGAGGACCTCACATGCCCTCCAATACATCGTTGCCGTGAGTCCTATGATAGGTCATCAGTCGATGTCGAGCGCGACACAACTAGGATGGAGCAGGATGCGGCGTGTCCTCCAGTACACCCCTCTTCGCCACCTCCCGTGATATCAAGTCGTCGTCGTCGACGCAAGTCCTATGATAAGTCTCCGCTTCGCAGAAGTGGCCGTCTTGCTCGACGTGGTGTGTTAGGGGATTTGGGCATTGTTGGGAAGGATGGGAAGTTCGATGATGACGCAATTCAAGAAGTCGTGGTCTTTTCGAATGATCATGTGCCGCCCGGACATCCTCAATTCTTTGATGGGTTTAAAGGGTCCGCCTTCGGCGAAACCTTGTGGCGGAAGTCGCTTTGCCTCTTCGTAATATGTTGTAGGGTTTTTCTTGTTGTCGTTGTCGGTGGGCTGTTGTTGGTAGTCGTCTTTGTTGTCTTCAGTGGTTTCTTTCTTGCTGTTTGTGGTCTTCTAGTTGTTGTATTGTTGTGCTCAGTCTGAGCTTACCTTCTTTTAATATAATCGCAGGCTCTTGCCTGGTTCGTTCAAAAAAAAAAAAGGTTCGACCTGTTCGCAAAAAATCACTCCAAATAATTCTTTGGCCATTTAGTACACGACTCCCATAGTCCCATACACTGCAAGAGCGTCAGCCACCGATTTACATATTCTAGGACATTTACAAATACTGAAAGAACAAAATTCCGTCATTAGCAATAGCCTAATCTCCATGATGATTCGATCCGCCCCAAGCTGAGAGACGAAATTCATCTGCTTTCAGTGCCGATTGGACTAGACTACTAGAGCAGCATCAGTTTCCAAAAGTACTTGAGACAGTCCCATGGAGGCAGCCATTCTCAGCCCCGCCAACATGCAATATTTGCCGCATTCATCTCTGATAATGAAACCCCATCCGCCATGGCTGGATTTGTTGTCAAAAGCCCCGTCCGCATTAATCTTGAACAGACCAGTGGATGGTTTTTGTCCACATCTGAACCTGACAGTTTTCGGACAAAACAACATTATCGGCTTGCTTCTAATTAAAACATGTCCGTCAGTGCAGCAGTAACATACGCCACCTCCACAGCTGTTCTTAGCCTTCCTAACTCTTTTCTTTTATTTCTTTCGTCCCACCACAGCCACAGCAGCAGCACTTCCATCAGCTAAGTTTTCGATTCAAGCTTCAACACCTTTTTCCATCGTGGTTTTGGCTGAATCAGCTTGCACAAGTTCTGAACGCAACTTGGTTAATTGTTTCAGAAACTAGGAGCCACCTTGCAAGGTTGCAAATGGAGATGGCCAACCAGGTGATCAAGGGCTTAGATACGGTGCAAGAAACGAGAGGATCTGTCAGAGGCAGAATATGAACTACAACGACAACTTAAGCAACATCTTCTGGGCTGGGCAGCGATAGAGAGATCCAGAGGAAGAGACAATGCTCAAGGATAGTCCAGATAAAGGAGGGAGATGCATGCACAAAATTCTTCCACCAGCGAGCAAAAGGACGTCGCAAGCAAAATCTCATCCCATACCTTAAGAGCAGCACTGGACAGTTAGAATGGGGGCATGAAGAGAAAGAAAATATCTTACTAGAATATTTCATAGAGGTGTTGGGGACTAGGTCGGCAAGAACACACACCTTAGACTGGGGCAATCTCAATCTGAATCAAGTCGAAGCACATGACATGGACAGGCCTTTCACCTTGCAAGAAATCAAGAATGCAATCGACAACATGCCGGCTGAGAAAGCACCGGGACCTGACGGTTTTACAGGACTGTTCTACAGACGTTGCTGGGACACCATCAAGCTAGATGTCCTAGCAGCAATGAATTCCTTTCATAGTATGCTCTCAGGACCCCTTGACAAGATGAATGGAGCAAACATTGTGCTGATCAGGAAAATGGAGGTTGCTGAAAAACCGAGTGACTACAGGCCTATAAGCCTAATCCACTCTTTTGGTAAACTGATAACAAAAAGTTTGGCCATTCGACTTGGGCCTCGGATGGACAGGCTAATCTCAAATGCTCAGAGCGCATTCATCAAGAAGAGGTGTATCCAGGACAACTTCCTTTATGTTAGGAACCTGGCACGGGCTTACCACAAGAAAAAGATCTCTTGCCTCCTTTTCAAGCTGGATATTTCAAAGGCTTTTGATACAGTTTCCTGGGAGTACACCTTCGAAATGCTACAACATAGAGGCTTTAGTGACCGGTGGTGAGACCGGCTAGCGACCATTTTTAGGACTTCCTCTTCTTCGGTGATGCTGAACGGCTCTGATGGACCAAGGATCAAACATGCTAGAGGACTGAGGCAGGGGACCCCCTCTCCTCATATCTATTTATCCTGGCCATCGACACCCTTCAAGGCCTGTTGGAGTTATCACCACTACGAGGAAGAACGGCGAAAATGAGACTGTCCATGTATGCGGACGACGCTGTGATCTTCCTAAGACCAGACAAAGATGAGGTTGGGGCATTGTTCAGAATCCTAGAGCACTCTGGCCTCGCAACCGGGTTGAAGATAAACCTGCAGAAATGCACAGTGGCACCGATAAGATGCGGTTTTAGATGGCAAATTTTTAGCACCGAATGTCACATCGCAAGCTTGTAGCACGTTTCGTTTGTTAATGGTAAATATCATCCTACCATGGAGTAACTAGACTCAAAAGAATTGTCTCGCAATGTACATCTAAACTGTGTAATTAGTTTTTTTTTATCTACATTTAACACTCTAAACATATGTCTTTTGATGTATTTAATGTGATGTGATGGAGAGAAAGTGGGGAAAAAGTTAGAAATTTTTGCCAACTAAACGTGGCCTAAATCTAGAAGAGATTTTGGAGCACTTTGAGGGGAAAAAGGTTGGGTTCCCCATAACTTATATTGGACTGCCGCTGAACCTAGGGCGGCTGAGGATGGCACATGTACTTGTGTTTGTCGATAAGACGCTAAACAAACTAGCTGGCTGGCAAGGCCGTCTGATCAATCAGGCTGGAAGAAGGGAGTTAGTTCGCTCGGTGATGAGCTCCATGCCAGTGTACCTGTTAACATCCATGAGGACACCTAAACATTTAACTGATGAAATTGAAAAGATTAGTAGAAGATTCTTATGGGCATGAGATCACGAACTGATGGGAGGGAAATGCAAAGTGGCCTGGACAACGGTGGCCCAGCCCATCGAATTTGGAGGACTTGGGATAATCGACTTTAACCGTTTCAGTAGGGCACTAAGAGTAAGATGGCTCTGGTCAGTGGACGCGACCTGATCGGCCTTGGGTAGGATCAGATTTACCTACAGACTCTGTTGATCTAGCTCTCTTCAACGCGGCAATAGTGGTCACGGTCAGGAATGGCAATAGAGCTTCTTTCTGGAATTCAAGCTAGTTGCATGGGAAATCACCTTCATCAATGTTTCCAAAACTTTATGCTCATAGCAAGAGGAAAAACAGGACTGTGCGGGAAGCCTTGACAGCCAACAAGTGGATCAGCGACATCGCTCAAGACTTAGATGACAGCCTCATGGACGAGTTCTTCAAGCTGTGGAACGTGATCGAGGAGGTAGGCTTCAACATGGAAGACACAGAAGAGGACTCCATTTGTTTGGACATTAGAAAGTTTAGGGATTTACTCGGCAAGATCAGCTTACTTGATCCAGTTCGCCGGCCAAATTTTGTCAAACTTCAAGATGCTAATTTGGAAAGCTTGGGCGCCAATGAAGTGCAAATTCTTCGTTTGGCTGTTGATTCAAAATAGATTATGGACTGCTACGAGACTGCAAGGAAGAGGGTGGGAAAATAATTACTTCTGCGGTTTGTGCCGAAGAAACCTTGAGACAGCGGAACATCTGTTTTTCGAGTGCCTGGTATCATGTTTGGTGTGGCAGGCGGTGGTAAACTGGGGCGATTGCGCCAAATTAGAAACGACCACTTGGGAAAAACAACAACATCTGGAGGACTGGTTTAGTCAGGTTTTGGGACCAAGCAAGAAGGAACACTCACTTCTAATCCTATGCCTATGGACGATCTGGAATTCAAGAAACGCGGCGATCTTCAGAGATGAAACAAGGACGGCGCAAGACATCGTAGCCCAAGTAAAAGAAACTGCAAATCTCTGGTCTTTAGCGGGATGCTTGGCACTAAGGCCCTTATTTGTTGTTAATTTAAGTAGCGAGTAATCAACTTTTGTATTATAGCCTGACAGCGGCCTCAATGTCCCCCGCTAGATCCAAGCCATGGACCCATGGTTATCCCGATGAGTATAAGTACCGGCCGAGGGAGAGGAGGACGACGAGGAGGGGACCTAGAGAACCCATCGGCGTCTCCTGCATCGCACAAAAATCCCCTCCGCCGTCAGTTGATTTATGGGAGCGAGCACCATGGTGGCAACCAGCTTTAGAGGAGCAGCTATGGGAGAAGAAGATTTAACGGGCAGGGCAGCGTGGCGGCGGGGAGGAGCGCATGGGCCTCCATTGGTTATGGTGCGAAGAAGCTCTGCCGCACGCGCCTCCGAGGGCCGCGGGCGTGAGCTCCATCCGGCGTTCCTCCGCTGGCGCGGGCAAGAGCTCAAGAACGCGCACCTCACGCCAGCCATCCGAGCAAGGGAACGGAGGATGCAGCGGCGGAGAGCAGGGAAGGGGGGGGAGAGAGAGAGAGAGAGAGGCGCAGGGGAGGGAGGGGAGGGAGGTGCGGAGAGAAGTTAGGGTTGGGAGGGGATAGGATGGAGTGCGGTGCGGGTGGAGGGACGCAGCGTGGGCAGGAGCGAGAACCGCGCAGGGCGGGCAGCGACGTGTCGAACAAGGAGGAGGCCACTGATGCCTGGATTGCTGTGGTGCGAGGAAATACGGGTGACTTTAATAACCCCTGATATAGACATATAATCCAAGGTATTAGATTTTTGTTTATTCAGAAAATTAAAATTCGCTAGCATCCAAACAGGACCCCAAGTATAAGAATGCGTGTCTATATGTATATATATGACGTTGTATATCGGGGGTAAAAAAGTACGAGAAGGGATAGTTTAAGCGTAATGTGCTAGATGGAAAAAAGGGACAACAACAAACTATTCAGATTTACTTCTCTCTCATTTCCCCAATCTTTTTTCTTGTTGAACCTACGTTTTCGTCCCCCAAATATTTAGTCGACTTTTCTAAGTTATATGTCGTCAGTTTCCTCATGAGGTCGACAATGCTGTCATGAACCGGAATTGGGCCAGCCCTGGTCGGGTTAGGGAGGGCCCAAAGCGGCCGCGACCGCCCATGAGGGGGCAGGGCGCGGCGGGGCAGGGGCCGGCGCCCCCCTGCCGCCGCCCCCTTTCCTTCTTCCAACTCTACTTCGTCATCAAGTTAGGATTATCTTAGGCTTTTTGGTGTGTGAAAGGGAATATTCTAATCGTATAAGGAAGACCCATATTAGGAAATAAATAAATATTTCTTGTAAAAAGTATTCCAATCATATAAGGAAACATTATCGGAGATTGCTTAGATTACAAGTACCACTAGTCGGGCTCTATAAGCAAGGGTATGTAATCTCTTTGGGGATAAGCAAGAAATAAAAAATATAGTTCATGTCCCTTTTCTGCGCCAAGATCAGTCGACGATTCGACGAGATCGAGACGCGTCTTCGTCGCATGGAGTTTGCCTACACCACCCCGACACTTACCCTACGTCCGCTCCGCTCGGCGACCACGGCGACCGCTTATTTGGAGGATAGCCCGGTGCCTGCCACCGCCCTGGCTAGGAGCCGCCCGAGGCACAACAATGGCCGCTGCTCCCATGCCCGCGACACCATCGGCGGCGCCGACCACGCCATCCTCCGGCGGAGGAGGATGACGACGTTGCCCGTGATGCACCGGCCGTCCACCCGACATCACCATCGACGACACCGCAGCACCGGCTGCCCTCTCCTCTCCACCGACACTGCGACCGTGCAGGACTCCCGGCAGACGGGGCGGCGTCCCAGCGGCGCCTGCATGCGAGGCACCACCCGCGGCGCCCCACTGCGGTGCCACCGCGGCACCACGCCCCCCAGTCACCGGACCTACCCCCTTCTCAACGTCCGCGCTGGAGGTCCGGGTATGATGGCGGCGACAACCCCGACCTACGGATTCGCAAGAAGGAGCTGGCTGTTCGAGCTCAAGGAGAACATCGACCCCCGACTCCTACGGCTCGGTATCTGCCTTCCATCCGGCCAGTGTCGTGCTGCGATCTCGTTCAACAGGTTGTCGGAGGAGACCCTTGGTCAGCGGGGGATGTCTTCACCCCCAAGTTTTTAAATAGCGGGCTATCAAAAATAGCGGCACCTTTTTTTTTTCACCAGGCTATTTAGCTATAGCGGTGCTATAGCGGCGCTATGATAGAATAACGTTTTCCAAAAAAAACATGAAAACACCACTAATTTGATTCTAAGAACATGAAAAATATGAAATTTGATGAATATGAATATGTTTCTAATACTAAATTAGTAGCAAATGATAATTGATAAGTAGGAAATACTAAGTAAATTGTCACGATTGAGTTCTAAGAGTTGGAATGAGAAGATTAGCGGTGCTATTGCGGTGAATAGTGGTGATTAGCGGCGCTATAGCGGCGAATAGCGGTGTCCGGCGGAGCTATAGCGGTGAATAAGCGGCGCTACGGCGGTGAGTAGCGGTGAAAAGTCACATAAGCGGAAAAAGGCAAATAGCTTAGCGCGGAGGCTCTTCGGCGACTAAGCGCCGCTATAGTCCGCTATTTAAAACTTGGCTTCACCCACTACAACGCGGCGCGACTTTGGACCCCCATCATCACCGATACTACGGGGAGTACAGCGCCTTCTTCTCGGGAAGGCAAGCTGGGACGACTACATCTCCGCCTTCGAGCCATGTGATTCGCATGATCTTGAGGGCAAGCGCCATCGTGTCGGCCTCTTCGTCGACGGCCTATGTGACACGCCGCACGGCTTTCGAGTGGTTCAAGCCTCGTTCGATGGGGAGGCCATCGACCTCGCCCGCCCTTCTGACGGCGAACTGCCGCGGCACGGCAAACTCTGAACCCCCGCGCCAACCGCCCGGCTACTTCCGGCGCCCGCCGCCGACATCGGCGGCGACATCGGCGGCCACGGCGACCCGGGTGCGGCGCGGCGCCTTGCTGCCGCCATGGGCGCGATCGGCGGTGGCGTCGCGCCGCGACCTCATCGCCAGAGCTACCTGGGGCACCACAACCAACAAGGGCTCGAGATCGCCATGCGCCATCGAGCTGGCGGCGACACCGAGTGGAGCCTCCACTAAAAGCGTTGTGAGGTACTTCCACCGCTACTACATTCTGCGGCCGGACCTCCGGCACAACTTCTGCTCAAGGAAGCGCCCCGCGCATGGCGTAGCAGTGGGCTTCCACCTCCCCAACCGGCCCACGTGATGATCGGGCGTTTTTCGGCGGCGTGCTTCTCAACAAAGCACGCCGGGGACTTGGTAGCGAGATGTCACAGCCCTCCTCTTCGACAACGGTGGCGACATCTTCCTCGCATCGACAATGTCGTCGTCGATGCACCATGTTACCGGCGCCCCATGTCGGGCCGCCCGTCTGAGCGACGGCGACCTCCTCGACGACCGTCTCCTGCGCTTCTCCTCTCGCCGCACCCGTCGCTATGACATGTGTTTTGTAGGCACATACATGCGAAGGTTTTGTGCCCGACGGCGTACACCTTCCATACCTCCCGGCGATGCGCCCGGATGATCGAGCTCTGGCGGACTTTCGGTGCCTCCGTCATGCATCGTGCATGGATGGAGCGTCCCGCCGTGCGCCCCCTGCTGAGCTATAAGTTCAGCGTCTGCCCGGCAGCCTGCACCTTGACTTCTCCTTCGCCCAATAGCGCCGGCATCTACAATGGCGACAGCGACAAGTCGGGACCCCTCATCCTCAACCGGTCCCGGTGTCACTACTTCACCGATCGGCATCCCCTTCGCCTACGGTGGGTTGGGCACGTGGGCCAGCGCCGCCTCGTCGAGCATGATGGGGAAATGTCATGAGCTGGAATTGGGCCAGCCACGGGACAGGCTAGGAGGGCTCAAAGCGGCCGCGGTCGGCCCACGAGGGGCGGTAGCGCGCAATGCGGTCGAGGCGGCGCCCCTAACGCCGCCGCCGCCCCTTTCCTCGCTTCCGACTCTACCGTCATCAAGTTAGGATTATCTTAGGGCTTTTGGTGTGTAAAAGGAAATATTCCAATCGTATAAGGAAGACCCTTATTAGGAAATAAATAAATATTGCTTGTAAAAGGTATTCCAATCATATAAGGAAACCTTATAGGAGATTGCTTAGATTACAAGTCCCACTAGCCGGGCTATATAAGCAAATGCGTAATCTCTTTGGGGATAAGCAAGCAAAAAAAAAAGTTCATGTCCCCTTCTGCCCTACTGCCGCCCGCCGCCGCCGCCGCTGTCGCCGCCTTGCGGCCTTGGCCCCCGCCGCCGTGCCACCACCAGCGCGCACCGCCCCACCCCCGCCCGCCGCCACTCACCGCCGTCGCCCGGGGCGCCGGCTGGCTTTGGGACACCGCTGCCCCTATGCCACCTTCGCCGCCTCGGACGATTGTTGGTGGCGAGTCACAACCGGCCCAATCGAACCGATTCTGTGACAAAAGCTAAAAGCACACCTTGATTCCTCGGATTTTAGATCGAGCTTGTAAAACTCTCACCCATCCGCCCTTGATTTCACCTAGGTTTTGGGAGTTCACAAGGAGTAGTATGTAGTGGCTTCAACAAGCTATTTTCCAATCCTTTTTGTGACAAAATAGTATGGTGTTGCCCAAGAAATTTCCTATCAGCTTTCACAAGGAAAATCTAGATTGCTTCATTCACTAAACAAGGTTCATCTCTTGGCAATATTCAGTTCTAGGCATATGATGTTTAGGGCATTCACAATGCTAGAAACTATCATGATTTCTATAGTCTTGGACATTGTGTCAAGAAACTATCTCCCACAATGCAATTTTCTATCATGATGTCACATGACCCACTTGTCACTCTCACAAATTGTCTTGGTTTACGTGAAGACTTGGTTTCTTAGTTAGACTTGGTTTCTTGTGTTTTTCCTCTCTCTCTCTTCAATAAATATAGCGTCACATCAGCAAAAAGCAATAAATAGAGGGGTAATAAATAAGGATAGAAACCATGGTAGAGTCTGCATTGTGAGTGCTCTTATAGCAGTAAGGAAATGGTTGATAAGTGTTGCATGGTTGTTTATCACTACTTGTCAATATTCAGTTTCGGGCACCTAGTTGCCATTTTGGCTACACTGTATATTTATCAAGACACATGCTCACCTTTTGTGTAATAAGAACTAAAATATGAGGGTAATATAACCATAAGTAACGGTGATTTGGAGTAATTGATCTCCTACATCCCAAATGGTAAGTCCTTCCATGAATTTTGGATAGTCAAAGTGTCTAAAATTTGACCAAATTTATATGATAACATAATAATATTTAGAATGCCAACTACGTATATGGAATTCTTTGTTAATTATATAATTCTCATAGCATACCTAGATGGCATAAAAATTTTGTAATTCATCACTCTATAATTTTTGTCAAATTTAACATGACTTTACAAGATTCTTGGAGTGACTTACAATTTGGAAAATGGAGGGGTACAAATACAAACCAGAAATAGTACTTATCCTCAATTAGAATCACTACAATTTGGAATTGGAAATGGTACACATCATAAGCACAACTTATTTATTTTCCGTGGAAGCATGACGACAAATTATTGATGCCCGATCTAGCTTACAGTGCATAATAAGTTGGGACTTTGGAAGCAACTTTTTAATCATGCGTCACCTCAACATTTCTCCCCGTCCGATTGAAAGCGCTGAAAAGCGGTTCCCAGTGCGGCAAGGCGGGGCTGAATTGCCTTGACACAACTCGCGAGTCGAGCAGCCGGATGATGGCCGGCACCGTCACGCATCGGGGACCTTGTACTGCGCCATGGACGTGCCGCCGTGGGCGACGGCGTAGTCGGCGAGCTCCTGGAAGGTGCCCGACCGGACAACCCGGATCTCCAGCGGCCCAATGGAGCGGTCCACCACTCTAAACTTTCGGTATATGTAGTTGAGGGCCTCCTCCATCTCCAAGCAGCACCTGGCCAGCACGTCGCCGTCCATGCTCATGCTCTGGGTCGTCGGCGTTTGTGGCCCGCCGTGGGCAGCGGCGAACCACCGCAGCTCCCAGTAGATGACATAGTGTCCCGGGATGCTTTTGGTGCACGCTCGGCTGGTGTAGTCCAGGACCGCCGCGCCGTGCTGGTGCAGCGCCGTGGCCGCCGCACGCTCCACCGCGTGCTGCAGCTCGGCCTCGCCGGTCTTGTCGTCGTGTAGGGACAGCAGCACATCCTTGCGGCCGACGAACCGGAACTGTGGGGCAGCGTTGTGGAACCCTGTGACACGGAGGACGTCGCCGACACGATGCCGGTACAGCCCAGTGTAGGTGGTGACCACGACCTCGTACTCACGCCCGGCCTCGACGCCGGCGAGCTCAACAAGCTCGCGCGAAGTCGCATCTGCGGCGTCGTCCATGGGCAGGAACTCGAAGTAGGCCATGTTGGGCATGATGGTATAGGACACGTCAGACGGATCACACATGGGCCGAAGGTTGATGCCGAAGAAGCACTCTGAGGAAACGTACCTGGTGGAGGCGACCGGTGAGTCAGCGCTGTAGTAATTCAGGGTCGGGACATACTGCGCCATGGAGCCAGTGGCGATGCAGTCCAGGTACTTGGTGTTGGGCCAGATGCGCGTGATGATGCCAGCCCAATCATCTTTAGAGCATTCAGCACGGATGAACTGGGCAAGCTCGGGGTCTGGCGCCTTGAGGATGCCAGCCACAGCCTCACGCACTGACTGGTCGGTGATGATGCACTGGTTCAGCATGCCGGCCTCAATGTCGGCAGCGAGCCGCCGCCAGTTGAGCTGCAAGAAGCTGATGGCATGAACGACGCCGTACGCGAACGGGGCTCCCATGCGCAGCACGGCATGGCGATGGCACAGGCCGCACAGCATCTGCGCATACATGCTTTGGAACACGTCCTCGCACAGGATGGCCGCCGGAGGGCTCGTGTATATGTAGTTACTGCTGCCGGGGAGCTCCTTGGAGAACCTGCGCTTGAAGATGCTCGTCAGGCCACTACGAGCCGGCAGGCCACCCGGCGTCATGGTTTGCTGCCTGACGAAATAGAAGTAGAGCCCTTTGTCGAGCCTAGACACATCATGCCTGCTTCACCATGCAAGTAGTGCAGCATGAGCTGTGGTCACCAAGATGTAAATTTTGGCATGTTGCAGCAAAAGATTTGGCATTTTGCATCCCAAATGCATCTAAATTAACACACACTAATAATATATAGTGGATGATCACTTCTTACCGACTCATGACAGCCATCGCGAGGCTGAACATCAGATTGCGGCGATCAAAGTCATCCTCCACGACCGGAATAAGCTTGGGATTGCCACCCGACGTGCCGGAGCTGATGAAGAACTCGGAGATTGGGTACCCAGAACCAGTCAGGACGGGAGACGTGTCGCCGTTGGCGACGCGCATGATGTACGGCGTGAGGTCCTCGTACGTCGCCAGGGGCACCTTTGCCCGGAACGTGGCGCGATCGGTTGCGCCGCCGGCGAGGCCACACCTCACGGCGAGGTACTCGCTGTTGCCGTTGCGGGCAAGGATCTCCGCCAGCACGCGCTCCTGCGTGGCGTCCACGTTGGTGGTCAGCTCCTCGATCAACTCGAGTTGCTTTGAGTTCTCCTCTATCTCCTTGGCGGTCAGCGGCGACATGGCTGCTGGGCTCCGGGGGTTGCCGCGCCCGCGCCGCCGTTGGTCGATGCCGCCATTATGGAGAACTAATCCCATATAATAAAACTAATTAATGAATATTAGAAAAAGTAAATGGTGCCCAAACAAATCGTAAAACTGGCTCCTGCAACTCTGAGATTGTTTTCTCACAATTGCAATTACTGTGTGCATTGTCTACTCACAACTATAATTAGTCTGTGCTATTGCAGTGACTCTAAGATTGTTGGAACAGTACCCCTCCTCCATCATATTAGGCTACAATAGTTCCATCCATCTGACTGACTACATGTGCAAATTTTGATACAACTCTAAGATTGTTCTGTAACACCTAGATCATACATGATAATCTACCGGTACATACGCTCTCAATTCGCCGCTAAAACATCTAGATGTGACGGTAAAACGGGGAGAGCAGGGGCCCTCACCTTCCGGCTCGGGGGAGTGCATATCCGGGATTCAGGTCGCCGGCGCCGGCTGCTGGGACCGGTGGAGCCGGCCGGGCGGAGTTCCTTGTAGGGGAGCAGCAGGACGGGATCCTGGCCGACGACGCCCGCTTCACGGACGGGTTCCTGGCTGGCGGCGAGGCCGGCCTTCAGGCGAGCAGGGACCGGGAGCTCCTTCCGGCGAGCAGGACAGGGCGGTCTCCGCTGGTGCCGGTGCGGGCACAAGCGGCGTGGGGTGGGAGCTTGCGCGCTAGTGGACGGACTGACTGGCGGCAGGCAGCTGTTGGCAAGGAACGGGTGGGAGAGGGAGAGCGAGGGGGATTTTTTTTTCTTTTCTTATATATATCAATGGCAATGGTGGTAAATTTGGAGAACTCGATGGGGAATTTCGTAACGCGAATGGTGGGGACTGTGGAGCGGGGCATGGGAGTGCGCGGAGCAGGGTTTTTTCGCTTCGGGCCGCTTCACAAATGTTCAGATCGATTCTCTGTCAGATTCTTTGATGGAGCTGTTTCTGTTTCTTAATTACTCTGTTTAAAATTATAATTGGTTTTTCAAAGGTTGACCACTCCTTATTTAAAATATATATATAAACATAGTTAAATTTAAATTGTTTTTAAGCACAAAATTTAGAATAAGCCGAGTAGTCAAATTTGGGATGGAAAAAATTAAACGAATTATAATTTGGAAGACTACCTTGTCTCTGCTTTGTTCGTATAAGTGTGAGTATTCAAATAAGGACCCGATTGGTTTCAATGAGATTACTAAGAATCTGGGCTCTATTTTAATTAATTATTCTATTCATGTCTTTAGAATCCACTGGGATTTTTTTTTTTTTATAACAACCACAAATATATTACTTCAACAAGAAAAAGCTGTTATGTGAGTAAGATTTGCCCACTTTGCAGGGGTCAAGAGATGTCCGAATTGGACAGCTCGAGATATGAGAAGTACAAAAGGCAAGTTATAACGAGGATTGGAATGTACATTTGTCGATATCCTAGCCGACCTTCAAGAACATGAGTTGAAGTCTTTTTGGGATCTAGAAATTATGTAGACAATGTATTGTTTTCCTTGCGTCATGTTCGTGGAAGAGTTTGGCATCCCATCTAGTCCTTTGGTTCCAATGAGATTTTAAGAATTCAGAGTCTAGAATTTCATCCAAATTTCATACTCCCTTTGTCCGGCTGGGATTAACGTTTTTGCTTTTAACCAGTACAGCATTAAACCTTTGAATGCATCGCGCAGGGAATTAAAGTAGATGTGAATCTCGACCATTTACTCTACTAAAAGGACGACGGTCTAACCGGGACAGAGGTAGTAGATTTTATTCTATTGGGTTTTAATGTATAGACAAAAGAATCCAATGAATGCGTTAGATTTTATCTATCCAAATTTTTTATTCTATTCTATTGGGTTTTAATGTATAGACAAAAGAATCCAATGAATGTGTTAGATTTTATCTATCCAAATTTTTAAAAGCCACATGATCCAAATGGGACTTAAAAGATGTGTGTTCGATTGTCCATATACGTATACGTATACGTATATGAAGGAGCGCCAGTGCCTTCAATAAGCTATTTTCAATCTTTTTTGTGATAAATAGTGTGGTGTTGCCCGAAGCAATTTCCTATCAAACTTTTCACTACTGTTGATTATAGAATATACAAATACAATGTTGTCTCCTAACGTTGACGGTTTTAGACTACCCCAACGGAGACCATCGGCGTGTCAGTAAGCATGTCAGAACAACGATTCACGATAGGGACCCACTGAGCAAATAAACAACACAAGGAATCAGGGATAGGTCATTAGCCAGTTTGGTTGAGCCTGATCTTCCCTCTCTGCGCATGTGCAACTAAAGTTTTTATGTTTTCATTATCAAGTACTCCCCGTCCCATTAAGTTTGTCACCCTAGATTCCGTCTTATCTTTGTTCGATGATTCGTCTTATTCAAAATTTTTACATAAATATAATTTATTTTATTATGACTTATTTGATCAATAAAGCTACTTAAATATTAATTTATTTATTTTATTATTTACATAAATATTTTGAATAAGACGGATGATCGAAAAAAAGTCAAAAGTCAAAAAACGACAAACTTCATGGGACAAAGGGAGTACTCCTATAACTGACAAAATAACTATGATTGCTGGTTATCTCGAATAAAAGTAGAATGGTTTACTTTTTTTTAAAAAAACGTTTTTGAGCATTTCTTGATGTAAATCTTCGAGAACATCTTTAAGATCAATTGTATCTAAAATATCATTCTCAATGCTGCACATAGCCAAGTCATTTAATCTTTCTTGAAGCATAGTTGACCTCAAACAATCTTATGAATCCCTAAATCAAATCTCGGTAAGCACTAAGCAGGTATTGATTTTGATCTGTAGAATAGAACGAAACTGCAATTAAATTCATACCTTTGTCGACTTGCCGTAGAGAACAACGCCTGAGCGCCGATGGAGACGTGGAGTCAGGCCCTTTGACCGAGCTGAGCGGTAAATTGGCCTGGGACTCGCGATCTGGCGATTGGCGTGCCTGGCGGCGTCCCTGCCTGGCTCCCTGGCGGTGGTGGCACTGGGGATATATAACTTTTTACCATCATAACAGATGACAACCTCTCTCGTTTCTCACTCTAGCGGATGACAATACATTTTTAGCACCGCTCTCGGCCATTCGATACATTTTACCACTTTGGGCGATGTGGCTTGCCAGATCACTTGTCCCGGCTGGATCCGGTTGCGACTTGACCAAAATGCCCCTACCTTATTTCCTTGTGTGTGCTGGGCGGTCAGGAATCCCACTCCCCACTCTTCCCCACTCGCCGTTCCCTGTCCTCCTCCCATCCCCAGCGCGCACCTCCGCCGCCACCAGCTCGCCGCCGCATCTCCACCAAGAAACGGCG
The DNA here is from genome assembly GCA_015847255.1 of Hyparrhenia diplandra. Classification (NCBI taxonomy): domain Eukaryota; kingdom Viridiplantae; phylum Streptophyta; class Magnoliopsida; order Poales; family Poaceae; genus Hyparrhenia; species Hyparrhenia diplandra. Next base: position 102,817 of record JADLZK010005525.1, read on the forward strand.
AGGGCGGGGGCAGCTTTCGACTCGCCCGCGACTTTGCGACCATCGGCTCCTCCTGCAGCCGTCACCCGCAGTCCGCCGCGGATCACGCCAGCCCCGAGGATGGCGCCCATAAGGTTGTCGTCGCCATCACAGTAATAAGACCAAGGTGCCGGCAAGGAAGGCATCATTCTCGTTGGGGAGGAGGATCGCGGCGGCCCCGTGCTACTGGCCGTCTGTCATCGTGCTGGCGTTGGTGAGCCTGGCGTGTTCGGGCGGGTGTTCGCCATCTGCCTCGCGTCCATATGGTGGTACGTGCTTCCCACCTTAGGCAGCGCTGACGACAGCGCCCGGTGAGGGCGTCTTTGCGCCGGAGCCCGGCCGGCATGAGGATGTCCATGGAGAAAAGGAAGGGCGTCTCGCTGCCGCCACACGCCAAGAATGGCAGCAGCAGCAGCATCAGCGGCGTGTACGAGCTGGTCAGGTCGCCAAAAGGAAAGCGAGGCTGACGGAGTGCGTCGTGCAGCTAGGCTTCATCATTCATGTGAATAATGCATACACACTACTATAGCTAGTTATTAGGTAGCTGGAGAATGAAGTTACAAAAAAGTTTACGATCGCAAATTAAGTTTTTTGCGGGTAAATTTGATGGCGTGATACATGGTTCTCCTGTGCAGTTCATTTCATCGCGCTGTAAACAGTGTTGATTACTTGAGCCCCTTTTCCTTCCGGCCGATCGAAGAACTGAATTAACATGAGTTGATAAAGCTTACATTTTGTCTTGATGCAATTGCTGTCTACTGGCTGCAACAATAATGCTCGGAAAAAATTTCAAAAAAAAAAAAACTCGGAAAACAGTGTATATGCTCCCGCACCTACAAGCTAGTATGGCACATGTGCAAATTTAAACAATTTTAGCGCGCTACAGAGCAGAGCGCTACAGAACTATCTATATCCTTCCTGGTTAATAGGAATAGACATTTTGATTAAAAAACATCCAATAATTTCTTTAATAAGTTTTTTTAAAATACAGTCATCCTATATCCGGATTTCTAGTTAACCAAATATGGAGACGGAGCTGACTCCGTAAAATACTTACGTACATGATAGAGCAAAGTTGTTAGAGGGCGAAAAGATATAAGAATGTTTTTATTCAAATAATTCCCTTTTGAGAATTTAGAGCACGAGGTTAAGAAAAACTCTTGAAAAACTTTGTTGGGGCTTCCTGGGAACGGGTGGGGAAAAGTCAAGACGAGAGAGAGCAGCTGGACCGGGCCAAAGTGCACCATAAAGCAGGGGTAAGGAGGCAGGGATATTTTGGTCTGAGTCGCAACCAGAATCCAGCGTAGACAAGTGATCTGGCATGTGACATCGTTCAAAGTGGTAAAAATGTATCGAATAACCGAGAGCGGTGCTAAAAATGTATTGCCATCCGCTAGAGTGAGAAACGGAGAGTTGCCATCCGTTATGATGGTAAAAAAGTTATATATCCCCCGAGTACACATATTTACCACTCCCTCCGTTTCAAATTATAGTTCGTTTGACTTTTTTGACCCTAAGTTTGACCACTCGTCTTATTCAAAAAATTTGCACAAAAACAGTCAAATTTAAGTCATTCTTAAATACCATTTGTTAATAAAGCAAGCCACAACAAAAGAAGTGATATTTTACACAAAATTAGACAGTGGTCACAATTGACGTCGAAAAAGTCAAGCGAACTACAATTTGAAAGCGGATTTAGTACTATATAGCTTGCAGCATATTTTGATTGGATTGGATTGTATTGTATGGAGTATATATGGACATATTTTGTATTGTCAAACGATAGGCTCAGTTTGAAGGATGTACTATATTTTTAGGTAGCACACAATCTGGAGGTGCATGCCAAGGGAAAAGCACAGATTCTTCGCTTGGCTCTTGGTCTGGGCGCTGTCAATGGTTCATACAAAAAGACAAGCTTGAATCCAGGAACTGGCAATACAATCCAACTTGTGCTTTGTGTGATCAAGAGCCAGAAATGTTGGTGCACCTTAATTTGCATCTAATGCCTATTTGCAAAAAGGAGGCTTGGATGCAACTTCGGAATCCAGTTGGATAGGGGATTCGGTTGCCTCAACCCGAGGATAATGCTACAGTACACAAAATAAGTGTTGAAGATTAATTGGTGATTTTGAGGAAAACTTTGGATTTAGGTTGTGTGAGAGAAGAACGTGAACTTTTCTTTTTGTGAAGCTTCTTTGTTTCCTTCTATCTACCATTTACAATTTTACACCTTAGTCCCTAAAGTATTTAATATTTATTTACCACCAACAATAAGATTGGTGGCTAGCAAAGCACAATGCTAGACAAAAGAGAATGATTGTAGCGGTGCTCATGCACATACGGCTTGGAACATCTAGTAGAGGAGAAAAGAATCTTTGATGGCAAGCTGAACTCCCAAGTGCAAGTTAATCTAGCCAAAGAAGAAATGGACTAGAGTTAAATCGCCATGAGGTCCCTAAACTTGTAAGCGTATGCCACATAAGCTCCTGAACTTTGAAAACGTAATTCTGGCACACTAAAGTGGTAGACCATAAACCAATGAACTTTAAAAATGCATCTTTGGCCCTCTAAACTTGTTATATGGTACACCACAGGCCCTTAAACAGTAACTTTTGATTTTTTTAAAAAAAATAGAAGTCTAACTTGAGAAGCAAGAAAGGGGTACCTAGAGAGAGATATTGTTTTTTGATATTTTGTACCTTGGTAGAGTGAATAACAATGATGACTAATGGCATAGAACATGCTAAATGTTTTTAAAATTTAAATTATTGCATTTCAAAACCTAATTTGTTACATGCATATATATTTTTTGGGCGATGAAAAACAAATTATATTATATGACAGTTAGGTACATCAAGAAATTACCAACACTCTAGATTGATAAAAAGTATACATGTTGTGAATAGCACAACTCAAAGCCTAGCATATTAGGTGCTTTGAAGTGTGGATGACCGCACATGCAAACACTGCAACAAAAGACGGTCCGAGAACGGATGCTCAAGAAATGACAACCTACATTCATGTAGGTAAAATGAAGGATCTTCTTATTTTTTTCTCGTGTTTTCCTTCTTCTTTCTACCACCAAAGGATGAGGAAGGCTGACCCGAAAAATTATTCTCCCTAGTCCTTCATTGTGTCTAGATCTAACCACAACAAACGGAGAAGAGACTGGATAAATCATTCCAATGGCGGTGACATCATCTCCTCTTTGATGCCGCCGTCCGTAAATAGAAGTCTCCTTGTCGTCATGTAGATGAAGATACTAACACCAAAGTTGTCACCCTCATCTTCCCTTCATGGAGGAGACGATTCCATCCTTCTCCTTCACCATCGCCGGAGAGGTGGAGAAGGAGGAAATAAACCACCAATACCAAAAAAATTTAACATGGGGAGACACTAACGCTAAAGACTCAATCTAATAGGAAAAACTTATTAAAAACAATGGATCCCCACTCCCTTCAGCTGGCACTAAATATATGAACATTTGCTCGCTTTATTTCAGAGTCGAAGAAAGCATATATTACTTGCTTCTTGACATACACGAGCACTTTCCCTCTATCGAAGCAAGCATATATGTCAAGTGGCGCAAAAAAAAGCTAGAAAGAGTAAGAATACCATTCTAAGTTTTGAAAAAGATGGGCAATTAGTTGAAGGTGATGAGAATCTCTTAGCCCATGCCACTGAGTATTACTCGTAACCTGTTTGGACTGCTCCTGTATTTGTTGTTGAAATCAATGAGGAGATTTGGGAGAATCTTTGCTAAACTAGATGATTTGGATAATAGAGAGCTTTGCGAGACCTTTTTTCGAGGCAGAAATTTGGGCTGCTCTATCTCGAATGGAAAAAATAAAGCCCCAGGTCCCGATAGCATTCCAATTGAGTTTTACCAAACCTGTTGGCAAGTGGTTAAAAATGATATCATCTTGTTATTCTCTCGATTTCCACGATTCAAAAGTGGATATTAGTAGGATCAACTATGGCATAATTACTCTTCTACCCAAGGTGTCCGATGTTGCTAAGATTCAGTAGTATAGACCTATATGCTTGCTCAATTGCTTGTATAAATTGATTATCAAGGTGTTGACTTTAAGAATTGAGCACTTAGCTGAAAAACTCATTCACGATCGCTAATCTGCATTTATGAAGGGGAGAAACATCATGAATGGCATTATGATCTTACATGAGATTTTACATGAAACAAAAAGAAGAAAAGAATGTGGAGTAATTCTAAAACTAGATTTCGAAAAGGCGTATGATAAAGTAAATTGGGAATTATTGTTTAAATGCCTAAAAGCGAGGGGTTTTACGTGAGACTTGGTGTAAATGGATCACGCAAGTAGTGGGCTGGGAAGGGTAAGTGTAAAGATCAATAATATGATTGGTCCTTATATCAAAAGCCACAAAGGGGTTAGGCGCGGGGGTGATCCTCTATCCCCAATTTTGTTCAACTTCAGTAGCACTGCCTAACTCGAATGGTCATTCGGGCTCAAAATAATGGATTGATTACTGGTCTTGTGGAACATATTATCCCTAAGGGCATTGCTATCTTTGCAGTATGCGCAGAGCGATACTATTGTATGTTTGAAACATGACATTGAGAAAGCCAGAAATATGAAATTGCTATTATATCTGTATGAGATGATGGCTGGGCTAAAAATCAATTTTAACAAAAAGTGAAGTGATAATGTTGAATGATTATGACAATATGAGTACCCTATATGCTGAGATTTTTAATTGTCAGATTGGGTACTTTCCAATTAGATATCTTGGAGTAGCTGTAAGTCCCAGTAAGTTGCATGTGAGTGACTGGGCACCACTTAGGGAGAAAAGTGCTAAAAAACTCCAAGTATGGAAAGGTTCCACATTAACTATTGCTGGTAGATCTTCTTTGATTACTTCCAACCTGGATAATGCTCCCATTTATACTATGTCCATATATTATATGCCACAAACGGTGGTAGATGGGGTCGATAAGGATAGGAGAGTGTTCTTCGGCAAGGTGGCCATACAAAAAGAAAATATCATCTTGTTAAATGGATCAAGATTTGTAAAAGTAAGAAAAAAGGAGGGTTGGGGATCAAAGATATAAGGAAAATGAATCTGAGTTTACTCAAGTAAATGGTGGTGAAAAATAGAGAATGAAAATGGAATATGGCAAAAGATTGTTAAATACAAATACTTGAAGAAGGACTCTGTCACAACTGTGACACATAAGCAAGGAGACTCACCTGTATGGTCTGGCCGTTTAAAGGTCAAAGACATCTATCTGCAGGGAAGAAAATTCTGTGTGAAGGATGGAGTAAACACTAGTCTATGGAAAGATTCTTGGCTAGATGACAAACCCTTGTGTGTTAACCATCCAATTCTTTTTAAATTGTGTGATCAGAAAGATATCTCAGTAGCCCAAATGATAAATGAACCTGACAAAATTTCATTCGGTAGATGGTTACATGGCAGCCTGTTAGATGAATGGCTATCTCTGATGGAGAGAATTCTAAGCCAAAATCTATCAGAGGGCCCCGACATATGTATTTGGAAATTAGAGAAGAATGGAAAATTTTCTGTGAAATCCATGTATAATGCTCTGACTTCTTCTGATAGTGGACCTAATAATAAGAAAATCTGGAAGGGAAAGATCCCTGCCAAGATCAAAATGTTCATGTGGTTAGTAACGAATAATGCAATCTTGACCAAAGACAATATGCTCAAAAGAAACTGGAAAGGAGATCCTCTTTGTTGTTTTTGTCAACAAAGCATGAAACTGTTGAACATTTGCTTTTTTACATGTCCTATTGCTAAAAGTGTGTGGGCTACGATTCTGCCGCCAAGTATTGGAGCAACAGATATACCATCTTCTCTACATCGGGGATGGGTATGGTGTGAAAGATGGATACCAAATGGCAAATCTTATCATGCAATTGGCCTTGCTGCTTTTATGGTGGGCCATTTGGAAAAAACGAAATGCTATTTGCTTTGAAGGAAAATTACTCAGAAATCCATTGGAGATTCTGAGTCATGCATGTGCCTTGATGAAATTTTGGGCAGGCCTTCTAAAGGAGGAAGAAAAGGAGGCGTGGATTCATGCTGTTGAAGCCACCCTGCACTTCGCTGTCAACTTGCTGCATCAGGACCCTCAAGGACAAGCTGGACAACTAGGAGATGGAGTGGGACGTGCAAGACTCTCAGGAGGAGATGAAGCCGGTGAAGAGGAGGAAAACTGAGAAAGCAAGACATGCGAAGACAGTGAAGATCATCGTTATCATTTTGTTTGAGAGTTTAGTGGAGTCCGGCCAGGGTTAACATGGTCCCCAATGTGGCCGCATCAAATCTCTGAATTTTTTCTCTTGCTTTCTGAACTGTCTATGACTTTGCTGTATTTCCGTTACAATGTAATGGAAATGGGGAGAACCCTTGTTCGAAAAAAAAGTGGCGCTAAGAGGACAAATCTCTTTCGTGGGAACAACAAAAGGTACAAACTTGCCATTCAATTTAAATACGACTGCGCAGCAAGGCAACATCATCCATGCATTGTGCTTGGCGATGCATATATTATATCTCTTCACCGAAATGAGGTCATCTTACTATTACTAATTGGAGGCTCCAAAGGAGGCTCCACATTAATTCTCACGAGAAGCGTTAAGAAAAAAGATAAATTCTTAAAATTCTCACAATAATCAGAAAGATCTAGCCATTAATTGTGAGGCCTCAATGAACCATAGCCATTCGATTCAATATATTTCCTTTATAATTCTCCACCGATGCCATTATTGTGGACAACTTAAAATAACCCCCTATATCTATTCTTGAATTACCCAATCTGCCACTATATCCAAATAAATAATCACCAAAATCTTTTGCACCCGGCCGGTAACCCATCTAATCAAACAACTCACTAGAACCACATTGACAGTTCCTCCACGTCACCTATCTATATCAATCTCAATTCACCAAAGGAACTTGGGCGGCAGCCAGATCAAAATAGGCGAGAAGGAGAGCGTGCGGCAACAAGGATCTCCTCTCTGCAAGCAGGAGCAGCGAGTTGGCGGGAAGCGGTACATGCAGCGTGTGCATGCATGAAGGCGTCAAATTAAACAACATCGGCGTTGGTGTATTCATGTAGCCTGAGGGCTGCGCGTGTGCATGGATGCATGAGCGTGCGTGAGGGGAACGATCCCTCCTGTTCCTTTATGAAGCAAAAAGGTACGCATCTTTAATTTGGATTAGATTAAGTTTTGATGAGTCCAGCCCAGACGAGGTTGGATGAAAAATCCGACACACTAATCTAATCCAGCCCAGAGGCTCACAAGGTCGCTACCGGACTATAGGCCACTTGGTCCATTTTTTGTTGGTTATAATGGAGGATGTCCTCATCAGGATTCCACCATCTAAAAAAGAGCATAGTATCTACCTATAACAACTGAACCATGGAACTACAAAGGCACAAAAACAAGTACGAAAAATTTCATATGTTATTTATTTGTATTTTAATATATGTCATAATTATCAAAGAGATACATACTGAGGACCATCTACAAGGAGTGGCAGAGAGCGAATTAAATGAATTACAATAGAAAAACTTTATAACACCTAATAAATTTGATTCTGATGGAAGCTGAATCAAATCAGATATGCATCAGCTTGACCAATACAAACTACTTTCGAAAAAGTTACATACATATGAATGATATATATATCTATTTACATGAAAAAAATATTTACGGTCAAAGCAACAAGTAGATTGATCACTACTGTTGCACTTAATGTAGTAGAAAGCTGAACTCATATTGTACTATTTGTGTTCAAATTTATAATAAAGAATAATGTAAAGAAGTACAAATTAAGATTGAAATAGGTGATCTAAAGGGAACCGAACCTGAGTACTTCTAAAAAAGAAGCACAAATGCTTATTACCAAATTAGTAGATTCGGTGATCAATTCGGTCAATCAAGATACTAAGCAGATACAAATGATTTTCTAGATCATCAGATCGAATGACTTAGTTTAGGTCCGACTATAATGTTTCTAGATTATTTTTTCCTAAAATAGAGACACGATTAATTCCTTTTCAAGGACCCATATGGAAAATGACACAAGGTAACACTTCTTGATCCTTACTAATAATGTTTTTAATTATGGGTTCTTTTTATTTTTGCTAACTGTATACTACATATAACATACAAGACACAGTATATATTTTCATCAAAACATTATCTAAAGGAACATGACTGCTCAAAAGACTACATAAAAAGAAATAAGAGCAGCAAAAATATTGGCAAACGAATCAAATAGTAGTACTATGTGCATTTGTATTTATTTGTATTGGCAAAATAATCATATACTTCTGAATGCGCATCTGTACTATGTGCAAAAAGTACTCATACTACATAATCTACTGATCAATGAAAAATATTTATATTCTGAATTATTTTTTTTTTTGTAGAAATTACCCTTCTAAATGACAATTAAATTCTTTGTAAGAAAAATAATTAGTGTGACAATGAAAATAGATCTCTATCCGGCACCAAGAATAAATGCAAACAGGGCAAAAAGAGTCTATGGACAATATGCAAAAAATAGGTACTCTATAAACATAACTATTGACTTTCATTCCAATAATATAGGCCTTAAACACTTTGCAGGTTTACTGTTTTAACAACAAGACGAAGTCAACAATATATTAACATGAGGTAAGATTTGATAACACTAGACCATTCTCGGACAAAAAAAAAAATTACTTGGTGAAGTAGAAAAAATAATTCAGCTACATCGGCAAAAAAAGATGTATTATATCTAACCTTACCACTTAAATGTTATAATCATTTTAGATAAAATGTGCCAACACTTCTGGAGTGGAAATACATCAAGAGCATGTTTCAAGAACATGCATGAAGAAAAATGTGTCACTATGTTCGAGATCTAACTTCAAGTTCTATGACTTATCTTAAGCGACATGGTGCATGTTTCAAATAATGACATATGCTATTCTAATATGTAAGATCATACTCTATGGCCTCAAACTATTGTTTTAAAAGAACAAAAAGGCAATTTGATTAAAGATTCAATAAGCACAAAAGTTTCAACTCAACTTGCGGAGATAAAAATCCATAGCATTTGTGACAATAAATTTTTGAAAGAAAAAAAAGATTAATTGCTTCATAAGATACAAGATACAACAAGAGCAACCATGATTAATGATAAGATTTCAAAATAATTTCATATCTGAAATATACCAAGGAATTAAATATTAATATGGATAACATATACTCCCTCCATACTTGAAAAGAAAGACGTTTAGGATAGCGACACGGTCTCCAAAGCGCAACTTTGACTTCTCTTTTCTATAAAAATATTTATTAAAAATTTATATATGTATACTTTTATAAAAGTATTTTTTTAAAACAAATCTATTGATATGATTTTTACATTTCTAAACTCAACGACTTAAAAAGTTATTCATGACTTATGTTCCCAATGTTTGACCCAAACCTTTTCCAAATCGTCTTCCTTTTCCAATATAGAGAGAATATATATTAGTTCATTGAAAAAAAAGTATTTTGTATTTAATAAGTTCATGGTAACTAGATATAGACTACACATTCACTACCAGAATCCTGAGATTTCGTGAGAGTGAGAATACTCTCATGAAATATGGTTTTACCCTCATGAAAATGATTCGTGACGATCAACCGTCACACATTAGTTCTCAGGATAATGAGATCACGAAAATACAGTTTTCATGAGGGTTAGCCGTCATGATTTATTTTTCGTGGTGAAATTTCATGAGAGTCACCTCCACGGAAATTATGGCCTCGTCAGGTTTGCGGGGATCTTTTCATGAGAGTATTTCGTGGAGGTCACCATCATGAAATTAATTCGTGAGAGTTTCCAAACTCACACGAAAATAGTATTTCATGAGAGGGAGGCATCACCACGAAAATATGTTTGAACCATCACAAAAACATGTTTTCCCGGGAGCAAACCGTCATGATAACTTACTACAGCCATCACAAACCATCATTTCGTGAGAACATGAAACCGTCATGAAAATCATTTGGTCAGATTTGAATCTACCAAAACATCTCAATTCAAATTTCAAATACACCACAATAGATATGAATTTACCATTGCAGTTATAAAGCAAAATCTCATTCCAACATATCCATAAGTAATTCCCAACTGTTACATTAAATTTTAAAAACGATAGTGTCATATACAAACAGACAACTACACCAAGTGGCAAGCACTAGGCATCCACTGAAGTTGAGAACAATGCCTTGGACAAACTAGTTCACATAAACCTACATGTAACTTCCAGTTCATGATGCAGCTGCAAATTCACTCCGAGCAATTTTCCAAGGACCTTCAACCTGTAACAGTTGCTAAAATTAATAAACTAGGGCACGAGAATGGTCACATACATACAAATGTATGACCTGTAATATGAAAAATGTATAGATACCTGTAACATTTCCTTTTCTTCAGACACCGAGATGTTTCCCTATGGAGCAGCAAGAAGTTTCCTTTTTTTCAAGCACAAGGACAACCCACAAAGCAAGCAGGGACATCTATGCACACATAAACCATATTGTTATTAACAGCAAAACTAATCTACATATAGAGCAGCTCATCTACAGCTTATTTCAATGTATACAATCTCCAATTAAATTAAAGTACACTGCAATGAACTAAAATACATGAATTCACCAAACCACAATAGATGGCTCAGGAAGACAATCAATAAGTCAAGAAGGACATGATATTTTACCCAGCTCATTCAAGAACTGCAGAGTTTCACTTCACTTAGTAACTAACACTTTATTTCTTCAAACACCGACACGTTTACATTATATCACTATTGCTAAGATGTTGTCTCCAAAATAGAGTAATATTAGGCATGTTGCCATGGACTTCTCATGTTATGTTGCTAAGCAGTATGGACTCAGAACACACATGCTGCAGCCCCTTCCCCACCATATATATGCCTGCAGTAATAAGTGAGTTAATCCTGTGTTGCATTTGATCTGCAGCACTGTAAAATAATAAAGTACAGATGGTCGTTCACAAAAAAAACAGAAGATAACCTGTGCATTCTACCTTCTTAGTTCCACATGTTTGTTTCAATACAATATCTGGTTTTCATAAGAAGGTCATGTTGAAAAATGAATTTAATTAGGCCATTGTCTCCCAATTCTGTCTCAAATAAATTTGGTTTGTACTTGCGTGTTTTAACACAATCAAATTTGATTATTACAGAAGTAGTGTTTTGCACAAGGAGAATGCCTATTACTTCTCTATGTAAGAATCTGTAGGATCCAAAGCTGTCATCCTAAATACTTGAGTCTGCAGCAACAACAATTTCTAAGCTAAATTGTAAGGCACAAAAGTTGGTGATCCTAAATACACATATATTTATTAATACATCAGTCTTGTTATTATACCTATTATTACGTGATGGCATTGACATTCCGTCGAACAAAATACATGTAAACAACGCAGAAACGGAATGGTAAAGAAAGTAGCAAGGGGCGTGCGAGTGTATATACCTGTCAGCTCGAGTTTAGCAGGATGGGTGCAGCGGCGGCCACGGAACGAAGTAACGACTGCAGAGGAGGAGCAGTCAAGTGTCCACCGCCGCCACTGACTCCCAACCTCGCGCTCCCCGCCGCCGCACCTGCCTCTTCCTGATTGCATCCTTCCTCACCGGATCCGACATGCCTTGAGGAGCAAATGGCTCGATCCATGCCTCCATCGCGGATCCACGCTAAAGCACCGCGGGGCTGTGCGGGAGAGGGCGCTTGATCTTGGGGCTGCAGCGAGGGCGTGGTGCAGAGGGCCGTGGGGGCGGGCGCTTGGCGCGGTGAGCGAGGGGCTGCGGGCTTGGCCGCTCGGGGGGGAGAGCCGGGGAGGGAAGCGGTCTTGTGGCGCGGTGCGGTGCGGGCTGTGGGGGGCTAGGGTTTCGGCTCCATTTTATATTTCGCGGGTGCGAGGAAGGCCGTCGGATCATGAATCAATGGTCACTGATTATGGGCTGAGCATAGTAACGGGTTCAATTTAAGATTTAGGCCCATTACTGTCTCATGTTAGTTTTATTTTTATCTAATAAAGTTCATAGTTATTATGATTATTAATTTTTGTAAACTATAAATCAATTCAAATGGACAAATTGCCTGCTACAAAGTTTTAGAAACAAATCATCGAGATCAACTTTTATTTTCGTCATCTTTTTCATTAGACTTTGTTTTATGAATTCAAATATTGAATTTAAAAATATGTCAACTTGATACAAGTTACAACATACTTTTCGAAGAGTAAATGATTTCAGTAAAAAAAATTAGGAACTTAAAAAGTGTGTAACTTAACAAGATCTACAATTTTTTTGCTCATTTTTTCATCCGACAAAGTGATAATAATTAACATTGTTCACGAATTTTACATACCTCACTTGTAGTTTCATAAACTATAAGTGAGTTATGTAAATTTTATGAGCAATGTTCTTATCACTTCATCGGATGAAAAAATGACCTAAATAAAAATTTTAGGTCTTGATTAGTTCTACAACTTCTATGTTGATGATTTTTCATCTGAAAACATTTACAACTTTGAAATGTTGTTTGAAATTGCCATTTTTTGAAATCAAAACTTTAAATTGATAGAATAGAGTCTCATGAAAAGATGGCAAAAATAATAGGTATAAGAACACAATAAATTGATAGAGCATGATCTTAGAAACATTTAGGAAAAAGAATCACCCGATTTGGAGGTAGCATGAGGGAGAAAGACTAGTTACAAAATTTCACTAAAGATTAAAAAGAGAAAATGTTTGTTCATGTTCTTCAATTTCTAGTATTTTAAGCAATTATTTTTGGACCAAACACCAGCAACCCATATTTCGTGGCGGTGGTTTGACTCTCATGAAAATGACCACTCTCATGAAAATATGCAATTTCGTGGCGGGATGGTCATTTTCATGAGAGGTGTTTGAATACTCTCATGAAAAACTACTGATTTCATGACGGTGTGTGAAGCACTCTCATGAAAATGAGTTTTCATGACGGGATTTACGCCACTCTCATGAAAAATATCATTTTTTCATGAGAGTGTATTTCAAACTCTCATGAAAAAATGTAACCCTCACGAAATCTCCGTTTTTTGGTAGTGAATTGTCCTAAAAATACTCACAACAACTTCTCGATCAACGCATCCACATCTCGATCTCTCTCGATATCGCCGTCGCCGCCCGATTACGCGTTTCGCCCGACGGAGAGTCGAGCACCGTCGAAGGACATCGTCGCCGCCCGATGGAATCTCGCCCATGGAAGAAGGCATCGTCGTCGGCAAGTGCCCCAAGCGGGGACGGTGGCGTCCGTGGAGGACGCGGATGAAGTCTTCCTCAGCGTGTTCGCATATCTGCACCCGGCCGACCTCGCCCGCTGTGCGGCTACCCTGCGGCGCTGGCGGGCCGCCCTAATCGCCGAGAGAGGTCGCCAAGTTTCATGGACATGTGCTGCGGCGCGAGTTCATGCGGCGTCGTCGGCGATGGAGCCGCCGCCGTTGCCTCCTCCGCCTCGGGGCCGTCTGTGAGGTGTCCGACCATGGATGGTCAACCTAATAGGCCATGGTCGGCTGACCATGAGTTGGCCCGAATCGACCATGAGTTGGGCCAACCTAATAGGCCATGAGTTGGAACACAATAACCTTGGGATAGTATTGGTAGAGCATATTTTTTTTCCGGCAATTTTGTGGCTAAAGGGCAAAGCACCATTGTACCTTGCACATCACCTGTATGGCTGTATCTACTTGGCTTGGAGAAAGAATCAATCAGTATAGGCTGATCTAACTAATACGAACCGAGCTAGACGAGGTCTTTGGATAATGGGATCAGTTCATCAAAGTTTGGGACTTAGTGCAAAATCAACAGCTTAACAATCTAGACTGAGATCACTTCGAAATGGACGGCAGACATACAATACCGAAGGCACCGCCGTTTGAAGGATGGTACTACATACTCCCTCCATAGTTGAAAAGAAAGATGTTTTGGAAAAGGTTTAAGTCAAACATTGGCAACATAAATCATTAATAATTTTTAAGTCGTTGAGTTTAGAAATGTGAAAATCATATCAATAAACTTGTCTTGAAAAATACCTTTATAAAAGTATACATATATAATATTTTAATAAATATTTTTATAGAAAAGAGAAGTCAATATTGCGCTTTGGAGATCATGTCGTTGTCCTAAACGTCTTTCTTTTCAGCTATGGAGGGAATATATTTTAGGTAGCACACAATCTGGAGGTGCATGCCAAGGGAAAAGCACAAATTCTTCGCCTGACTCTTGGTTGTCCAGAAATAGAAGTCTCCTTGTCATCATGTCGATGAAGATACTAACACCAAAGTTGTCACCCTCATCTTCCCTTCATGGAGGAGACGATTCCATCCTTCTCCTTCACCATCGCCGGAGAGGTGGAGAAGGAGGAGATAAACCACCACTACCAAAAAATTTAGCATGGGGAGACACTAACGCTAAAGAATCAATCCATTTGAAAAAACTTATTAAAAACAATGGATCCCCACTCCCTTCAGCCTCCGACCTATATATCTTGCTGACACTAAATATATGAACATTTGCTCGCTCTGTTTCAGAGTCGAAGAAAGCATATATTACTTGCTTACTGACATACACGAGCACTTTCCCTCTATCAAAGCAAGCATATATGTCAAGTGGCGCCAAGAGGACAAATCTCTTTCGTGGGAACAACAAAAGGTACAAACTTGCCATTCAATTGATCGCTGCAATGCATATTTAAATACGACTGCGCAGCAAGGCAACATCATCCATGTGTTGTGCTTGCGATGCATATTATATCACTTCACTGAAATGAGGCCATTAAAGACAAATGAGGAGGCCTTTGGTACGGGCAATCTGACGGGGGCAACAGGTACTTAAAACGAGATGCAACTTCTTGCTTTGAATTAATTTATGTAAATACTTTTTTATAGAATACTCTTGGCTATCGAGTTCCATATATATTACTTTACTTTTTATATGATTATTATGATTTGAGAGTAACATGTGTGCTTAATAGTAGAGCTAGTGTGATGACCAATGTGCTTAATATCATACTCTTGGCTATCATCATTTGTGTGCTTTATTTGATTTGTTGCTTGAAGTTTGCTAGCTTATCTATATATATATTTTATTTTCATCCCCCACTAGCATTCAAAAAGGCGCTTGGAGTTGAAAAATTTATATTTATTATCCTCAATGAACATGCAGCTTGGTGCCTGCTGTCCAAGAGCTATGGAACACATGGGAGATCCACTGCCTGATCCTGGTCAGCCTCTTCCTTCAAGCCTTCCTGTTCTTGTTCGCGGACATGCGGAGGCGCAGCTCGTCGCGTGTCCTGCGCACGGTCCTGTGGCTGGCCTACCTGGCGGCCGACTCCGTGGCCATCTTCGTGCTAGGCCACCTTGCCGTCCACGCAGGGCAGCCACGTCACCAGCTCATGTCCTTCTGGGCCCCGTTCGTGCTTGTCCACCTGGGCGGGCAGGACACCATCACGGCCTTCTCGAGGCAGGACAACGAGCTGTGGAAGCGTCACCTGCTGAACTTGGTCACCCAGGTGTCGGTCGCCGGGTATGTGGTGGCGAAGGCGTCTTGGCCGGACGTCCGGCTTAGGGCTGCCGTGGTGCTCATCTTCGTCTCTGGGTGCTTCAGGTACGCTGAGCGTACCCGCTGCCTTTACCGTTCGAGCCCAGCCAGGCTTAGGTCGGAGGCCCTGGGCGGTTGGTCACCATTAAATAACTTACGAGAAGTTAACATTATTGTTTCAAGAAGTGATTTCGAAAAAAAGTGGGACGAAGCACTTGATATATCCAAAGGAGGTTCCAGTGGACTAGGGTTGTTCAAACAATATGATAAAATCATCAGTGACCTCCTCTCAGGTGATGTTCCCAACAATTTGGCAAGAATCGGTGGTGCATCTGTGACACTTGAGCCGAAACCGGTGTATAGTGTTCATGTATACTCGGTTGGGGAAGACCATCAACAAAGCATGCTCCAGCAGTTTCAAGCTAATCCAGGCCGGTGCAGGGTCTACGAGCATGTGGGAGCTCTTCTGGTACACGCCTACCTAACCCTATACACCAAAATCCCATTTCGAAAATCCTTATTCATCGATTCTCATTTTGAGATCTACAGCAGCATATCTTTATATTTTCGATATAAATCTACAAACCCTTGTTCCAATCTTCTCGATGCCTTGACATCCATTGGCTGGTATGTTATTTCTGTGCTATATACCCTCTTCCAGTTTGCTTCAGCCCCAATAGCCCTGGTGCTCTTCTGGGCCGCCGAAAAGGGGTCCCAAAACCAACTCCTCCATTCCAGCCGCGCTGATATCACCGTGTCCTACATATTGCTGATAGGAGCAATAGCCCTAGATGCATCTGCCACCATCTCCACGCTTCCCAGCTACTATCAGATACCGGCTGCATGGTGCAACAAGAAGCAGTGGTCCGAAAAGCTCGGGCAATACAGCATAATCAAGAGGTACGTTAGGTTACCTGAGGTAACACACATCCCCATGATCAGTAAAGACGATGGCGGTGGTAAGGAGAAATCACCGTCACCGATCAAGGAGTTCATCCTTGACAAGATACTAGGCTTCGGAACAAAAAAAACAATGGAGCATTGCCAGCTTCCGTGGCCAGAGGGCGATTAAGGAGTGGATGAACACACATGAAATTCCAGATTCTGAAAGGCCAACAAAAGCACTAGTCAAGACAACCAGCAACGGCATTACTGATTTCCCAACAAGTGTGCTCATCTGGCACATTGCAACAGAGATATGCTACTATAACCAGAATGGCTCTGCCAGCACAACTAGCAGCCCCAATGCACAACTCACTAGCAAGAAGCATAAGCAGATCAGCAGAGAGCTATCAAACTATATCATGTACCTTATCTTCAAGCGCCGTGTGATGCTCACTACCAACTCCCAGTTAGTACATGACCTAGCTCATAACAAGATTAGCCAGCTCATTGATGTTGCCGAGAAGAAGATAGAGGTCGAGGAGTTTGTCGCAAAGCTTTTTGATGCAACCAAGAGCCAGGAGAAGGAACGGCAAGATGACATGGCCGGCGAAAACCAGGACCATCAGCATCAAGTACCGGCAACATCGTCACTTGACAATAGTGTTGCTAGCAGCCGTGTGGAGAAACTCGTGCAGAACGCATATTCTGTGCTGCCGCGGGCAAGTGAGTTGGCCCAGGAGCTCATTGGCATCAGCAGTGAAACAGAGCGCTGGGAGCTTATTGCCTCGGTGTGGGCAGAGATGGCATACTACACCGCGCCTCGGTGTGGAGCGGCTTTCCACTATGAGCATCTAACCACTGGTGGGGAGTTCATCACGCATCTTCTCGTTCTCATGTATATCCTTGGTCCTTTCCTTCCAGAACCTGATGCTTGAGCTGAGCCCCATGTACATATATGCACATATGTGTGTTGTTGCCTTTCTGTCTGTCCATTATTGTCTAGGTAGACTTAAATCATCCCCTGTAATATATAATTGTATCATCAGTTTCACTTTTATGTACAATATGCTTGTTGTAATATATATGCATGTACGTCTAGCTACCATATATAATATGTGATTGTCATACTGAAGCTAAATGAAGACGTTTTTAATCTATCCTTTAGACGCCGTCGTTTCCGCCACAAGACTCATTTTACTGTTCTTATAACAGTACCCACTTGCCAACCGTCCGATCCATCGCTCACAATCTGGGCCGCCCACGCCACGCCCCTTCTCGCGAAGCTTCGCTCGGATGCGTGCCGCAGCTCGCTCCTCAACCCCGTCCTCGCGCCGCCACCATCGTCTCCGACACCATCCCCGTCCTCCCCCGACCCTCGCACGGGCCCTGGCGACTTCGCTACCCGCGCTGTGCTCTACTGCCAGTCCCCGCGCCGTGTAAGGTCCCCACCCTCCCCACGGTGTTGTTCCACCCCAACAGCCCCATCGCTACTCCGGCACCCGCTGCCTGCCTCAGCGCCTGCGCGCCCCGTCCGGCTGGCGAGCAGCGCTCCTGCCGCGTCCGCCATGCCGCCTCCGTCATTCGATGCGGGACCAGCGCAAGCGTGACTTTGCCCTCCCGCAGCCCTGCAACAGCATCTCCGCGTTGCCGGCTCTCTCGCACTGAAGTCAGGTCCAGGTACCGCTCATGATGGAGCTAGGGACTACGTTTTCCCTCCTATTCTACATTCTTCTTCAGAACTTTCCTCTACCTTCGACTAATTTATAAGTTTGCTTCCATCTACGACAATGGTCCTCACTCCAGACTTCGATTGATTGTACAGGCAAAGGAATTCAGAAATACTTCTGAAGTGATTATCTCTGCTGTATGCAAGGTCAACATACATGGATTTAGTCTGATCACACACTTTTTTTTCTTTGCTTACGATTCTTTATGGCTAACATCCCTGAATTAAGTTCTACAAATTTTTTTTTACCAAATTCAAGAGCTAACCTAATCTTACTACTTGGAGAAAATATATCTCTGAATCAATAAATCAGATTTTTTCCATGCCATTCCAACTTCAAATGCTAATATAATCATACTACTAACAAAAAATCCATATCTGAATCAAAAAGATCAGTTCTAGAAGACATACATGAATCCAGTGTTGCTTTTCACAATTCAAATCCAAAAATTGTTGCTTCTGTTAAGCGGATAAGGGGGAACCAACCAATCTCCATGTGTTTCTCATCTTCCTTCCCTTCCCTTCCTTTCTGTACTGTGGATTTCAATTGTTAATTTATTGAACCTTTACTTTTTGTTGCAGCAAGTGTTCCATTTCTATTTAACCTACATTTTTAACTAATGTGTCATATCTTAACTTCGTACTTGGTTTCCATGCAGTTTGGTATTGTTCCTGACATTGACGATTTTTTATATGAAGAGAAAACAACATTGACATCATGAAACAAGGCAACAACAACTTTGGATAAAAAAAACTACAGCTACTAATCAGATAGCCTTCTTCAGTTTCCTGCTTATCCAAATGTTCCACTCATGTCTGTTCTCTTTTTTCAGGTTCATAAATGTTTGTCTTACATGCGTGCATTGGCTATTGGTTTCTGAGCTACTTACATGAATAATGGTGCTGCCTTTTATGCAAGCTATATCTTTAGTTCTGCAGGTAATTAAATATGTCTAATATTGAGTGCTCCTTTTGTAGCAGTCCTTTATGAATATTTTGCTTTTACCAAAACTCCAAAACTTACTGAAAACTTCAAACCATCTCCGTTACCATTATTCGACTGAATCTAATTGTTTTATGGTGCTCCAAGGTACTGATTACAACACTTCGTTTACAACCATGAACATTTTAGATACCAATGACGTCGTTTCGCCTCATACATAGGAGTGCAACAATGGTTTCCCTAAGCTACAAACGCAACAAAGCGGAGCTCATGTACACAAAGAATCAACCATGGCAACATGAGTCTATATCCACTTTCAACATTGTTGTAATTAATTTAGGTAACCTGTTCGTTCCACTATTTGTAGCTTGGCATGAAAAGGAGATTACTATGGCTAAAGTTGTGGAACATAATAGTTTGCATTTTCCTAATATACGGTCATATAATATGATATGCTCCTGGCTTACTTTGTTGGTATTTGATAAGCCCACGAAATATTTATAATTTGTATAATCCGCAAGCGCACGGATACGGTGAGCACTTCACCGGGAGAGGGTTTAAATATCGAATCCACGAGGGGAAAGCGGGTGAGGAAGACTACGATCTAATCTTAACCCGGGTAGCACAAGACTTAAGAAGGTTGAGGGTATAGAGAGGATTACTAAGATAGCTAAATCTTAGTTTGGTAAGTGATGTTGATAATATTCTTATGGGGATGTACTCAAAGGAAAGTAAGGCGAAACTCACTATTCCCCGGTAACTTGTTCCTACTTAGTCCTATCCAGCGGGATGTGGAATCCAAAGGAATCAATGGTACTTGTCACCACCACGAACTACCACGCTCGGGAAGGTAGGGTGTATCTATGAGATACCCGAGCCTAAGCACCACGCTTACACTACGAATATTACCTTAACCTATTGCAATAGATTAAAGTACTCAAAAGAGAGACTCATAGACCAATAAGAATAAATATAAACAATATAACTTACTAAAAGAAGAAGTAGATTACCGTAGTAATTCCAAATGTAGATTAACTTCCACCGAGGTATAAGTATGGAGATAGCACCGACAGTAGAGCACTTCCTCCGATTCCTTCCCTCTCTCTATCTCTCTTGTTCTAAAGATTAGAAGAACTAATGAGTTCTAATCCTCTTATACTAACTCTTCTAATTGTAGTTCTAATATGCTTCTAATTACATTCTAATTCACTAATCCCTTAGAGAGTTGATCCTTACAAGGGACCCTCTACAACTAAGAGATAATGAGATAGAATGAATTGATAATGAATTAGGGTTTTGCCCTAGGGTCAGGGGGTCTTCTTATATAGGCCTTGGCGATGAGCGTGAACCCTTGGATCAAACCGACCTTGGCAGCGGTGTAGATACAACCTCAAAGTCGGTTACAAACCGACCTAGAAAGTCGAGCTGGATTGGGCTTAGCTGTTGGCGGGCGCCCAAAGCCGGTTTAGGCCGGCCGCCCCCCCGTGGCCTCTTGGTCTCCCGTTTGTTACGGTGTATTCTGGTACCTTCTAGAGTGTTTTAGTTCACTTTTCGGGTTGAGTTACTTCACGGTCAAGTCTTGTCATCATATGGGATGTTTATTCCGGAACTTTCTCCATTATTCTGCATTTATCTGTTAAGTCCCCCGAAAATATATAAATCACCAAAGCTCGTGGAATTATGTTAGTTAAACCCCTAGAATTATGTTTATATTCATTTTAAACATTTATTCTTGTTTAGTTGACTAGTAATTTTATGCTATAGCAGGTGTCAACACTTACTACCCCTATGTTGTTGATTTTAAAACACATACCATACAACAACAACATCAGTATATGTTTTAAAGCTGGCAACCAAGTTTCTATGTACCTATTCGTATTTGGCTAGCATCAAGTGCATGATGATATACAAAAGGCTTCATCTTAATATCATGACATTCCTTGATCAACGTGATAGCTTAATGCCTTTGGGTGTGCTGATCACTAAAATCTTGGCACAATGATTTACTACATTTTGCCCATTTACGTTAATTTGACCCTGACTACAAAACTCAATCGATGGTAATCTGACATTTGTTTCATCTTCTAAAGGTTATCATTCAATATAAACTACCAATTTGTCAATCCCCGCCCATCGAACTGCGAGATACCATTTCTTCAACCCTATTGCTATTTCGCTTTTGATGTGTTTATTTCTTTCATAATCGAAAAAAGTACAGAGACCTCACTAGCCAGCGCAAATGCTTGGGGGTTCCTACTAGTTTAGCACTTTTCCTCTCAATGGAGGTTTTTTTTTTTTTTGACAAAATCAAGCACGGGGGGTTGTTCAAGCCCCACCTGAATATGTATATATTCCATTGATCCGGCAAACCCGTGTACAAAATGTGGCACACAACATGCCCTGAAGGCAGAGAAAATTACACAAAAGAGGTGGAAGAGATTAGAAAACCAACAAAACACCACTACCAACAAAGAACACAACTCAAACTCAAGGAGAAGCCAAGACCCACTACTACACAACTAAGGATATTGTAACACTTTCTTGTAACATATTCATCAATGTGTAACAATGAGTTTTCATAGTAACATAAAACTATGTGTTACAAGTGTCTCTGATAACACAAAACACTTGTTTTATGAAAATGTGTTACTAACAATTATTATAGTAACACAAATGTTAATGTTACAATTAAAATGTTACAAAGTGGTAATATGTTGTAACACATTAATATTACCATGGCCAAGAAGGCGTCAGCCAAACGTGGATTTGCGCCACCACCAAACAGCATACTCGCCGGTATCACTTTGGTCATTGTGTCGTGCACCAATCCTCGTAACTACGCTGACTCCACTGTCATCCTCCAACTGAGGACTAGGCCAGGGAATGGGAACTAAGAGAGGCTATGGACACACAAACCCAAGATCACTGGACACGGTGACCTCCCATTAGACTGACGATGAGGCACACATCACATTCAGGCCCACATACCACCATTCTACGCCATCCACGGGGAGGAAACCATGGAGGGGAAAGACGGTAGCGATGGGAACACCACCCGACATAGGATTTCCTGGCACTATCAAGGAGATCGCCGACGGAGCAGAGGCGCCAGAGGAGGACACTCGTCTAAGAAAGGCAACGACCGCCAACTAGGAACAGACTCGCTTATGAAAAACTAGGAGACACAGCCAAAGGAGGGGAATAGGGAGCAGGGAGACACAAAGGAAGAGGAGGCGAGGAGGGAAGAGGGGAAGACATGAGAGCTCAAGTGGATTGGGGGCGACGAGAGGGGGGTCGGGCGGGCGGAGTCTTTGGGAATCGGCCTCCACGGTGGTGCCCTCAAGAGGGATACAACGTCACTGATAAGCCTGGGCAAAATACCCGATACCCGTTACCCGTACCCGAAATACTCGAACCCGGACCCGAATTACCCGAACCTAAAGTACCAGATCCCAAATTCGGATAGCAACTTTAATTACCCGAAATTTGTTTGGGTAATTCGGGTAATACATGCTGCAACGCTTTCGCGCCTCAACAGTACACATGCTTTCAAACAAAATTTCTCCTCCAGATAAGAATAATTTGTTCATTCTTCAACTTACCCATATTACCTTTAACCATGGAGCTTATAGCCTTTTCTTTGATCTTGGGCAATTGAAAGATAGAACAATCAAGTCAAGCACCATATCTCAAACTCTTTGTTCAACTGTCATACGGAGTTTTTGCAAGTTTTTGAGAATAAAACTCAAAGTTCCTAGTATGACTCTCTCAAGTCTCTCATTTGTGGTATTTGTGGATCCTCACTAAGGCAACAAAGTTGTTTTACCTTTCTCTCATGATATGTGGTATTTTTGGACTAAGGCAGTAGCACACTATGCCTTCTTCTCTCTTACCCTATATCTAAAGCTTATATGTGGAGTTCATAGGTGGGAGAAGACTAAACTTACTTACTAAGCATATATTGTAAATTCAAGCAATGGATCCAAAGTTACAAGTCACACCGATCAAGTAGTGCATGTGTATGTTGGAATGAATATGGTGGTAGGTGATGGTAGGGATATAGTAAGGTGGAATGAATGAGGGAAATCTTACTTTTGCTCCTTGAGGAATCTTCTCTCTTTTGAAATTTGAAAACTTCAAAGTACCCAAAATACTTTCGAACCCGGACCGAATTACCGAACCTAAGGTACCCGATCCCAAATTCGGATAGCAACTTTAATTACCCGAAATTTGTTTGGGTAATTCGGGTAATACATTACGTACCCAAACTACCCGAACTACCCAAAGTTTTGCCTTCATCTTTGCATTTATCACTTGTTGTTAGTTGTACACTTGAAATTATCACTTTATTAGAATATAATTATCTTGGTTTGAGCAGTGACTATAATAATATATTATTCTCCTAGAATTGTTGTTCAAATTCTACACAAATTGTAGTGAAATTATGTTTAAATTGCTAATGAAATTTTGTTTATATTGTTTTTTTTTTTAAAATTTTGGGTAGATTGGGTATACCCGAACCCAAATTATCGGGTACTGAAATTTCGGGTAGTGTTTTTTTCGGGGGCTAATATCGGGTATTAGTTTTCATTACCCGAATTTTCAATTACCCGACCCAAAAAAATCGGGTAACCCGAATGCCCGTGCTTAGTCAGCGATGTTGCCACCACCGCCTCGGAGTTGGAGCTAGGTTTTCCCCGGGAGGATAGTGGCGAGGCCTACGGTCATAGGGGGAGCCAACGCCGACGCCTCCAATAAGGTAAACGGCGCCATAAGGCGTCGCGCCGCCGGTCACACAAGCATTTGTGCAAGACTTTCGCCAAAGCTCCTAAGATCATAAAGCGTGGCCTGACACCTCAAAACCACACCGAAGCAGGCACGAGCAAAACCACGCTCACGACCTGCGACCCCACGCACCGGTGGGGCCTTGCAAAGAACACGGATGGAGTCGCTCGCACCAAGAAGCCATGGCTCGGAGGCCATGCACCACCGACCTGGGCTGGTCCGGTCCCCAGCTCGACGGGTGGGGTAAAGCGCCCTCAGCGGCAAAGGCCGAAGACCCGGAGCCGCAATCGGCGCCCACGGTTAGGACCGGCGGGGGCGAGCCTTCGCACCATCCCCGCGGGACCGGTATGGAGGCGGAGCAGCGCCGAAGCCCCCGAGTTGGAGGGCGTCGATCGGCGTTCATCTTCGCCGGAGGCGGGCCCGGGGGAAGGGGGTAAAGCCTGCGGAGGTAACCATGGCGGGTCTTGGAGCAGCGTGGGGAAACGCTCGCCGGCCCAACACCGCGGATCCGGCGCCTCGGGCTCAAATCCGGCCGCTGGCCGAGAGTCCCTTACAGGGGGTTGGGGGGGCAACGGGCGGTCGTCAATCGGCACCCCACACCTGCGCGCTCGCGACCGGTCTTGGGAAAGCCTCGCCGCCGCCGCCGCCGTCACTGGGGCCGCGGGGCTTCCGTGGGTGCCCCTCGGGCGGCAGCCGAGGTGGAGAGGGGGCGGCGGTGGCTAGGGTTTGCCGCCGCCCCGAGTTGCCCAAGCGGGGTGGGCGACACGGGGGGTCTTTCCGGTCCCAATGGAGGTTTTGTTGTCAAGTCTATCTCTGATTTGCTTGAGGGCTCTCTCTCTAAATGGTTGTTGCTACAGCTTGGTTTTGGAAGTTCGATGTGGTAGTTTTTGCGTTGTCTTCCGGGTTTTCTGATGGTGTTTGGTGGTACTGTGATGTAATAATGGTGTTTGTTTTTCACGTTTTCACTTTTCTATCAATACATAGACTGGCAGTCAACTTATGGGGTTCTCTTGAAAAATTAATTTCATTGACACTACTAGTACGATGGAATTGATAAATGCATGGAATTAATAATTGTCCGTTTAAATCATATATCATATGTCATTGTGGACGAATATTTTGCCGTCTAATATTTCAATGAGCTCAGATCCATGGATCGCTGCCTGTGCTACGCAAAATTAAAGGCCCAATACCAACAACAACCAAGGCCCACGGGCACTTAATAAAGCCTGCAAGATTGACTGCACGCATGCGTGCGTGTAATGCGACAGCAGCGAATAAACACATCCGATCCGATCAGGCTAGCTATATTATTTAATCTGTTGCTGCAAATAAACTCTTTGATGTCAGGGGGCTCACGGCGTAATGGTAAAAGTCATTGGTTAGGGGCTCCAGCAGGGGTTCAAATCGCGGGTGTGACACTTTTATTACGGATTTATTTCAGGATTTTCCCGCACTATGTATTAAGTGGTGGCGGCGTCGTCGATAGCGGGGCGCTGTGGTGACCGAACTTCAAGATTTGCGGTGCAGTCCTTCGAAGGTGCTCATAGGGGTAAAGTTTGCGTCGCGTGTGTTCATAGGGGTGAGTGTGCATGCGTGTTGAGCCTCTACGTTGTACTTGTGTAATCTCAAAAAAATAAACTCTTTTGATTTACATTTAATTAATATTAAATAATATAATGGACACGTTGTATCAGTTGTGACCCCATATCATGGACACGTTCTATCAGTTGTGACCCCATCACGTTGCGCAGAATTAAGCTTTTGGCTTCTTCTAGAACAATCACGAGCCAATATAATCTGTGGCTGCCGAGCCACCACACACAACACGTCTGTCTGATTATATTGTCAATCGGCCTCGTCCCATCCATTTCAGTACAGATACACATTTCAGTTTGCAATTCAAAGTCAATGTGTGCAACTTCATTCTTCCCATTTAAATATTTAGTAGGCCTCACACAGCAGTACAAAATGAACAGAGAAACGAAAAACATAGGGATTTTTATAGAAATAAGTGTTTGGATGAACCCTAGGAAAAACACAGGAACAAGCATAAACACTGAGGCTGGAGTCGATGTTTTTTCCCCTATGATATGATTTTCTTGTAAGTTTTCTATGTTTTTTTTTTTTCCTATGAGTAATTCATGTGAACTAAACAAACGGTGTTTCTATATCTTTGCCTCCATTCCAAATTATAAGTTGTTTGACTTTTTTTGCTCCAAGTTTGACCATTCGTCTTATTCAAAAAAATTTACGCTAATATAGTCAAATTTAAGTCATTCTTTAAGAACTTGTATTAATAAAAGAAAGCCACAACAAAATAAGTGATATTTTTGCACAAATTTTTTGAATAAGGCGAGTGGTCAAACTTGTTGTCAAAAAAGTCAAAGCGACTTATAATTTGGGATGGAGGAGTATATCCGTGAGAATGAAAATGCTACACTTTTTTTTCTTCGTTTTCCTACAATCCAAAGGTCCGGGGTGCCAAAATATGCAATGAATAGCTCATTTGTCAATTCTCATCAGCAGCACGTGGCGCATGTCGACAGTATTTCCATCTCATATTTCACTAGGAGTAACTCAGATCCATGGATCGCTGCCTGGGCCTGGGCTACGCAAATTGAAGGCCCAATACCAACAACAGCCAAGGCCCACCGTCACTCATAAGTCTGCAAATTAACCCTTTTCTCTCTGTAATTGTACTTCATGCATGCAATGCAATGCCTGCTATATATATAAAGTATGTTGCTACGAATATACTATTTGATTTCCATCAATACAATAAATAATAATGGGTGCAAATATAATTATCAAATAATATTTATAAAGCACGTCGCGTTGCGTTGCGTATATAGTAAAAGTAAATCTTTGGTTTCTTCTACAACTATCACGAGCCAAAATATATTATAATCTGTGCAGTGGCTGCCGGATTTTATTCCATCGGCTCAACCGGAAATTAAATAGGAAAAGATATCTCTATCGATGTCCGCTGAGAAATTAAATGGGAAACCAGGCAGTAGCCACACACGTGGTCGCACGTCTGTCTCCCGCCACACATTTGATTGGACCAGGTCTTAAATTCGATCCGTGGACCCTGCCGGATTGTCAATCGGCCTGGTCCCGGCCCATCCATTTCTGTACAGGTACTGTATATAGTAAATCGGATCGGATAGCAACGTCGGTAGCGTGTGAATATTCTCTTCCCCATACATTAGTTTCTTTCTACTATCTCTCTTCTGTGTTACTAATTTTCTAATAATGTTGTATATACAAATACAAATAATTTACCCAAAACCAACCCTGTCTATATATCGTCCAATTTGTAGAAACTCATGTTTAGCATCATAAGATTTATTTATGTGTTCATTCACCATGAGCGACACTTTTTTTTTTCTTGCGGTCATGCATGACAGATATTTTCTATATATAGATACATTTTTGTAGGAATAATAAATAATCACACGTACAGTGCTCCAACTAGGTGGAACTAACCAGCTGTGGTTCCAATCCACCCAATGCAAGCAAGCACCATGAGGCTTTTCACAGGATGCATGATCGAGGGTGCTTGAAACTGTATGTACAAGCTTGCCACGTCGTCCTTGTGATTCATGGTGCAAATCCTATTCACAGTACGTGTGCCTCGCATTCACAACAGCGGCACAACAAATGGCAGGACTACAATGAATGCCCTGTTGACCTCGTCGCATCATTGTTAATGAGTTAGTACAATCTTATCTGCCCACCACTAGCCTGTGATTTGTGTAGTGTGTTTCTTCAAATTGCGGATGACTCTTCGCTATTTCTTCAAGTTGCGGATGGCTCTTCGCTATTTCGTTGTTTGGAGCGTGTAAAACTTATAATTTTTCACTTAATTAAAGACATGCTAATGCTAAGTTACGCTTTCGAAAAATGAATGCCCTGTTGACCTTTCAAGTCACTTTGAGACGTACGTACATTGCAAAAAGCTTGACACATCAAACTCACTTTGATAATGCATAGTAGCTCATCTGTGGTCTGATCCCTTAATTGAGCGCCAAATGCCTCACGCACCGGCTTACGGTGGATGCCAACGAATTGGTTCATTTTGCTCCAAAAAAAGAGGTTCATTTGTTAATTCTCATCAGTAATCTCAGCGCGCCACGTTGCGCGCATTTGTGGTTAGGTTTTCCCCATGGGCTAATAAAACGCAATCATTTTCTCAGCTTTAATTTGATTGATTGAGATTAGCTGAAAACTAAAACACGGTGTCCCATATCTCTCCGCTGCATGGACGAAAAAAAAAGGCAGTGAGATTCGGTCTTGGTGGTGGGACCGAATCATGGATGGGCCTCCTGGCCTGCGTTTTTTACCGACCGGTCATAACAAACCGCCCGGCCTCGGTTTGGTAATCGGGCGGTTACCGGTAAACGGACGATTACCCGGGACGGTTTGAAATTTGAATTCAATTGAATTCAAGCGGCGCCGGCGAGCGGTAAAAATCCGATAAACCCGAGGCGGTTTGAGCGGTTTACCGGCGGTTTGAGCGGTTTACCGAGAGGTTTGAGCGGAACGGTTTTTTTCAAAATTCAAAATGTAATTTTTTTATAAAATGCTAAAAAAATTCCTAAAAAATACTTCATGATTTGTAGAATCAATGATGTCAAAATTACTTAAATTTGAGTGTGTTTAGTATGTTTTTTCGACCTTCATGATTTAATGGGCCTTAATGGGCATTTTGTGTATTTTTCTTTTTCTTTTTTTTCAAACTTAGATTTGAAATTTTTTATACCAAACCAACTCCAATTTGACAAATTTTTATACCATTGGCTTCTATAAATCATGAACTATTTTCTGAGAATTTTTCAACGATTTTTTTTCAAATTTTAAATTTTGAATTTGCCTTTTTTTTATACCGGCGGTCGGTATAAGCGGTAATCGCGGTTTTACCGCGGTTTACCGTCCGTAGAAAAAAAACGCAGCTCCTGGCCCTCGTTTCAGAAGTCAGAACATCAATAGATATACACTTCAATCGGGTCTCGGTTTGTGATCCAAAACCTCTGCCAAGAACCCATTAACGCAGGAGAAGGAAGAGAATATTGGCTTTTGCTAAGAGTGATCATGTTTATGCTTAAACTTACTTAGGGCTCCCTGGTTTGTTCAGGAATCGTTCCAACCGCTCAAATCTTGTATGAATTTGACAAGCAATCCAGTTCAGAGGAGGATTTATTTGCTACTAACCGAACGAGCGAGCCTTAAAAGGATAGGAAGAATGGCTTTATAGCTACCTAGCTCGCTGACATTTTTTACCGATTATTATAGGGGGAACAAATACTTCCGCTATCTCAAATTATTAGTCACTTAAAAAAATCTTGAAAAGTCAAAGTATCTCAAGTTAGATCAAAATTTTTACTAAAATAATAAAATTTATGATGTCAACAAAGTATTATTAGATTCATCACTATTTATTATATTTTTTATGCCATAATGCCTATATGTTGTTATACATCTTTATAGTTATTTGAATAATTTCGATCAAACTTGAGATTGTTTGATATTCCAAGATTCCTAGAATGAGTTATAGTTTGGTATGGAGAGAGGTATAGCAAGAGGCACCGAGACAACAAGCTCTCACTACAAGCTACGACATAGGAGTAGGAGAACCGTAGAAGGTTCTAAGTTGGCTAACGGATCGAAATCAGAATCCGATCCGAGACGGCGGACCCTGTAAGCAAAGCTACTTCGTCTATAGGAGTAGTAGTTGGCTGCCCACCCACCTGAAAACTACCCCCGCCCCGCCTACCAGTACCACCAGCGGCACGCGCGCTTCTTGTTTTTCCTCCCGACGCCGACGCGTCCCGCCGCGGCGCCACAAGCTGCACCGGTCTCCCTTTCCCCGGTGGACCAGGCCCCGGCTCGGTTGGTTGGTTGCTTCTTCCTCGCTTCCTTCCATTCTCCCTCCTCCCTCTTGACTCTTACTCTTGTGGGATATACGGGGAAGGAAGGACGGAGGGCGCGGCGGCCGCCTGAAGCAAAGCAAAGCAGCTGCGCCCCCTCGCCATCTCCGCCCGCCCGCCTGATCTGATCCACCACCACACCAAACCAGAGAAAAGAGATCCCAGTTCGGCCGCCAGTCGCGTCCGATTCCAGCAAATCCCAAACCGGAGCGGCCCCTGAATTTTTTCTTGTTATTAGCTTCGGGTTCCCTACCTGACTCCGTCTTACCTTTCGATCTTTCCCTTCCCCGACTCGACCGTCCGCCGGATCCAGGCAGCACCGAGCGAGCTTCGGGCTCACCGGCCGGCCGATCATCACTCGAGGTACTACTCAAGCTCGTCGCCGCAGCTTCGTTGCTTGCTTTCTTTTTCCTCCCCCACCTCCTCTTTTCCACTTGCTCGATCGCTTCTGTTTCATTCTGCAACTGATCATGATCGAAATGAAAAAAAAGATCGATTCATAAAGTCTAACTACTAGCGTACCATCCAGCGACTTGCTCAAACGGCCGGCTCGATCGGCTTTGCTTATCTAATTTGTCCCCGGAGCTTCGTTGATTAAGGCCGACATTTCCATGTTAGATTATTGACTATATCTCGGGTGCAAGAGTGGCTTGTCTCTGCAATTCTCTGAGACGGGCTTCAGTTTCTGCAATTTCAACCCGCGAAATTGATCAGTTTGTGGTGCAGTCGGCAGAGCTTACAGTCGAGTGGATTCTTTTCTGTTCCCAGGAAGAAGGATGTCGAGCCTTGAAGAGCCACTGGGTCTCGGAGACCTGCCCAAGTTGAGTATTAACAGACTCGGGAGGTTCTTGTCGCCGACAGCTCGGAGGTCGTCACCAGCAGTAGCCGATGACCACAGCACTGGGAAGTAAGTGAAGTATATCTAGAGGTTCTTAGAAAAAGGTTTTTTTCTTGAGTCAAGGGATTGCATGCTTCAGGTTTGTATTGTTACTGTTTGCTGGGTTTTCAGATACAGCAACTCCTGCAATGGTAGCCCTTTCCATGGCAATTCCTATCCCTGGCATTCGCAATGCCGTCAGGCCGATTCGGAGCTTAGAGATCTTCCTCAGAAGGTATTTTCATCCATACATATATAATTAGGACTCAGATCTGATAATCAGTTTTGTTCATCAGCCTTCTGTTTATCTAGTCATAATAATCATCCAGTACCATTTCAAGTAAAATAGCGTTAGAAAGCTATAACGAATGGCGATATTGGCACCGCAGCGCTTTCTTTTAATCCTTTCAATCAACAATCTGTCCTCAGGTTATGTGGGAACTGCCAAGGTTTGTCAAGATAGTTGAGGTTGGACCAAGGGATGGCCTGCAAAATGAAAAGGGCAATGTTCCAACATCCGTAAAGATCCAACTCATACACAAGTTAGTCGGTGCAGGCTTGTCAGTAGTTGAAGCCACAAGTTTTGTATCCCCAAAATGGGTGCCGCAGGTGATGTAGTTACGGTAATGGCGTGTTTGATGTTTACATGGAAAAGGCCATGAAGTTCTTATCTAGCTCTGTTTGCAAACTGCAGCTAGCTGATGCAAAGGAGGTCCTGAAAGGTATCCAGCAGGAGCCAGGTGTGCGGTATCCGGTGCTAACCCCTAACCTCAGAGTAAGTTCTGTCATCATTTCCTCTACAAAAATATATCACACTGCCATTGCAGCTGTACATATTTGCTACTAGAAGATAATACGATCTGTACTAATGAACTGAGAGTTTTACAGGGATTTGAGGCTGCTATTGCAGCTGGTGCAAAAAAAAATTGCGGTTTTGCATCCGCCTCTGAATCCTTCTCTAAGTCAAACATTAACTGTACCATTGAGGAAAGCCTTGTTCGGTACGCGATGTTACAGCGGCTGCCAAGAAACATGGACTAACTATCCGTGGGTAAGTTAAATCAACTTTTTAAGTCTGATAATTCACGAGTTGGGTGACTGAGGCTTTTCAGCTGGGGTGTGTGGTCTGAATCTTGCTTCCTCTGTTCATGTTAGGTATGTTTCATGTGTGATTGGGTGCCCTGTTGAAGGCGCAATCGATCCATCAAAGGTCGCATATGTAGCTAAGGAGCTTTATAACATGGGCTGCTCCGAGATTTCACTTGGCGACACAACTGGTGTTGGGACACCAGGTACTGATTCTCCGTGACTGCCTAACCTTTTTACCATTCTCAGTTTACTAACAGTGTGGAGACTGACCAAAGTAACTGCAACATCTCTGCTTCAGGTAGCGTTGTTGCTATGCTTCAAGCTGTCATGGCATTTGTTCCAGTAGACAAGATTGCTGTCCATTTCCATGATACATATGGGCAAGCCCTTGCTAACATCCTTGTCTCCCTTCAAGTAAGCAACGATAACTTGTGTCTCGTTATTGCTCCACAACATTCACAACTTAGCCTAACACACACATTTCTTGTTTTGTCAGATGGGGATTAACGTAGTGGACGCATCAGTGTCAGGCCTTGGAGGCTGCCCATATGCAAAGGGCGCGACTGGCAATGTTGCCACAGAGGATGTTGTGTACATGCTCCATGGCCTGGGGATAGAGACCAACGTCGACCTCAACAAGCTCATGGAGGCTGGTGATTACATTTCCAAGGAATTGGGCAGGCCATTGGGGTCCAAGACCGCGAGTGCTCTGCGCAAGCTAACCACCTGAGTCCCTCAAGACCTTTCAAGCACTCCTGAGAGAAATGTATCAATTTGTGTTATTATCACACTTTATATGTGCAGACAAGTCATGTGAACGTCCAAAAGTTTTTATTTTAGTTTGCAATTTGGTGGAGATACTCTAAAAACATTTGATTCACACAGTTGTACTTGCCGTTTGATGAATCTTAATAATCTGGGTTTTCCTGGACGCAAATTGTGTTTACAGAGTATACGTTACAAAAAAAAAAAAAAACACTATTAAAGTTTTGGAACAGTCTACATACTTCACTTGCAATATGGGTGCCTCGCTGTTTTTTTGTGCCGATGGAAAATATTTTTTTTAAAAAAAACAAAAATGTGATCTTTGGTACCTCTACCGTTATTCTATAGTGGATGGACGGCACAACTGCGATTTTGTGCCGACGGAAAATATATATATTTTTTTTTTTAAAATGTGATCTTTGGTACCTCTACCATTATTCTATAGTGGATGGACGGCACAACTGCGAAATACTGCAGCAACAGTTTCTTGCTGCCTGACAATCTCGTGTTTCTTACACGCACATGCATCAGAATATCACGGTCAAGGATCGAGGCAACAGATGAACATACTAACCGAAGTAATTCCTTTTTCTTGCCCTGCCCTCTGACATAAAATGGGAGGCAGAACTTCGCCATATTCTGTACTACATGCACATATCGGAATGAATTTACAATCACCACAAATTTACATGTTTCCTGTGCTGGTTTTTAATCCGTCGTCATGGATACTCCAGGGAGAGTTTTAAGAATGGCTAGGCATTCCTTTAAAATTGTCTTTGCCTGTTCACTTTTTCAGACTCGCAGAGCTCTGTAAGTTCATCCTCGAACTTGGCCTCTGTTCTGTCCAACAATGGGAAGTCTCTGTACAGTTTGCTCAAATCAAGAAGGCACTCCGAAGCAGCAATGTGAACCTGGAAATAGGTGACAAGTCATGGCTCATGAGGAATAACTGAATAAGGTTTGGTCTGGACACTAAAGGCTAATGGCAAACATAACAATAGCTTCTAAAACCCCTGGTTTAAGAAACAGCCATGGTCTGTTTTACTATTTAGTATTTACATGGATGTAACCTCATATTGTGGACTACTTATAGCAATTCCAGACAACCTTTGAACCGTTTGTGTTATCATGTAGGAGTATGACAGTATGAGATTGAATGATGTAAGTATTGTGAAACAGGAACACTAGGGTTCTTTCCAGTAATTTTACTGGTAGCACCTATGACATCTGACCAGCAAACAGAAAACCAAACTAACTTAGCATCCAAGATTTATTATGCCAGCCTGCATGATTTATACATGCCAGGGCATTTAATTACGAACTGGACAGATTAACAAAGGTAGGTAAACAATAAGACAAATGAATATTTGAATCTTAAAGTAAATAGAGTAGACCCTAATGGTCACCTGAGTGATTTATCTGAAAACATAATCGTGCTCCTTGCATAAAGCATTTATTCATTTTTCCCAATAATTGGTTTTAAGTCACTTGTTTGACACATGGCAAGTAAATTGACAGAAAACATTGCCAATATAAGTTCTTTGGAGATGCAAAATGTCAAAGCAGCTTGATGAGTTTAAAAGGCATTGCAACTTTTCTTATCAACATTAATGGAATCATACACAAGTCTACAGACTGCTAAATCAAGGGGCAATGCAATTAAACCATGCTTTAAACTGTCAAGTGCATATTACAATGTTTACATGCTTTAATACATGTTACAGGCACATATTTTAAATTAAAGTGAGTGGTAATTATTACCCATTAGCAGGAAGACAACATATTATCTACAGGTAAAGGTGTTATGAGATGGTAACCAAAAAAATAGGCAAATATATTTCAACATCAACTAGGGAGGGCTAGATATATAGAAAATTACCTGAGCAATCTTTACTAATCTTATCGAGTCTACTAATTTTGGTGATACCAAATGAAATAACTGAAAAAATTAAACAGAAAAGATTTGTCAGAAGCAATGAAAACCAACGGCAACCTGAAGCTCAATATAGAGACAAACTACAGGATATACCTCCTGAACCAAGTAAGCTGTATCTTGAGGCCATGTGCTATCACTGGAACTGTGAAATTTCAGGCACAACTCTTTGATACACAAGAAAGATGATAGTTTAACTGTTCATGAAAAAAAGATGCAAGTGTTACTATGATAATTTGCAACCATGGGAAAGAAGTATTCAAAAGATGTTTAGAATTATTATGGATCCCATACCTTGCCAACTCTCCTCAGGTGAGAGAGAATTCAATATTAGTTCTAAAACATTCTTCTTTTGGTTGATAATATCCTGTGGCAAAAGCAACACTGATGCAAGCTGTTGCACAATTGAGCACTTTATCCAGAGAAACAGAACCACCTTCACTTTCAGCTAGTTCTGCAGAAAGAACCCATAGATAAATTTTAAATTTTTAAAAGGAGTGAAAAGAAGTATTTGGAGATACAATATAGATAGATTTAAGATGACTGCATGCCTAATATATCATCCATTTAACCAGGAATTTTGTACATAGTTGTATTTCAGTTCTATTTATTAGCAGTAAGACCAATTAAGGATTAGTAGAGGCTTCACTTACTGAATCAAAAAGACAATTCAATCAGTGATAGCAAATTAGAATGATCATATTCCATACTGAGAGCAAAATTTGAAAATTATATCATAAAGTCTTCTCTGTAAATGAAACTTTGCTACAAGAAGGGTATCGATGTATTATTCTGGTATTGCCTCATCAAGCTTCAAGCTATTCTTGAAAAGGTCCTCAGAACTAAAAAATGTGTTATCATGTAAAATAGCTATATATATAAAAGAGAGCATCAGATATTCTTGTATCCAATTACAAAAGGTTTTGTTAAGCATAGTCATTAAATGAATCAATTATTCAAAATAGTGACTCACCAGCACCAGCAGAGCCCTTTGTCTTCGAAATGACAGATTGGTTAGAAACCTCATACAACATTGGAAACACACTATTGAAAAATCCTGGATCTCTGAATGCCGCAATCACCTGAAAAATGATGAAAAAGAAACCCTAGGTAAATGGTAGCAATTCTAAAATTTTGAAATAGTCTCAATGAAAACCTTGCAGTCAGAAAATAGCAAAATAAGTTAACACCCTCAAGAAAAAATGAATAAATATTTAGCATGATTCTAAAAGGCACATACTGCAACAGTTAAAGTTTGTTTTATTAAAGAAATTTTAGGTCCACTAAAGAAAACACTGGCCAACAAAAATAACACTACAGCATCTGCTAGTGAAAATGGGTTCCAAAAAGTAAATGAGAATTGAAGAAAAATACTTTGTGTAGACACACAAAAGCTGCTTCACGGTACACTTTTGATTTCCTACTGCACGCAGCACAAACAGCATTTAGTATAACACTTGGCAAGCTGGAGTCTTCTGCAGCTATAGCAACATGACAGCAAGAACACAATGAAGCCAATGCATCCAGAATAGCATCTTTTCCCTGTTGAAAAATGTAAGGGAACAAAATTAGTTATGTACCAACAACCAAGACATGGATAAATTTCCAAAACAATGCATAAGCAGATAATCCACTTTTTTCGATGAACAAATGAGTGATAGTGTGAATTACCTCCCAGAATCGACCTGGCAATTCTTTCAAAAGTGATTTGAGAATATTCTGGTAGTGTGCTGATATGGGTTCTCCAAGAACATCACATAGCTTCTTTATAGCCTTGGCTGACTGGAAGGAGAAGGCTGTACAGTAAGTATATTACAAGGTACAGGACTTTTTAAGTTTTTTACTATTATTTATTATCTGATATGCATATGGACAAGAAAATCATGAAATAGGACTGTACCTTTCTTTTACCAGACCATGATGACAATGACATGCCATCACATAAAAGAGATACAATTTCTGGTAAATATAGTGTTAGGGTTACTCTTTCACTACTAGGAATATCCTCCCAAAGTTCTTCATATAAAGCACTGGTGTCTTTATCATCATCAAACCTGAAAACAAATTTTGTTTATACACATGGAAATGTTTCTGTATTTCAACTAAATTGAAAGCATTATGAATATTTGAAATATTAGGAGTCAAGAAAATGCAAGGTAGATAAATGTGCCCTTCACATACCTTGACACAAAAATTACAGGGATAACCACCGCATTATATCCACCAAGGATATCGCTGCATTGCTCAAGTAGGCTTTAATAAGAATTGCACCAGATAACTGATCGTTTTCCCACCTGAATGCAGAGAGGCAGTATCTTCGATAAGCTTCTGAGCCTGGGGAGGACTAGCGTATTTCAAAACAGTAGCACAAGAGGACGCGAAAGCCTTTTTAGCGGCAGAACTCCTTTCCTCCAGAACAGTACTATACAATAACTTCAGTAATATTGTTGTGAATGGTTTGATGTCAACCATGACCTTCTGCACCAACAAGGTTATGAAGCTAGCAACACCAACCCTGGAATCAGGCAGAAATGAACAATACCACATGATTGGAGTAGTGAGAAATGATTCAAATGAAGCATTTGAGGATATAATGAATAAGATTGTACAGGAAATCCTAACCTTGTATTTAAGCCAACAGCTGATCTAACCATTTGAGCCAGGCGAGGAACCAATAGATCAAGTGAATTCTTATCAACAACTTTTATACAGATATCAAGAGTTTCCCACATTGGAGAATCTTTAGCCACAGCTACACGCAAGCTTTCAAGCTTATCAGTTTTTATACCAACATTCCCTGCATGCATCTTTGATCGGAAGACAGGAGTGAGTAAAATATTGCATCTGTCAGATATACAATTGCAACATCATCACCATCAGTCCTTGCAGAAGTGGGAAAATTAGCATACCTCAACATAATTCAACCTTTGATCCTCCAGACTTGACAAACATTCAAGCATACAACTAACAAGTTCCGGCAGATGAGGACGAAGGGCAGGACCGGCACCCTGAAGACATTATTAGGAAGCCATAAGCTTAAGACATCCTCTTTAGCAGAGGAACTAGAACCTGTAGTCTGTGCATAGGCAACATAGTAATTTTATTTCACCCATAGTAATAAGAACCTTTCATGTTCCTATCCTTTGATTTGTTTTCCTTTCTTAATATTACTTAACAAATTCTAGGGCTCTCCGTTCTTTTTACTTTAAGAAAGAAATTAGAATACTCTGAGACATTCGGCCAAGTGCTAACCACATAAAAATGACAATGCTGTTTGTGTTTGCAAATAATGTCCATATAACAAGGCTAATGCTGCATTAGGCTATTGGCATCAAACAAGGAACTGGAGAAATTGCAATTTATACAAGTTCAAGTCAAATAAACATACAAAATGACTTCGGAAGTAGAGATATTAGAAAGTTTTCTTCAATACCACTTTTTGATTAGGACATGAATAGAAATAAAGTACTATGATCTATTGTTCACTCAGTGGTCAGTACGTTAGAGTTGAAACAATCGTCAGAGAAAAACTTCATCGAATTTGGTGAAATATGGCATGGTTTCAATATAACTCATTATGGGATATTGCAACTAGTTGAAGTTTACCATCAATATACCTTCCCTTAAGCTTCATGACCAAACTAATAGCAGCTTTTTGAACACTTGAAACTTTACTGAGTATGCCCTCAGAAAGCAAGTATGGCAGCACAATATTCATTGTTTCGTTTTGCATCAGAAGTAGAAGTTAGTGATATATCACAGAGCCTAATTGTCAATGAGCTTATGGCTCTGCACAAACTGTCACCAGCAGTTAGCACAGTTTCCTTTATGTCATCCATTGCACGGAAGGTAGTTGTCCATATTTTTCTCAAATGTTTACCAACCTAAAGAACAAATAAAAAGGTGAGTTGTAATTATTCTGAAAAAGAAATCCAAAATCAGATTCATACAAACACTTTTAGCTCATGTCAGATGAAATATTGAGCTATTCAGAATTTCCATAATACCACGAATGTTACCTGACTATATCTTCGACCTTGGATGATGTCTGCAAGTGCAAGACAGGATGCTTCTCGTGGCGCCAAAGCCTCGATCCAGATTGAACCAACAGATCCTCTACTATAGCATCATAATGTTCATCTATTGCTTTTTTCGGATCTGAAACAATTAACTTCCAGATGTGTGCCATTGAATCCTAAAAAGTGCAGCTGGAATTATTAGCTCCAAGGCTCTATGAGCTTATTATAAGAAATATGAACACAATAAGATAACCTATTGCTGTATATCAATGAGCTTAAGGATAAGAGGGCGCTGACATGTATAACAGTTACTCAGTGGATTTATGTTTGGTCTATTTTTCTGATCCAAGTTCCAAGGCCATGTTTTACTTAATTACAAGCAATAGTTGCACAGATGTTCATTATACCAAAACCTTGCTACTCACAGTAAAGGATGCTTGAAAATAATGATTTCTGGAACTATGATTATGCATAGGAGTACATTGGCTACTAGAAAACTATTATTGTGGTACAAAGCTAATCTCAATGAGTTATAATGCAAAATTCGTGCAATATTCAAATAAATTTAATATAATTTTTCTCAAGAACAAGAAAAACATGAGGAAGTCTTATCCACAATCTGATTACATGATAGAAAAGTATACAACAGTATAACATAACTAACACAATGTGGAAACAGAGTGTTTAGTTATAGTGCTGAAAGTTACCATAGTGCCGTAATAAAACCAGCATATAAACATGCATAACTTAAATGTACTAAACTAAGGAAATCAAACTAACACAATGTGGAAAGAGTGTTTAGGTATAGTGCTGAAAGTTACCATAGTGCCTTAATAAACCAGCATATAAACATGCATAACTTAAATGTACTAAACTAAGGAAATCAATATCAAGTTATGCTTAAGTAGTTCGATGAATTTACTTGCTTAGCACATCAGCTTCTTTCATATACGAAAAGAATGGCAACATCATACTAACTATATTACATGGTTATATGTCGTTTTACAAGAGTACATTTGTCAACCAAATAGGTTACTTTCAGTCCATAAAAAGGAAACATAGAAAATGGCACATATGGTGATGAGTGTGCAAACTTAGATACCTGGATGTTTTTTATCAGGGTCGTGTTGGTAACGGACAAGCCTAGGAATTAAGGTATTCAGATAAGGTTGAAGTGCCTCGCCAGCTTGTTTGGCTATCTTGGAAAATCCAAAAAGCAGCACCCCTTTTAGAATTGAGAGCAGCCTGATAATTAGCAAGATCCATGAACTTGTATATCAGGTCAGGTTGCCCCATCTCATTAGCAAGACTGCACAGCTCCTTGTACGTGCTAAGTTTCCCTCCAGTAGGATTATTGCCAATTGTGCCTTCTTGAAAGACCTCAGAATCCTCCATCAACTAATGCAAGTGCATAAAACATAATTACCTTCGGATGAAACATTATCAACTAAGGAAAACATATATAATTGAGAAAAATTATGAACCTTAATGGCTTTTTTCTTTCTTGCAGCGCCAGTCAGTGTGTTCACCAGAGCATGAACCAGCTCCTCTTTCGTAGATGCATCACCAAGCTCATACACAATACTCATGCCTTGAGATGCCAAATCTTGCGTAAGCTCATTGGGATCACCAAGAAGATGTGAAAGGGCTTCCTGCTTGAAAAGAGTTGAAATTTACATTTGTCGATAAAGAGGAGGATCTCTGGTGGGAACATTAAATGACTATCTGATCAAATAAAGCAATCAAATATTAGACTAAACTAAAATCAAAGGTGATCTCCATCCTTCAAGCAGCAACTGTGTTAGCTGAAGAAAAGAAGTATAGTGCACCAGTATATGCATAAGCAGTTCAGCTCACTTCAATCAAAAGGTGAGACACCCTAGGTCTATTTTTTGGCACCTCACTAAAGCGCAATTTTGAACTACACTGTCATAGATGCCACATAAACCCTAGTAAAAACTCCAAAAATGAATCAAAAGCTAGTTCAGTAAGTGGGGTACACATCTAATATTCTAATGTACTTCTACTCAAAGTTAGCTTCAATGCCAAGTCACTGTAGATTACTGGCACTAAAATGCTATAAGGATATCACCGTATAATGACTTCAGATTCTAATGCACTGAGGCAGTTTAGAGAAAAGTTAAAAAAATATACAAAAGGTCACCTTAATAATCTAGGTATCTTAGTCTTGGTTGACAAACCTGGATTCGCGGAAGTAGTTCTAGGATTTTTTTTTTATGTCGGCCACAGTACATCGTCAGCGAGACCAACCAGACAGTACCTGCACAGCGTTCTTCTTTTCTACCGCTATAAATTAGTGTTTGAACAATTTTTTAATAATTTCTTCTCGTGCAACTGAGTGTGCTTCTTCACAATCACTTTTTCCATAGGAGTTACTCAAGACTAGAGATGCATCACCAGAAAGATAGTTTGTGGCCTGGGAAAGGGAAACAAAGTTCGTCTCAATATCACATCTGCTGTCACTGGAACTTCTCCCCATATGAAAGATAAAGCCTCCCTGCAGCAAAAAGTACATCTTCTACCTGAACAAGCACAACTTAAGAATGTTATTACTTATTATTTATTCCAAAGAATAGTGGTAATATTTAGCTGCAAAGTTTGGATTCTTGTGCCACTACCTTAGAACGTGAAAGACTAAAAATCAAGTCTAATGCATCATTCAGGTGAGGAAAGGACATCTCATTCCAAGATATGTGCCCCAGTGATACAAGAATTTTCTGTTGAGCTTTAGTATCATTTTCAGAAAGAAGCTTTTGTCAGCCTCTCACAGGAGAATGCTTAATAGTGTACCTGAAGGCAAAAATAATTAAAATAAATAGCATCATAGATGGTGAATAGCACAATTCATAATAAGTATAGGTTTGATTAGCAAGTTTAACCTGTAGAAGAGTTTTGGTTGATGGATGGCAATGCACAACGCAGACCAATGTGACCAAGAGATTCCATTGCAACAGATGCTAATGTCGAACCTTCAGAGACAACTACTTTTACAAGAATATCAACTACATTTTTTTACCATATCCTCAGATATCTGCATATACACTCCAAATACACTAAATTAAAAACTTCAATTGAAAAACATACAAATTAGTTGCATTCATGAAAATAATGTGTTAGGGTTAAAGTTTTCTAAGCCACATGATGGCAGCCAAATTAATTGCATCATAGGCAGTCAAACTTGTGAAGTCGGCACAAGTATCAAAAACATAGAAATTAGACATCTATCAGACAGGTACAGTTAGTTTTGGCTCCAATCTAGCACTGGACGCATCTGTTTTCATAAGCCTAGGAGTGAGTGGGTGCATGCTAATATTTCTCCAAAGTTCAAACCCCTTTTCTCTTCTTGTTAATTAATATAATGATATGCAGCTCTCCTGAATGTTCAAGAAAAAAGTTGCAAACTTGCAATTTTGGCTCATTGGACGCTAGGGGCTAGTTACTTATGGGATAATGGTGCAGCTATTTCTTCTACAGCTGTGCAGTTATTGCCCTTGATTCCAACACTGATAGGACACCCTTTTCTAGGAGTGTTGTACTCCCTCCATTCAAATTATAAGGCGTTTTGGCTTTTCTAAATCACGTAGCTTTTTGCTATGCACTTAGATATACACTGTGATACATATAAAAATTAATTATCCAGAATCTAGAAAAGCCAAAACGTCTTATAATTTGGAAAAGAAGGGAGCAATGTTTAGCAAAGCTATCTGTTGACTTGCACAACCAAGCATTGATGCCCATTGCTCAACAAAGTGTGGATGAAGAATATGAGAGATAAAAAAAAAAAAAAAAAATCTTGCAGTGTTCTGTACTTCTATTGTTTTGAGAAAACAATCAAGTATTGATGTGACACAAATAAATCAGAAATGTGTTCTTCATACTTCCTTTTAATCTGCCAATACAGAGTATTTTGACTTGTAATAGAAAAGTTCTATTCTTTTCCTTCCCCATATTAGATAAACATAAACATACATTCTTACGCACATTACTTGATTTCTCTCTCCAACTACCAATACCAGAGAAACATACAGGTTCTCATGGACCACAATTCTAACAGTATCAATATCAAGTACTCTAGCAAATATGATACGTATATTCAAGATGCAGTTTCACGGCAGAGAAATCTAAGAAATCAGGCCAAAATTCACATAAAGACACATCAGAGAAAATGAAATCAGTAAACAAGCTACAAAGTTAGGAGGATGGATAAAATGGCGTACATAAGATTGCTTCAAAGCACCAGCTGTTAGGTACCCGATCGCACACAGAACTCCATGGTAGTTTTCAAATCTGGCAAAATTCATCAAATAGTCACATGAATCAGAAGTTGTGTGGCAACACAAAGGACATGTCAATCTTTAAGTTTTCATTTTCATACCTTGATGGGCCGGTTTTGACTCAGTGTTGAAGTGAGCTCAGACAGAAGACTTACTGCAGAAGAGGTTGAAAGAGCTGAAGAAGCAATACCAAGAAGGCGTGATGCAGCTTCACGAGCATCAGAATCAACATGACCCAAAAGAGTTCTTAACCAATTTATGCGTTCTGCATACCGCAATGACACCAACTGCAAGTATAAAGTGCAATTTAAAACAATCTGAGGAAAACATGAAATTTATTTTAATAAATGGCACCAATGGAAACCTTTGGTTCCTTCACGAGAAGAAAGGTCAACCAATGACTTCAAGGCCAGCGCATGCAGTTAAGCTAGACCCTTCATGTGACATGGCATGTTCTAAGATGACACACATTTTTTGCTACAGCAGAATCAGATGGATCTTGCAAAAGATTTGAGCTATCACTAGACTCAAAGCACTTCATCAGAAACTTGATCATTGAAACAAATGTCTTTGAAGGGAAAAGCAATTTTCCATTTATCTGCTCATCAGAATGCAGCAACTGAGGTAAGCTGACAGCATATATAATTTATCATCTCCTTTACATCAGGATAGCTGAAATCACGAGCCTGCAGATGATTGTCTCCCATCATTCATAAGATTTAGACCAGCTAGAGCCATTTCCCTGTGACAACAGAACTAATAAGAGAAGGATTTATAGATGGCTAAACATGTACAACTTAAAGGCATGCATTGATAAAATCTGCTGAATTATCAGCATCATACTTGAGAAACCAATTATTCTCAAGCCATTTTAAAATGTCAAGCATGTAGAACTTAAGGCATGCATTGATAAAATCTGCAA
The DNA here is from genome assembly GCA_015847255.1 of Hyparrhenia diplandra. Lineage (NCBI taxonomy): Eukaryota > Viridiplantae > Streptophyta > Magnoliopsida > Poales > Poaceae > Hyparrhenia > Hyparrhenia diplandra. The sequence continues at coordinate 146,656 of JADLZK010005525.1, forward strand.
GTATCAGCATCATAATTGAGAATTTCTTGTTCGCAACAATGTATTATACCAAATGCCAAAGCAAGATCACCAATTATTCTCAATTCATTTGAACTGAAAATGTCAAGAACTGACGGATGTTGCTACTTTGTCGAGTGTAGCAAAAGGATTTATGAAATTGAGTCAGGTCAACAGTTATTGATCTAGCACATTTCACACTCTGAATTGAATTTAATGGTTTTACTGACTGACAAGTGACAAGTATAACTACAAGTCTATGATAATATACAGCATCACCTCATACAAATGGCAATGAAGTCTTTTATATTCAACTTGCAATTCAAAAAAAAAAAAAAAATGGTAATCGCATGAATACTGTGTAGGAAAAGAGAAGAATGCCAATATGGCCTGCACTCTGCAGTATATAAAGTTGAGCATGCATACCAATAGGGCAACTTATAAAATGAGTGAACCTTACATGGATTATGGATACATAGCTTAAACAGACTCGAAAAGTTATAACGAGTACTAAAAGTATCAAGAATGTTGGGACATTTGATGTTTGGAAACTTCTCATACATATATTTCCCAATTGATGTGGACTACTCCCTCCGTCCCTAAAAGGTTGTCACTGGCGCTTCCCAAGAAACAAATGCCGGCGATTATATATTAAAATATATAAATATTTATGCTAAGTAATTAGCATCATCGGAAAGATCTTTTAAGTCTAGTTTTTTAACAAATTTATTTTTAAGATTTAAATGTTGCGTATTTTCTACAAATTGAGTCAAACTTATAGCACGCATCCCATCCCCGGCGACAACCTTTTAGGGACGGAGGGAGTATAAACTAAGTATATGGAGCTACCTGTGACCGTGCTACTAAGCAACCACAACATCAAAGCATTATGCCAAAATAATGTATATCAATATCTTCTGTAACCAACCTTATGTCCAGTTTAACATCTGAAGCCCCAATCATGCATATGTACCGCTTGAACAGTGCCAATATCGTATAATGTTGTTGCCCATCTTATAGCAGAAAAGCGAACCTCACTTTGCTCCTTTATCAAGAAAAAAAATTATATATAAAAAAATGTGTAAGATCAAACAATTATCAAAGTTTAAAGGAAGAGCATAGAAATCATTTGGTTAGGCCCTTTTTTAATGTAAATTGGTTAGGCCCTCGAGAGATGATAAGAAATTGCAATTTGGGAATAGTTAGTCTACATATATAATAAAAACAGGTGTTACTGGAAGCCCATGTCTACTCCATATAAGAGTTTCAAGTATCACCAAAACTACAAGAAAAAAAAATAGCCATCCCATAAAAACTGCCAGTGATAGAAAAGTATGACAAAGTAAGCCATCAGTGATAAGTTCTCAAGGCTGTACATGAGATATGAATGCACTTGTGATCTCTTAGAAAAAGGGTGGGAAAAAAGTTACATTTCGACTATAAAAAGATAAGATCTAAACTGAGAATTTGAGCCATAGTTGAAGGATAAAAAATCTGTCTTCTCGCCTAGGTGGCTATGAGCATATCTCAGACTAAAACGAAAATCTTAAACCTCTCCTAATACTAAAAGTTTGGCATGGTTTGTTCTGAGACCAGCTGTTTGAACTTTGAGCTTCTTTTGCATATTACTTTACAGATTGTTTATTTTGTAAATAACCCTGAATAAAGTTACTTGGTTATTTTGCAATATTCACCTATGTAATGAGCTTTTACAGATTGTTTTGTTAATTACACTTTTGTTTACCAAATGGAGCATTGGCCTTCCTTCAAGTTCCTAAAGCAAGGACTTAGGTTTCTCATACTAAAATTTATTTGCATTCAATACTATCACCAACGATGAAACCATATATAAATGTTGAGAACAAAGGATTAGCACAATAGTGGCTTGAGAACCTATGCTGCTAAGGACAACTTACCGCTTCACAATTTTCCAGAAGAAGTGCCTCAAGATCCTTCAGTACTATCGTTGAAGCACGCTGATATCAAGGTCACGAAAAAAGAGAATAAACTTTAACTGATAATTCTCTAACTGAAGCTAGAGAAAAATGAGATGCATAGAAATCATGGTATAATCATGATGCAGCAAACAGAAGTACAGAACAACAAACTATGCAAAAAATGTTGAATGAAAACCCAGTACCCAATTGCTATTGGTTCTGTTCTGATGATAGAAAAACTATGTTTTATATTGTTCCTATCTAATTTACACACTAAAATATCCCTCTTTTTGTGAAACACTAAAATATCCTGCTAAGATAAGCATCAATTAAGTTCTAATCTACTGAAGCTCACTTTTTACTTGTGAGCAATTAGCAATAGCATAAAGGGTTGCCAACACACAAGAAATGCCACTGGGTTGATATGTAATTGTGAACCCTAAGGCCCTGTTTGGATGCAATCATGCAAAGTATTTTGGAGTTTTAGATGAAAAAAAATACCATGGTTTTACGAAATACATTAGCTTCAGAAAACTTTGAGGTGTCTGAATACAACAAACCTTGTAGTTTTAAAAACATGATACTGCTAAAACTGTAGTCTTTTGGAGTTATAGAAACTCTACTCTATGGCATCTTTTTTGCAAACAGTGGTTTTGCACATCTCTGGTCTCTAAAAACTACAACATTGACACAGGACCTAAGTATTATCAAAGTAGCCATATTAATTATTGTAAGGTATTTGAGAGTAGATCAGAAGTTCAAAAATGGAAACTGCCTACACATACTTTGAAGTCTCTTTGCTTTTCTGAATCAACCATTTACAATAAGGCATTTACAAGTTGCATCAACCATTTAAACCAAAAAAATAGTGTATAAATGATCAATTAGTTACAATTTAAAATCAGCTTTGTGAAGCACACTTTGTAGAAAGCAACATGCTCTCCAGAGTTACCTTATATGCTGTAGCAAGGGAAGTAGCCGCCTCTTGAATTGTCAAACGAAGAGATTGATCCTCCAATCTCAAAGCCGGAAGAGTCGTGATAGCCATGTCAGTTTTATCACTGCAATATAATAGAGGTAGGGAATGTCATTCCTTAATATAACAAAAAATGAAACAAGAGCCAAGAAAGTTTTAAGAAAAATATCATGCCTGAATAAATTTGGCATGCGAGAGGCAAGCAAACCAATAGCCTGGTATGCAAATATTTTTGTATCTCTACTGGTAGAATCTGAGGAGAAGAAAATCAACACATGCTCAATGTTTTTCAATCCTTTCAATACTGGAAATTTGGCCATTGAAAATTATCTCAACAAACTATAAAAATCAAAGATAATCCACATTTAGATCTGAATAGATAGCTGATAAATAGTTGAAAGACCTGTTTCTGCAGTTGAAGAACCATCAAGGGATCGCAATATTCCACTAAGGATAACTGGACCGATTAACTTTAGCTGGTCAGTTACTGCCTAAATTAACAATTACATCATAAATCGCGATTAGTTTAAAAAATGGAGCAAAAAGAATTACCATAGGTGACCAAATTAAAAGCAACAGGATAAGTCATTAATTCTAGAAGTTAAGCTACCCTTGTTAGAACATGCAAAGTGCACATGCATACATGTTTGAAAACCCAGACAGTGAACTCCATTCCTAACTGCTTCAGCCTTGAAGTAGTTCCACTTCCTACAGGCTTAAAACACAATGAGAGATAAGAAGGATTTAGTAGCATACCAAAATGGTGAAGTTTAAGTCATTAACTTATCGAAACAGCAAAAAGGATGGTTCTACCAACAATTAGATGTAAGAAAGGGGAGACAGAGTTATTTCTAATAATAGATTCACAGAAATACGAGTTCAAAATGCCAGTGCATAATCTCATTCAGAACAATAGAGACCAGACACTAACTCGTCGAGGCCAACAGAAATGCTTTCTAGAACCACGATGAGCATGATACTTGAGCAGAATTAATAAAATGTTTTAATCTCAGTTGACCATGATCCTTGATTAATGTAGTGTGTAAGATGTTGCAGTTTATCCAATATGACTAGGGCAGAAAACAAAAACACAGTGAAACATCAAAAAAAAAATCCACTCATCTTCAATACACATCTATATTCAGTAACAGAAAAGTCACTAGCTTACATTCTTCCCATAAATTAGTGGAGTTTTTTAGAAAGGCATTGGCGCTAAAAAGAAAAGGATATTTTCAAAACAACAGAAACGTTGGAAAAATATTTCAGTCCTGCATAGACATGCAGCTCATTAATGATATAGATATAAAGTATGGAAAAATTACAATTGCTAATAACCAATCTTATTACTAACATAACAATTAGGCAGCAGAAGGATATCGACCAATTAAATGCAAACTAAAACAAAAAAGTGGGGTGCAAAATAGAATACGTAGATGCAGCCGAAGATGCACTGAAGTGTGTGTGGAAATGCATTTGCTGCAGCAACTGATCGGGCAGAAAAACATTCATAAGCCGTGATACTAAATCAAACATGTGCTGGGAAACTTTCAGATCTGCAGCTATATTTTTCTGCACCCACAGTACCTGTCTCATCACAAGAGAACATTATCATGGATAAAGACTTACCACAAAATATTTATTTAGATACAAAATGACAGATAAAAACACAAAGGGGTTACATGCAATGGAATTATCAATTTCTTAATGGCAAACAAGAATAAGAAGTGCACACACATTCAGCTGTGCATGTTTTCAGCCTGCTGGCATTCAACCATGTCAGTGGGCAGCCAATTTGTGGACATATGTAGGCACCTATATGGGTACACATACTTGTGAAAGGTGGTTTGGGGAGATCCCTGTTTTTCATATCGGGACGACTAACGCGATTACGGGCGATTAGTCGCCCTTATCGTATCTGCGCCTTGATAAGGTCATTCGATCAGTTTTTGAGCGTCAGAGCGATTAGTCATCCGATTAGGGACGATAAATCACGATTAGTCGTCCGATAAGTTGTCTTTGGGCGATAAGTTGGGTGTGAGAAGTCTCAGCCCAAGGCCCACTAGGTTAGAGAAGAGTGAGGTAGTGACTAGTAGTGAGAGGATTTGAGCATGAGTACCACAATCACATATATTTCAGATTCAGCAACAAGTCAGCAGTCACCACACACAATCAGGTATTAGCAAGCTTCATTGCGGGTAAGTGGCCAAATCACATATATTTACATCATATATATATAGTATATATAAGGTCGATAAGGTCAACAGCATCGGGGCGATAAATTTGTCCGATAAGCCGATCGTATGACATTAATCGTCCGGATAAGGGCGACTAATCGTCCTTATCGTTCTTATCGGTGGTCTTACGACTAGGAACGATAATCTCACGATATGAAAACAGGGTGGGAGATCAAGAAGAGCTGGAAAATCATGAGAACAGGTTTGACCATCCACTAACATATGCATTCTCTCCAATGGACCATAAAAAACCAACAGCTAAAAATGAAACCACAATCAAAACAGTACCAATAGATAGAAACGCATCCAAGTATTCAGACTATAAATGTGGAATGACTTATAACACACCATAGATGGCAAAGAGAACATAGTGACAGTACTCTAATTGAAATTTAAAAACAGCATTGATCAAAACCCAAGAAATGGAAAGTGCATACCATTGAACAGTGTGAACAGTCTCTTGATAAGGTTGGGATCTTCTAAATTTACTGTTGAAGCTTTCTGCGCTTCAAGAACTCTTCTCCCTTTCTTAGAAACTGGCTCTTGGCTGTATTAAGATAGTAGTTAGCATCATTATCGGTCCACGTAAAATTCCAATATATTTTAGACAAAATTCTAAAAATAGAATACCTATCTGAAGAAGCGGATAAATAAAGAGGGTAGACAATCTCAGGTGCTAAGTTCATAGCTTCAATGACATTCAAGATTCCTAGCTGAAGAGATTGAACAAGAAATTCAACCATGAGAAGAACAAGTGCATTGTGCATGTTGTAACAACTAAAATATGCATGTGCATTTGTGCAGACATGATTATATTTTTTAATATACCTTTCTTGATGCAAGTATATTAGGTTTTAAGGGTTGTTTTCGGTGACACGCTCTGATTGAGCAAGTGATAGTCCTGCTGGGCATCCACTACTGTACAATTCAATAGCAGTCAAACGTTGTTGTCAAAAAAAAATAGCAGTCAAGCGCCCGATGCTCAAATGTGTTATATGGTTTTACCTAATTTAGCAAGGAATACATACCCTTGAGGTGGTGCTTGATACAATAATGTGTGAAAACAGAATTCAGCAAATACTAGACCATCCTTGGTTTCAGTTATTACCGATATTTTGACGCAATAGTCTCATCCACCTTATGGGTATTACATTAAGCCAATAGCCTGACCAATAATAGATGCAAATTTTTGTTAGGAAAAAAAAACATGCAAGAGCTACAGAATGTAGACACACAAAAGGAATAGAAAAGTATGGTACAAACAACAATTTACAAGACATTCAATAAAAGGCGATCACTCCAATAGGGGCATGACTGACCTTTGCTACAAGTCTCAAGATGATCCTTGATGCTGAGCTGGGAGCATTTGATATATCAGTTAAAAGATCAGGTGCGATGTTCCCTTTCTCCTGTTACAGAGTGGTAAGTTGACACAATCAACTTTGCAGAAATGGTGAACCAGCTCTATAGAAAACTAGAGACTAGCAAAGGAAAAGAGTACCTCGGTTGGCGATGCTCAAATGCCATCTCAATATATACGATACAAAAAGTTTGGACCATTGTTGCGAAGTAGATTCAGTATATATCTTCCACAACTCCAGCATTGGCAATGAAATCTCAGGCCTGTGCTTCACCTTTTGTTAATGTGACTAAGAATTTCCATAACCTAATGAAACCCAGAAATAAAAACCGCACAAAGTTAGAGAGGCGCATACAAAAGTTTAACAAAAAAAATTGTAGTACTGACTAGTGACTAGTAGTAGGCTAGTGGCAGGGAAGCACGTGAAAGGAGGCCACATATTTTTTTTAATAGTCCTAGTACAAAATAAACAGCTAAGACTACGTTAATCGCGTAACTGTATTAGCCAGCCACTAAAAATACAAAGCAATTTCTCTCTGAAGAAACCAATAGAAGCAATTGCCGCAGCCTGCAGGTAACGCTCTAAATTGTGCCACGCCCGAACCTAAAAATTATCTCACATTTCACCCCATCAGCAATCAATACATATCATCATAAGGGAACCAACTAATCCAACTGAGGGGAATAGGACGAGCAGCACGAATGTTCCTCACTAAAAATTCGGATCCGATAAGAGCTGGAGGAGAGGCGAGAGCAGCGGTGCGCTTACGAGCTTTGCGGACGGCCGGCGAAGGGGAGGCCAGCGAGGTGACGGCGTAGGGGAGGACGCGGGCGAGCACCGGCGCGAGGCGCGCGTCGTCGGCGAGGGCCAGACGCGTGAGCATCCGGTCCAGGGCATCCATCCTCTCCGCGTCCGTCTGCTCGGCCGCGGAGGAGGCCGATGGCTCCGCCATCTCCGCCGCCTGGTTGGGGGGTTGGAATCGCCGGCGTTTCCTTCTTCCGGCGCAAGAAGGCGAGGACTGCGGAAGTGGCGGCTGAGTCGATGCTAGTCGGGTTCGAGTCCAAGTCCAATCAGACCGGTGCGAGTTGCGCGTTGGCTGCCTCTCTTTTTCCTCCCCCCGCGTCGAGCCAACACGTTTTTAGCTTAGAGAACAAGAAAGGTACAACATGGAATCCCAATTAAAAAAAACAGCTCATCAAGCTTTCAAAACAAAACAAAAAAAAAATCATCAACCATTACATTACAAGACTACTAGTCTAACAACGATCATTAACATAGTTCAAGTTTACTACATATTCCGTTTTAAAAAAGATTTACTACATATAAGGACAAATACCAGCCCGGATAAGCTTATTATAACACATAGAAATGACTAGCGACTAAGAACATCTACAACAATATTGTCTAAAATAGACTACCTAATAAATATGTGTTTGATAGCCACCTAGTTTTATATGGAGGTTGGTTGATTGTAAGATAAAAGAATATATGATTTCTTTGATTTGCATAACACATGACACATTATAAATGTTGGGACAAAAGTTGGGTTTACAGCAACTTAAGTCATGAGAAGCACAACTTGTAAAATGCATGGAAGGCTTATCATGTTGTACCTATTATTTGTAAGCTAAGAAGACAAATTAGATGGTTAATTCGAACTAGAACCTGACCATAGCTTCGCTTCAATTCTTTTTTTATCTCCAGGATGAAAGCACTTGCCCCTGGTGTACGTTGTTGTCGAAGGAAGACTCGTGCATTGCTCTTTTTCATGACTACTTTGGTGTGGTTAAGGCAACAAGGCTATCAAAACCCTTTATGGCTTTGTCACGGCTACATATGTATTCACCTCAATCCATGTTTGTGTTAGAGTAAACTAAAGATGTAAGTTAGTTATGGACTAATTTTTATTTCAATCCATCCACCCAACACATGTGGGTTGACATAGTACTCATGCATCCAAAAACCCCTCATTTGACTCGTCGAGATTGAACAGAACAATTGTAATGGTATTGCCTTAATGAACCTTGTTATGATGTAAGTTGGTTAATTTTTCATAATTTTCCACTACAAGTGTCCAGTATACGAGCAAGAGAAGAAGATGTGCTTTTGCTTATTTTGGGTTCTTAATAATCATAGAGGTTTTGCTCCACTCCATTTGTTTCAAATTTTGTTTATTTTAGTTTTATTGTAAGTTAAATTATCTCCTTTTTAATCATGTTTTAGGGGAAAATACATTGACATTACAAAGGTCAAATAAATGCTCCATCAAACTATATCTTATTGAAATTTGAATGACACTAATTTGATCTTCATTAATTCTTATATACAAATCTGGTTAAACATATAGAACAAAGTTTGACTTAACACACAAACCTAAAATTAATTACTCCCTCCATTTCAAATTGTAAAAGTCGCTTTGATTTTTTTTTCCATCCATTTTGTTTTATTTATCTAGACATATTATTGTATCTAGATATGAATGTACCCAAAAAGTCAATGTGACTTAACAATTTGAAAGCGGAAGAAGTAATTTTGCATCAGGTTCTTAATCAAAGAATATTTTTTGTTTCACTTCCTTTGTTTCAAACTATGTTTATTATATAGTTTTTATTAGAAGTCAAATTCTCTCTACTTTTAATCATGTTTTTACGGAAAATACATTGACATTTACAAAAGTTCAAATAAATGCTCCATCAAAATATATTTTTTATTGAAATTTCTGATCATCTCCTTTCATTTCTTCTATAAATCTGATTAAACG
>JADLZK010005526.1:0-22886 GCA_015847255.1 Hyparrhenia diplandra
AATCCATCATAGATTGATCGAATTGGTGACGGATTTAAAACCGTCACCGAGAGCCCGAGACCCGGTTAGTCTAGCTCGAGCCCATTTCGTGACGAGAAAAATTACCGTCACGGATGAATTGCCACGTAATCATGGATGATGACATGGATGGTTACATGGATGACGGCGTGGATGGTGATGGCACCCAGCCCATTTATTGAGAGCCCAACATCAACATGGGCCACTTTTAGCCTTTTTCCAGCCCATTTCAATCTATTTTTAAGTCATTTACACTCTTCTTTCAGCCCATTTACATTCTGCCTTTAAAATGCATTCTAGTTTCAGCCCGTTTTACAATTTTTTTTTCTGCCCATAATTATAGCACGTATGACAAGCAATCCATTATTATTAATATATTTATTACATCCAACAACATATACATTGTATTATCACAGCCTGTACAGAACTCCACTTAAATCAATTGTCAAATACAGAATGAGCATATGCCATCGCATTTCAATAATAACAAAATGTTATTTTATTAACAAGTATTCCTATATAAAACACAAACACGATTCTTCCATCTCTTCAACCAGCAAATTTCGCTATAGCCTCATCAAATCAGGAGAAGGTGCAAATTTGAATAATCCGCTACATGAGCAAAGCCAAAGGGGATCTCGGAGAAGAGACCAAAACGAGTGGCTGGCCCTACCTCTGCCTAAGCTAGTGCTTGACCTTGATGTCTTGCTGCCTGTTGGACAAGGGCTTGCTGCTGCTCTGAACAGGGGTGAGTACCTACAGTGGGAATTTGTCAGGGAACAAAGCAATACACAACACTGCTTCCTTGAGAAAGAATATTGAGTACTAAAATAGATGTAACTAGATTAAGCATGAGCAGCGATATCAAGAGGGGTCAGGTCAAATTAATGCGAACTGAATCTTAGTATTTGGTTTAACTGTGTAATATAGAAACTACTAATTGAATGCTATAAGTGTGGAATGAAAATCGATAATGGTTCATTCATATTAGTATTATTAGTATAGTAAGCCTAGTAAATAATTTTTAACTCTTATCAGGAGCCAATATAAATGGAGAACAGAGGACAACACATCAGTACTAATGCAGAGTCAGGGACTAGAGTATGTAACATACCTAAGTATGTGACATCCGTTCAGTTCAGTTCTTCATGATACCCAACAGGTGAATGTATTAAGTATCAGAATCCTTATCCACCGTAGCATCTCGTTGCTTTATTGCCCTCTTCTAGATCCTGAAAGGAACAAAATATCATAGTTATTATGCCATTTACTAAACGTGTATCATCACTTAAATAATGCAGTCACCTACTGCTTCAGATCATAGTATTGGCACCCTTCTCCATATCCGCGCTGGAATTTAGAGCAGCAGATCAGCTCCTTAGTTCCTTGTAGTAGTAGATTAGCAGATCACACAACACATTGTTTCACTGGACAAAAATCAAACTTATTCATTAAACAAGTTCAGAGGGTGCTGAAAACAGAGGTGGCAACTGAAAGTAGAATATACACTCCAAACCAAATTTCTTGTAGTGAAATACCATAGTATATACACTTGTCAAGGTAGTCCAGGTTAATATCTACTTTTCAAGTTTATGGACATACTACTTTTTTTTGTTGACAACAAGGACGTACTACTTGAACTACTTATTCAACTGAACTGAGCAATGTCCCATTCATGTAACTCAAACAGACTGACACAAGGTCCTAGCGAGACAAGTACATGGGAGCCTATATGACTAGATTTTCAGAAACAACAGGTGCATATCTCACAAATTCATAGCAAGCTCCTAAGCACCTGCAGCTAATCCGGATTCATAGGAGCTAATTTTTTGAAGACCAAATACCATGACCCTGCTATTATTGAAAACAAAAAAGCAATGGAAACAGGAAGGAGGAGAGACACTTCACCGAACACAACAGGAAACAAGCTGCCTGCCTCGGCTGACGCCTGCCGGCCGAGAGGGGGAGAGAGGGCAGCGCAGCTGCACATAATTGCTATCGCAACAAGCTAGCTGCCTCCGCTGACGCCTGCCGGCCGCACCACCTAATCGCCGCGCTCGTTTACCCACCAGCCCGATGGCCGCCGTCATGCCGTCGCTGCAGTCGGACCCGTCGCCGTAGAAGAGGCACCCAGCCCCGTCCGCCGCCGCCGCCGCCGCCCCCCAACTTCACCGTCAATACTAGGTCCCGGTCTTGGCCTCTTCGGGGCTTTTCAGCTCTTCCCTCGCGGCATGGTCGGAGTGGATGCAGTCGGGGCCGAAGGCGATTGACTGGAGCTGCGGTGACGGGATGGTGGACTTGCGGTGGCGTGATGGAGGAATTTGGGGTGCGGTGGTGGAGCTGCGGCGGTGGCTTCGACGCCGGGATCTGGGGAGCGGTGGCTGCGGCGTCAGGGTTTGGGGGGGAATTTGGAGCTGCCTGGCTGGGACGGTGCTGGCAGTGATGACGAATATATACTGCAGCGCAATACTACCAAATCAGCGTTTTGCGAGAGGCGGTGTTGTTCAATTGGGCAGGGCAAAACGGTAATTGCATGTGCCAAATCTGAGTCGAAAAGGCCGAGCGCTGTGCAAAATTTTCACGAAATTTTCAGGGTTCGCGCTCACTGTTTTAGAATCCTTTAGAGTTATGAACACTTGCTTATTAGTAAAGTGGATTGACAGATTAGAAAGAGATGAGAATAATCTGTGCTGCTCAATATTGAAAAAGAAATACCTGAGAAATAAAAGTATATTTCAAATAAAACAAAGGAAAGGCTCTCAGTTCTGGAGATCACTATTATCATCTCAAATTATAAGTCGTTTGACTTTTTTTAGCTCCAAGTTTGACCATTCGTCTTATTCAAAAAATTTGGTAAATATAGTCAAATTTAAGTCATTCTTTAAGAACTTGTATTAATAAAGAAAGCCACAACAAAAGAAGTGATATTTTGCACAAATTTTTGAATAAGCAGTGGTCAAACTTGTTGTTAAAAAAAGTCAAACGACTTTATAATTTGAGATGGAGGGAGTAGATGCTAGGGAATGGTTTTAGAGGTGGTGTGGAAAACAAACCCGGTTAGATGTGTGGATCCCAGAATGTCCTCTTTGTGTTAGATTCCCAAACCTATATAAAGTAGCTACATATCAAGAGATATCAGTGGCTGAACAGTTTATTAATCAAGAATGGAACATCCAATTCAGAAGACAGCTTAATGGGGTGCTAGCAGAAGAGTGGTCAGAATTAATGGAAGTTTTAGAACACATTACCTTAGAAGAAGGCAGAGACAAAATGTTATGGGCTTTGGAACCATCGAAGAGATACTCTACAAGATCTTTATATAAGTTTATTAAGTCAGGAGGTATTGAGGATAGACAGATGATCAATCTATGGAAGTCTAGAATCCCCTTGAAAGTAAAGATCTTTATTTGGACGGCTGTACAAGATAGAATTCAATCTGGAGTGCAACTTAAAAAGAAAAACTGGCAAGGTGCGTTGTGGACGTTATGGAAGACAAGAAATGATATGGCGATCAACAAGAAAGTCCTAGCTTCACCGAAAGGAATCATCCACAAGACTTTGGTGCTGATCAAGTCCCGGAGACCTTTGCTCAAGAAGAAAATGGAACCTATGGTCGATGAGATGATGCAGCATCGATTTGAATGCGCAAAGGCCGAGGCGACTACTTCACGCCGAAAGCAAGCCGATAATCGCAATAAGACTTGTCGTGCATTTTCTTTTGATTACTTGTGTAATTGTCGAGCTCGAGCTTAAGCGGGAAAGCGTGCCTTCGAGCCGCCGGATTTGTTAGCTATCACTTCGTTAGTTGTTTGATGTCGTTAGAGGTATGTTAGAAGTTATCTAGATGTCTGGGCAAAGACCGTAGGGTGCGTAAAACTTGTGATCCGGTAACACCGGGTTAGATCAAATGTATTCGTTACGCTTTCAATAAAGCCGGGGAATGCCTTTGATCTAAAAAAACTGTTTTAGAATCCCGCTCGGAAGGCCACCGCTATTTCAGTCCGCGTTCCAATACATATAAGCCCATTATTTAAGTTTCCACGACTCTTATCTCATCATAATTTAATAAAATTTCTGCGGTGACGGTACAAAGTAATTAAATTTTGAACTAAGGCAACTCACGAAACCATCTAAAATTGGATATGTATATGGTGAAGTGCACATCATATGACAAAAAAAGATGAGTCATGTGAAGACTCATCACTAATACCTAGGGTTCATTAAAATGGCACATGATCTTTATGAAGCATGTACAATAAGTCGGTGTCAAAATAACTTGAAACTTTTTATACATGCATGAAGTCCCAAATCATGGCCCACACACAAATTATGCAATTATTGAATTTATTTATCGTAATTCTGAATTTATTTATCGCTCAAAACGAGAAAGCAAAGGAGTTACGCCCTGGAAATAAAATATTTTACCATCTTCCATGACTAAAATCGGTTCCCTAGGCGATGTGAGACCTAATGTAGAAATTTGGCACCATTTTGGATCGTTTCTGGGGTAGACTTAGTTCAACCTACAATTATAGCGTCCAAACACGCAAAAATTCATTTAAATGAAATAAAATAGCAAAACATCTTTGAAAAATCTAAAACTTGGAGTTTTCTCATCTTGTGGCATGCACATGTTTAAGAAAAAGTTTTAGCATCTTAGTACATCAAAATAGACGAGTCATGTGGAGACTCATCACTTGTAGTTAGGGTTCTTTGAAATGGTGTATGGCCTTTATGAAGCATGTATAATATTTCGGTGTCAAAATGACTTGAAAATTTTTCTACATGCATGAAGTTCCAAAGCATAGCCCCACACCAAATATTAGATTTTTAAGATAAAATTAGGCAATTACTAAATTTATTTATCGCTCAAAACGAGAAAGGAGAGTGAGTTACGCCTTGGAAATAAAATATTTTACCATCTTCCATGACTAAAACCGGATCCCTAGGGGATGTGAGACCTAATGTAGAAATTTGGCACCATTTTGGATCGTTTACGGGGTAGACTTAGTTCAACCTACAATTATAGCGTCTAAACACGCAAAAATTCATTTAAATAAAATAAAATAGCAAAACATCTCTGAAAATTCTAAAACTTGAGTTTCCTCATCTTGTGGCATGCACAAGTTTAAGAAAAAGTTTTAGCATCTAAGGACATCAAAACAGATAAGTCATGTGGAGATCCATCACTTGTATGTATGGTTCTTCGAAATGACACATGACCTTTTGTGAAGCATGTACAATAGATCGGTGTCGAAATGACTTGAATCTTTTTCTACACGTATGAAGGCCCAAAGCACGGTACCACACCAAATCTTATATTTTTTAGATTAAATTAAACAATTACTAAAATTATCTATCGCTCAAAAACGAAAAAAAAAAAGTGAGTTGCACAAGTTTGATAAAAGTTTGAGCATCTTATGACATCGAAATGGATGAGTCATGTGAAGGTTCCTAGGGGAGGGGTGTTTTCTAAAAAAATACTTTATTGACTTGTTTATTCGCAACACAACAAATGTGCATAAGTAGTTTAATTAGTTGTCAGGCCGTTTTACCTTGGTGTTCTTCAAATCTTGAAAGAGTCACTCTTTTAGGCCACGCACGGGACCTGATAAGAAAGTTTTTTTTTTTTGACAAAAAAGAGAGATGAGCCTCTTGCTGGGCATGCACGGGATGGAAGAAAAAAAAGAGATGGGCCTGCTTTTAGCCATGCACGGGATGAAAAGAAAAGGATTGGCCTGCTCTGGCAACGCATGGGATGGGGAAAAATGGGCCCTCTGCAACAACAGTGTTGGCCAGGTAGCATCTTACGTGGAGCTTGATTTCCACCGAGCCCACTTATTTTCTATTTATTTTAGCATTTAAATGCTGGGCCAGGTCAAAGTGAATGGGCCAGGGCCACGTTTGCCTTTTTTTTCTATTTAATTTTACCAAATGCCACGGGGCCAACTCCAGTGCTGGGCCGCGCCGTTGGCAGGATGCTAGGCGCCAACTCCAGTGAAGTCTGGGCCAGTTAAGAAATAAAAAAAATATGCGAATTGGCTCGTAGTCCAATGGTAGGACGGTTCAGTGGGACGCTACCCATCAGGGTTCAAATCCTGGTGCTCGCACCTTTTCTTGGGATTTTCCCAGGATTTACCGGCGTTATGCATTAAGTGGTAAGCGACGTTCCCGTCGACGACGAGGCGCCAATGGTGACTTCAAGAATCTCCAGATCTGTCGGGTGCTCAGTCCTTCGGAGGTGCTCATAGGGGTAGGATTTGCATACGTGTGTTCATAGGGGTGAGTGTGCGTGCATGTTATGAGTGTCTGCGTTGTACTGTGTAATTCTAAAAAAAAGAAATAAAAAAATATTTAAGACTAATAAAATAGAACATTTACATTTTCCTACTTTCCTACATGGGTTCAAATCCCATATGCTGCATTTTTTTCCCAACCCCACCATATATATGGAGAATAGTTTTAATTGTGCCATATGCACCATATATATGTAATAACAAATTAACACAATTATTTTGTGTCAAATAATTTAACAAATCATCTTTTGGGTTTTATTCTTCTTGCAATCATATTTATAGTTTTCCTTCGTGCTAATATTATAGCGTGCCTATAGTTTTGGGCTAGCTAGAGTATGAAAAAGAATTAAAATCATACATTGTGACGGTCTGATAAAAACCGTCACGAGTTAGTGGGTCGTGAATATCCATTTGGGCTCATCGTGACGGAAAACAAAATTTCATCACAGATTACGTCTGTCAGTGACGATATGTAAATCCGTCACGGATTAACAGATTTCTTGTAGTGTGTTTGACCTCATGACACTGGATGGATTGGATGTGGCCATCCTTCGCTGCATGACACTGTGAGTACAATTTCTTCTATTGTGGACTCATTCGGGATGCCTCTTTCATCTATTGCTTGCTTACTAAATTTGCTTTGCATGCTTCTCTATTCCTAGATGCCCGCTCAGAAGCGAGGGCCTCGTCTTTGTCGGTTGGCTTTCTTGATCCCGAGCCATTGACCTTCGAAGGGTGAAGGATGATGGGCCCTCAAAGAAAAGGGCCGTACATATCTAGAATTTGGCCTACGGAAGCATCATGACAAGGACTTTGTCATGTTTGCGCATAATCCAGGCCAACACTGGATTGCTGTTGTCATAGCTATCAAGTGGAGGAAAGTCTATTTCGTTGACTCTGCGCCCAGCGCAAAGACAGAAACGCTCCCGTTGAAAACTTTAATACAACAGTGAGTGTTTCCTAACCTACATCTGACCCATGCATTTTTTTCTTAATTATGTTACTAAAAATAGAAAAGAATGTGACCTTTTTACATTTTACTCATGTGTAGCCTTGTTGAGCATGTTTTCAATCCGAAGGGGACAAGGACGCAAAAGTTTGTGGTTCACGCCAAGTATGCAAAAGTAATTGTTGTGCTTCTCCTGAAGTTGTGCACTTGCCACTTGGGTTTCCATTCAGCGAATAACCACTGTGTTTCATATGTTTGCAGTGCCGGACGCAACCTGATAACAAGACATGTGGGTTCTACACGGCGCACCACTTGATGGTTGCGATGAATCAAGCTCATTTGGATCATCACGAGGTAACTCGAAGTGCAGCTCCATCTTGTGCCTATCTTTGTTTGGCGATAAAGACCATGTGTACAACAAACACTTATGGCTACCTTTTCTTTGTATTAGGATTTTGACTTGAACAGTGAACCGTTCAATTTGGGTGATATTAGAGAGAAGATCGCCAAGTTTCTTATGGAACATGTCATCAACCCTGACGGCGACTATTTCGATTCGTAAACCGTGAGTTGCTTCTGTTCCCTTGCTGCATCACGACGAGGTGGATACATGCACGTGAACTGTGTTATTTGTGTTGTGAACAACTGCGGGCGTGCCTCGAACAACTGGGTGCGTGTGAAGAACAATCGATACACTTGAATTTTTAATGCCGCCGGCGTCGACCATTTGTTTGTGCTTGGACCTATGTATATGTATTATATACACATATTAATAATATCAATACTTGTGGTGTCGACGATTCTAAGCCGCATGCGGTGTCTATAACGTCATCATTGACACGAGGCACGCGTCAACTCGTTTAAGAGGCGTCTCAAGCCTCCCGGATAGTTCTGAGACTGTCTCGCCCCGATGCTTGGCGTCGGTTGTTTTAGCAATTTTTTTCGTCGCTCCCCGAAAATTAAGCGTGCCGAAACGTCAACCTCGTTGCGAGACACACCTGTAGCAGGTGCGCGTCTTTAATTTTCTAAGAGTTACGGTCGATTGGTCATTGTAAGCGTCACGTAGTCTCCGCACAGGCACGCGATCGATTTTAGGTGCTAAGCGTCTGTAAACATAAGAAAACACAGTCGGGTACAAGAGCGGTGTGTCGTAAACGAATCCACGTTCACAGACGGATAAACGTAAGGCGTGTTCGTAAGTAGTACAAAACCACAGCCGCGCGTGTGGCGACGTCTCGTATGGTTGACGAACGATATGGCGGTTGCATTTGAATGTGTCTCGTATTAAGGAAAGTGTCACGAGACACTTTTCTTGCCCGCGTGTCGTAAGATTCTACGATTCTAGCGCGCGGTGCGATTAGTCGTCGACGTGTGGCCCGTTTACAGACGCTCTTTGACACAGGGGTCTGTACATGCGAAGTCGTCATAGTCACACATTGGGCCCATGCGTCGGTAACTTTGGAAGGGATCTGATCGCTTTATTCATCTTTGCGTGTGCGTAACGTTACGAGAAAGCACGATCGCTTCATAGGAAAACTTGTCTATAGGTACTGTTCACTACAAATCAAGCAAAAAATGAGGTCACGAGACTGCAGAAAACCGTCGTGATAAAGTGTGTTCTGGACCCTCAGAAGGTTTTGGTCTGTAAAAGTCGGACATTTAGAGACCCTAATGGGCAGACACGCGCGCTGCTGGCGATTGTAGAAGCCCTCAACGCGCGACTGTAGAGGCCTTTTTTTACATAGTGCGAGCTTTTCGAGCTGAGTGTATCGAGTCTTGGTGTCGGTGAGGACTTCACTGATAAAGTACACCGGGCGCTGTACTTTGAGTGCGTGCCCTTCCTCCTCTCTCTCAATGACGAGCGCGGTGCTCACCACCTTCGAGGTGGCCGAGATGTAGAGGAGGATTGGTTCGTTGGGCGCAGGCGCGACGAGCACGGGCGGATTTGCAAGGAGCTG
The DNA here is from genome assembly GCA_015847255.1 of Hyparrhenia diplandra. Lineage (NCBI taxonomy): Eukaryota > Viridiplantae > Streptophyta > Magnoliopsida > Poales > Poaceae > Hyparrhenia > Hyparrhenia diplandra. The sequence goes on from JADLZK010005526.1 coordinate 9,222, forward strand.
CTTCAGCGAGTCGAGGGCTTGCTGGGCCTCGTCGGTCCAAGCGAAGCGCTCAGTTTTCTTTAGCAACTTGTATAGCGGAAGGCTCCGTTCCCCGAGCCGGGCTATGAATCGACTTAGCGCGGCGAGACAGCCTGTAAGCCGCTGCACACTCTTGACATTTTTAATCGGCCCCATGCTCGTGATGGCGGCGATTTTTTCTGGGTTGGCCTCGATGCCGCGTTCGGAGACGATGAAGCCAAGCAACTTCCCTCGAGGGACCCCGAAAACGCATTTTTCAGGGTTGAGCTTGACTCCAAACTCGCGGAGCTTGGCGAAGACCTTTTCGAGGTCAGGGATGAGCTCTTTCGAGCGTTTTGTCTTGACAACGATGTCGTCGACATATGCTTCTACGAGCTTTCCGAGGAGCTCTTTGAAGACTTTCTGCATACACCTTTGGAAGGTGGCGCCAGCGTTTTTCAAACCGAAGGGCATTGTTACGTAACAGAATGCGCCAAACGGAGTGATGAAGGAGGTGGCGAGCTGATCGAGCTCATTCATCGCGATCTGGTGGTAGCCGGAGTAGGCGTCAAGAAAACAGAGTGTCTCGCACCCGGAGGTGGAGTCAACAATTTGGTCGATGCGCGGCAAAGGAAACGGATCCTTTGGGCATGCTTTGTTGAGACCCGTGTAATCAACACACATCCTCCATTTCCCATTCTTCTTCTTAACTAGTACAGGGTTGGCTATCCACTCGGGATGATACACCTCCTTGATAACCCTAGCAGCTAAGAGCTTATCTATCTCCTCGGTGATTGCCTGGCGTCGATCGTCGTCGAAACGTCTAAGCCTTTGCTTCACCGGCCGAGAGCCGGGTTTAATGTTCAAGGAGTGCTCGGCGACTTCCCTCGGTATGCCCGGCATATCCGAGGCCCTCCACGCGAATACATCGAGGTTCGCGCGGAGGAAGTCGACGAGCTCGCTTTCCTATTTGGGGGTGAGCTCGACACCCACGGAGAGGGTGCGCCCTCCCTTGTCGACCGTGACCTCCTTGGCGTCCTTCTCGAGCTCGAACGTGCCCGTGACCTTGTCGAGCTCGGCGGAAGAGCTCGTGCTCGCCACCTTCGGGAGCTCAACGGCTGAGCTCGTGCTCGCCATCCTTTTGAGCTCTGGGGAGTCCTCGGCGTTGGCCCAGGCCATCATCTTTGGCAGCATCTCCTCGATCTCGATTGCCACGTCGGCGTCGACGGCGGCGGCAAGCGGCCGGCGTGCTCGAAGGTGGAGTCGACGGTGATGACCCCCTTCGGCCCGGGGATCTTGAGCTTGAGGTAGCACGGCCGCCCCAAAAGCGCGTGGTAGGCATTCCTGAAGGGGAGCACCTCGAACGTGAGGACCTCCTTGCGGAAGTTGTCCGGGGTGCCGAAGGTGACGGGGAGATCGATCCGCCCGGCGGGACCATCTCGCTTCCCCGCACCACGCCGTGGGATCGGGGCGGCGGGACGGAGTCGCGCCTTGGGGATGCCAAGGGCTTGGAGCGCGTGGATGTAGAGGAGGTTGAGGCCGCCGCCACCGCCCATCGGCACCTTGCCAAGGCGCTTTGGTGCCGGCGATGGGGTCGACGACGGCGCGGTACCTCCCCGGTACGGGATGTGCGGATGGATGGTTCGCCTTGTCGAACGTGATCGCCGAGCTCGACCACTTGAGGTAGGCGGGTGTCGCCGGCTCGGTGAAGAGGACCTCGCGGCGGGTGAGCTTTTGCCGGCGCTTGGATTCGTAGCCGGGAGCTCCCCCGAAGACCACGTTGATGGCGCCGTCCTCGATGTAGATGTCACCGTCAAACTCGTCGGGAGCCGGCTTCGTGGCCTTGTCGTCGTCGTCCTTGTCTCCTCCCCGCAGCGTGCCCATCACGTGCTTCTTCATGAGGCGGCAGTCCTTCATCTTGTGTTTGACCGGGCCCTCGTGGTGCGGGCACGGTGCCTCGAGCATCTTGTCGAAGTGCTCTTTGGGGACGAAGTTCGCGCCACCTTTGGGGCCGGCCTTGCGCTTGTCCGCCACGGTGACGAACTCGTCGTCGTCGTCGTCTCAGGGACGCTTGTTCTTCTTGTTCTTCTTCTTGCGCGCGCGGGAGCCGGATCCCTCGGCGACGTCGTCGTCGGCCCTGGACCTGCCCTTGCCCGTGACGGCGGAGACGGCGTCCTCTCCCTCAGCGTGGCGAGTGGCGAGGTCGAGGAGCTCCTTCACGGTCTTGGGCTTCTTGACGCCGAGCTCGTGGATCAGAGTCTCGCAGGTGGTGCCGAACGTGAAGGCGGTGATGACTTCGGAGTCGGAGGCCTCGGAGAGGTTGTTGCAGAGCTTGGAGAAGCGCCTGATGTAGTCGCGCAGGCCTTCCCCCTTCTTCTGCTTGCACCCTCGGAGGTCCCACGTCGTGCTCGGCCTGGTGTAGGTACCCTGGAAGTTGCCGACGAAGACGTCGCGCAAGTCCTCCCAGTTGCGGATGGTGCCCTCCGGGAGGTGCTCGAGCCACGATCGCGCTGAATCTGCAAGGTAAAGCGGGAGGTTGCGGATGATGAAATAGTCATTGTCGGCGCCCCCAGCTTGGCAGTCGAGGCGGTAGTCCTCGAGCCATGTGGCAGGGTCAGTCTCCCCATTGTACTTCTGCACCGAGGTCGGAGCTCGGAAGCGAGAAGGAAATGGGGCGTCGTGGATGCGTGAGCCGAATGCCCTCGGTCTTCTCGAGCTCGAGCTCGAGGACCGATGATCCCGTCTTGGAGACGGGCTCCGTGGGCGGCGCACCGGCGTGGGGCTGCGGCTCTTGTCTTCCTCGCTGTCGTGACGCCCACCGCGTCGCTTGCTGTAGGTGCGAGGGCGCTTGTCGTGGTCATCGCGGTAGTGCTTGCCGTCGTCCCGGGCGCGTTCTTGTCGGCCCGAGCTTCGGCCTTGCGTCGGGCGTTGATGGTGTCCCTTGCGTCGCGGTTCTCACCGATCCGTCGGGCTGTGGACGTGGACGGTGTGCGGAGGCCTCGTGCTCCTCCTGTAGCCGACGATGCGACGCTGAGCTCGCCGCCTGCTGGACCGCTGCCTCCGCTAGGAGCCTCTTGAGTTGCTCGTGGGTCCTCCGCGCCTCGGGCTCCTCGGGGGCCGGGCAACGGCGCAGGAGCAGCGCAGCGGCCGCCAGGTTCTGGGACGCCCTCCCAAACACCGGCGGGAGCTGTTCGGGACCCTCGTCCCGGTTGATGCGGTCATGGACGTCGCGAGCTCGAGCTCGTGCTCGCGATTGCTGTCTTCCCCCCTGCTCGGCGAGGAGGGCTTCGCGCTCTTGAGCTGCCGCGCGCTCGAGCTCTTCGAGCTCGTCCAGTCGAGCCTTGACGCGATCGACTGGGGGCTCGCGCTGGCGCGCGGCGGAGTTCTGAGGCGTGTGCTCGGAGGCGTCGCTCGACGGATGGCTGTTCACCGCACCCTCGGGGGTGTGGCACATGTAGCACTGACGCGTGGGGTCGCAATCCATGAGGCTCATCCCATCGAGGGCGAGCTCGAGCTCGTGGACGCTGGTCTGCCGGGGCTCGTCGCCCCAGTAGAGTGGAAGGCCTGGCTGCCCGTCGGGGTACATCCTGGCGTAGGCCGTCGTGAACTCGTCGACCGACAGCGCCTCCTCTCCGGCGAGCTGTAGGACGACGTTGGCGGTGGAAAAGGTCACGTCGCGGAATAGAGCCTACGTGGGCTCGCGCCCCAGGATGTTCGGGAGCAGGTCCTTGATGAGGATGAAGAAGCGATCCGCGGCGGCGCGGATGGGGCTGACCGACGCGGAAGTCGAATTCCGCCCCATGCTCGTGAGGACGGAGTCGGTGGCGCCTCGGAGGCGGCCGGGGATGTCCTCACGCCGCATCGGACGGGTGAAGACAGCTCCGGTGAGGGACTGCTCCGGCTCGGCGCCGGAGAAGTCGATGGTGCCGAAGCGCATCGCTAGCGCCGCGGCCGTCGGTGAAGTGGAAGAAGCCATCGGAGTGGAGAAACATCGCACTAGCGCTGCCCCTACCTGGCGCGCCAACTGTCGTGGTCTAATACCACCGTCACAGTAATGTCTGGCTAATGCGTGCTCCGATGGCCTAGCTCTAGAGACAATGACACGAGATTTATACTGGTTCGGGGCAAATCGCGCTCCCTAGTCCAGTGCGATCACTATCCGAGCTCAAATGCTCATACCGGGGCTAGTACAAGCTGGGCGAGAGAGGGAGGAGGCTCCCAAGTCTCTGTGATTGAGGCAAGTGCCAATATCGAGTGGATGTGTGAGTGGGTGCTATGAAGCTGGGAGTTGAACCTGCTCCAACCCGGTGGGCGGCCTCCCCCTTTTATAGCCGCAAAGGGGACGGGTTACATGAGCTCCCTCCGAGTTGAAGACTTGAAGAAACGAAAATACATGTACAGGGTGATAGATGCAGGAAAGAGCTCACAGATGAGCTCACTACGCGGACGAGAGCTCCCTTCGAGCTCTAGAGCACTCCGGGTGTCGAAATTGGTCGTCGCCGTACGCGGGAATCATGGTTTGGGCGGTGGTCAGGCGTCGCCCCGTCTCCAATCGTAGTAGGAAGACGTCTTCTCGGCGTGGGCGTGCCCATACCGTGGATGGGGAGGATGTACCCCCGCACGCACCCGCACGGATCGCGGGGGCGGAGTTGTTGGAGTCGATGATGGGGCATGGCAAGGTGATCGCCCCGACTCTTTCTTTCCCCTATCGTAGCCCGGCGTGGCTACAGTGGTCGTCAGAGAGTTGTTGAACCTGTCAGAGAGTGGTTGACCAACTTCCATAGCCCGCAGGCTTCCCCGAGAAGGCAGGCGGATGAGCTCTCTGTGGTCGTCGTCGTAAGGCTCGTCGCGGGGCAGCTCGAGCGAGGAGGAAAGAGGTCTCCGGGCGAGGTCGAGCGCGATGAGGACTGGAGAGCTCGTTATCGGGAGAGCTCGAACGAAGCGGAAAGACGGGTCTCGTCTGGGGAGCTCGTGTGCGGGAGCTCGAGCGAAGCGGAGGCTCGCCCTCGCGTGGAGAGCTCGTGCGTGGTGAAGACCTCATGCGCCGCGGTGAGACGCCTTGCCTTGTTACGTCTCTCGTGTAATCGAGGTTCGGGGTCGCTTTGGTTTGTTGACAATGAGTTGGGTGATTGCTTATGGGTATCCCAAATATCGATCCCCCACAACAAGCTAGCAATAAATCTATGAATAAAAATACTTTGTACTATGAAAAGTGTCAGACAACAGATTTCTGAGTTTGACAAGCTACTAAAACCTATCAAAACCAAGCACACCAAATATCACATCCAAAACCCTAGTAATTATTTTTCTATGAATTTCCTAAGAAAGCACGGTAAATAGCACATAAATCAAAAATCACATTTCTACAATAGAACATAGCATTCATGATATTTTTCCTGTATTCTACATGCAAAAACATGAACATTTTGTACAGGGACCACTATTTTATCATGCACCAAAAGTAAGATATGCATTTATCTATTTTCATGGCATTTACTAGCATAAATATAAAGACTACCAGAAAACATCATCTCATATTTTTCTACTGTAGATCTACTCATAAGAAGCACAACAAAATTGGTTTCACCCAAAAAGGACTTAAAACGAGCAAGATATGGATTATACAAGATATGCATGCAATTCTGGAAATAAAAAAGATAAAGAATACTCATCCTAACAGCTGGGGCCCGCTCGTCAGTGACTCAGAGCAGGGGAGCGGCACGGGCACGGCGGATCTTCGCTGTCGGTGATCCTCCGACGAAGGTGAGGGCACCTACGGACTCATCTTGACGAGACCTATCGATTGGTGGCCGCGGGCGCTGGCTACGGTGCGGTTACGCGGCGACACGGTCGACGGTGAGAGGCGGCGGGGCGGCGCTGCATGGCGGCGGATCCGTCGTTCTGGCGGCGAGGCGGTCAGGCGAGGCGAGCACGGGTTTCGCGGGGTCAAGGCGGACCGGATCCATGGGTTGGTGGCCAGGACGGTGCAGCGACGGAGCTTGTGTAGGACAGCATATGCATGTTTTTGCTATGAGATTTTTATGATAGCCTTTGTAGGCCAGTAGGATTCTCTGTTAATTTTTGTAGAATTTTCTGAGGTGTTTATGTATTTATCATAATTATGTTGCATAGGAAATATCCTAGAAATGCATGTTTATGATAGGGTAATATGTTTTGGTTTGCTTACCATTTGTTCTTAGCATGATTAGGACCTGTTGATGTGCTTAGTTTGATAGCCTTGTGCTTTTGGTCAATTTATTAATCCTAGCTTCTATATATTTATAGTGTGCATGTGTAGTGGATATTAGGGCATGTCATTTTATGTGCTTTAATTCATCTTTCGGGTTGATCAGTAGGTTATTTTGATGCTTTATGGTCTTATTTGCTTGCTGGTCAAATGTGGTAAGAGTTGCATACTTTGCTTGCAAGTTATAGTAGTTGCATGTAGCTTGATAGGTTGGAAGCAGAGTCTCTGTTTTTGCTGTTTTCGAGGCTGTAGATGTTAGAATGTGGTCGAGAGTGTATTGAATGTTTTGTAGATAATTTCGTTAGCTTTCCAACGAATATTTGTTTGCTGCATTTGGAGTTATAGAACTCCCTGTGTGACTGTTTTAAGGACAGCATGTCTAGCCGCCATTTTCAGTGTGTTAGTGAATTAGGGTGTTTGCTTGATGTAGATTATAAGGGTTTCTTGTGTAGTTATAATTGTGTTCCTACAAAAGAGATATCCACTTACTAATATCATGCATCATAATGCATTCATCCATTCCTTGTAAATATTGCATTCCTTAATATTCATTCTTGTATGCACATTCATATTGGATCGAAAGAACGAGAGCACGAGAAGATCAAAGAGCAGCAAGAAGGAGAAGTATACACCTGGAGGTGCAGCAATGAGGAGGTCCACGGAGGGACAGAACATGTCGTCAAGATATCGGAGTGCCCAAGGCACCTTCTAACCCTCTTCTGAAAGGCAAGCCCCGATGCATGCTGCCCTTTCCTATGCTTTCTAACTAAATTGTTTTGCGTCCTTTATATATGTTGATGCATTAAGTTTAGGAAAGTGGTTGAAACCGTTGATGCACAGATATCCTTGTTGAAGTTGTTATCCTATCCTATTTAGAGGTCTAGGTTATAAATGCTCAGTATGGTGATTGCAGTAGACAGTGATTCCAGTCACTTGAGGAAATGTTGTGAACAATCACATGGGTGATTGTCAAGCTGCTGCTGATAACCTGTTTAAATAAAACATGTGAGATGCAATGCCCTTCCTGAAGGATTACGCTATGTTTTGGATGTTGAGATGCAATGCCTCTTTGCCATAGTTCACAAGAGAAAGATTGCTCCTGTAAAAGAAATCATAAAATGCATGCTTAGCAATTTTAAACAATCCACACCTGTTTATTGTACCTCTCTTGTGACAAGGATTGCTAGTAACATTGGTGCATTGCAAGGCAAGAATGTCACATACCTAGATACTCCACCTCTCGAAATTTCATTATCATACCTGTTGCAAGGGCACATAATAAAATTTGATGAGAATGACCACAAGAAGATTATCTATTATTTTCCGGGATATATAAATGAGATTCCGCTCCCTAACCCGGAACTCTCATTATATAAATCCCCATCACTCACCTTCACTCTAGTTGAGCTAGACGAAGCACGCAGGAGTTCTGTTTCTCGTAGGTCATCACGAAGGAGAGCTACGGGTGAGGCTAAGATGCCACAGCCTACACCCGTACTAGTGCCCACGCCCGGGTTCTTTACACCAACGCTGAACCCCGGGCTCACACCCACCTTCCAGTATGAGGGGATGTTCACACCTCATCCAGACCAAGCAGGAGGGTCAGCATGGCATGAGACACACACAGTGTCCTCCGACTCCGAAGGGATGCCACCACCACGTCACTCTACGGTGGACCCCAGAGCGCTCCAAGAGATCAACACCCGACTCGGGAATGTGGAACTCCGCACAGAGGAGGCGGAACGGAGACGGCAGGAGCACGAGGCACAGTTGGCATTCTGGCGCCACATGGGGTACTACCCCCCTAACCCATAGGCCATCAGCTAGCTTGGGGGAGGACCCCCACGGAGGTAAGTACCTACCTCCCCTATCATTTTATTTTATCTCTTAGTTTTTCATTTTCATTTCCTTTAAAAAAAATGAAAAGAACAAAAATATGATTCCACTCCAATATGTAGTATAAGGATGCTTAATTTCTCTAAAGTTGAAATGATGAATAGTTAGTTGCTCTGTCTATAGTTCAATTTGCACCTAGTTCATAACATTGTATTCCCCAATGTTTAAGTTTATTGGCTTAACTTGTCTTGTCCTAAAACTTAATGATTTGTGGGTATGCAAACACATGATTCTTCTCTAAGCTATTGCCGGATATGATATGGTAAAAATAGAATCTACTATGATTTTGTTCTAAGAGAGATTCATCATTCGGAGAATAATTTCCAAAATTCCTTAATGATCAAAATTCTCATGATAGCCTATGTGAGACACCTGTCATACGCTTTTGATCAAGATTCACATTCACATTGCCAAAAATAGGTTATGGGCTAAGCTAGAAAAAAAATGGACGTGTGTCCGAAAAAATAAAACAATGGGGATACCCGCCTAAAAAAAAAAAAAAAAAAAAGAAGAGAGAGAAGAATAATGGACAAGTGTCCGAGGGCGAGTAGAGCCCACTTCTCTAAAAAGAAATAAGAGCTAGCCCATACCTTATCAAAAAAGAAATAAAATTTCACTTGCACATCTTGATCAAGGCTTATGACTTGTTTCTCCTTATGGTTTGCACACCGAGATGATTTAAGGAATCATTACGAAAATCTCGCATGAATGATCAATCAAAGAATGAATGACTAGTGTTTCTATGAAAACCGTTCTATCTTGCAATAACCCAAGAGTTTGGAGAATGTTATAAGCCCCATATGATTTAAGTAAACAAGGATAGATAAAAATGCCAATTTATTTAAACAACGGAAGAATACTTTATTATGAGCATGGTACATTTTGAAATATATCGGCATTGTAGCAACTCCTGATCAACAACCAAACACTTAGCTATTTGCTCGGGACGAGCAAAGGTTAAGCTTGGGGGACTTGTTGGCGGTCATTATCGAGTATATTATACCGCCAACCTTTATCCAATTCATGAGAAAGGAGCAAACTTATGTTACATATACCTTTACTTCTAACCTAGTTCCACTTGTATTCATAGAAATTATGTTTTGCAGGTATAAGAGTGGAAACAGGTACAAAGTCGCCAAATAAATTAGAAAGCGTATTGAATAAAAGACGCCAAGGAGTGGATCAATCAAGAGGACCAAACCCCGCGCACAATTTGGCCCATGCACCATCATAGGCCCAACATTTGAAGGACAAAACGCGCAACAGGAGAAGGCCGGGGCCGGGAGGCCCAGCCCAGGGGCCGGCCGGCGCAGGGGGGCGGCCGGCGCAAATTTTCGCCAAAATTTGCCGCCCTTTCTCTGGCGGTTTGGACCGGTCTTCACGCGGCGGTTGCATGCGGTGCAAAGTTTCGTTCCCGCCAAGAAGACCTCGAAGCAAGGAGAGCCCTCCATTCACTCCTCCTCTCCACTATATAAAGAGAGGCACCCCCTCACTTGTAATCCACACACACAAGCATTCACTCACTCATTGTTTCACTCACACACTCCACTCCACCACTCACACTTAGTACACATTGGAGTAGAGGAAAGGAGCTAAGTTAGAATTAGAAGGGAGTGAGAGAGGAGGAAGTGTGGAGAAGAGGAGTAGCGACCCCTCTGCCTCAGGTAGACGGAGTTCCGAACCTATCGGCTCCCGTCTCCGCATTTGTACCTCTACGGATCATCCTACTGGTTTGGAGTAAGAGATCCGTGTTCTAATTACAGTAATTATCTTCGAGTTTGAGTTATTACTTTAATTATACGTTCGCCGGTTCGTTGTTTACCATATCGGTAGATGCTCTAGTAGAGGACTCGATGAAGACGGATGTTCTGGCCGACGCTAGAGTACGTGATAAGTAGTGTAGACGTGGTGTCTAAACTACGAGTCACCCTCGTTTGCCAATCAATCCACGATAGTGAGGTAGGCGGTAGGTGGTGACAGCCCCTGTTTGACCTTAGTATTCCTCCACGCCCCACAGGCGGTAGTCCGGAGGCCGGACCCTTTCCGCGACCGGGAGAGAGCCGGTGGCTACGTGAACGTATAAGAAAAGAAGTAATTTGGCTTTAGGATAATCTGCTGTAGTAGAAACTCTCTACCCAGTTCACCCTTTCCATCTTCATCCTGGTAGCTAGTCAAACCTGACTTAACACCCGTTCCCTGTGGAAATCGATACCCTGAACACTTAGGGTGAAGTGCTACAACGGTATTTCCGTGCGCTTGCGGACTATTACGCTTACGCTAAGAAACACCAACACATGCTCGCCGGAGTCCCGCGCCGCCGCTCGCCGTCGCACGTCGTCCGCGCCGCTACGGCCCGATTTTGCTTGGGGTTTGAGTACCAACAGGTAGATCTCGACGCCACGAGTCCATAGGTATGCTCAGATTCGCCGGAGGACCAACGACGGCGGAGATCCGCCGCTCACCGTTCGCAGCGCCACCGGTCCCCTGTTTTGTCTCACTGACAGGCGGGCCCCAGCCATCAGGAGCTTTTCTTTATGTTTTTCCTTTTTCCAGAATTACATGCGTGACTTAGAAAATCCATATCTCGAGCTAGGAATGTGAGAAAAATGTGAAACCAATTTTGTTGTGATCCTTGTGAGTAGATGTACAGTATAAAAATATTGCATGTCAGTTTTATGATACTTTTCTGTATAGTTTTATTTATTGCTTTATTTGCCATGTAAATAGGAAAATGCATATCTAATTCTTGGTGCATGATAAAATAGTGGTCCCTGTACAAAATGTTCATGATTTTGGATTTATAGTGCAGGAAAAATATCATGCATGCTATGTTCTGTTGCAGAAATGTTGTGATTTTTGATTTATGTGCTATTTACCATGCTTTCTTAGGAAATTCATAGAAAAATAATTACTAGGGTTTTTGCCATGCTACTTTTTGTACATGCATTTGTTACTGTTATGTAGCTTTTCATGTTCATGGTTAGGCAGTTTCATACATTTCATAGTACAAAGTATTTTCGTGCCTTATCTTTATGCTAGCATGCCATTATTGTATGGGACAGTATATGTATGAGTTTGCCATGAAATTTTATGGTAGGCATATTAGACCATTAGGATGCTCTGGTAATTTTTGTAGAGTTTTCTAAGGTGTTTTCATATTTATCATATTTATGTTGCATAGAAAATGCTTGCAAATTGCATGGTAATAGTATGGTAATAATTCTTGGATGGTATATTGTTTGTTCTTATGATAGTAAGGACTTGTTAATGTGGTTAGTTTGCTGGTCTTGTGTGTTTGGTCAATTTATTAATCCTAGCTTTTGTATTTGAAGTGTGCATGTGTAGTGGATATTTAGAGAATATCATTTCATGTAAATTAGTTTATCGTTTGGCTTGACCAGTAGGTTTATTTGGTAGTTTATAACCTTGTTTGCTTGCTGGTAGGTTTTGATAAGCTTTGCATAAGTAGTTTGCAAGTTATTAGTGTTGCATGTAGCTTGTTAGGTTAGAACAGAGTCTCTGTTTTTCCTGTATTCGAGGCTGTAGATGTTAGAATCAGGTCGAGAGTGTATTGAATGTTTTGTAGATAATTTTGTTAGGTTTCCAAAGAGTATTTGTTTGCTGCATTTGGAGTTATAGAACTCCCTGTGTGACTGTTTTAGTAACAGCATGTCTAGCTGCCATTTTCAGTGTTTAGTGAATTAGGGTGTTTGCTTAATGTAGGCTATTAGGGTTTCTTGTGTAGTTATATTCATGCTTTTATAGAAGAGATATGCACTTACTAGTCTCATACATCGTGATACATCCATCCATCATTCCATTTTATTTATATACAAGTTTATCTCTGTGCATTCGTATTTTTCACTCGCGCATGTGCATGCATCATCTCAGGATCGGAGGAGTTAGTTCGGGGGGAGATCAAGGAGCAGGAGGACAACCTCCATCATCTCAGAGTGCAGCCAAAAGACCCCACAGGAGAAGGAGGACCGTGACTCAAGCTTCTAGAGTGCCCTAACTTCTTCCTACTTTTCTGAAGGCAAGCAGGTGCATGCTGAACTTCCCTATGCTTTCTGAATTAACTTGTTGAGTCCTTTTAATGGTTGTTGCATTAAGTATAGGAAATGGTTGAAACCGTTGATGCACAGATATCCTTGCTGAAGTTGTTGCCCTATCCTATTTAGGAGTCTAGGTTAAATAAATGCTCGATTATGATGATTGCGATGAAGCGGTGATTTCCGGTCACTTGTGAGGTTTGTTGTTGGGTTAATCACGTTGGTGGTTAACCGTGCAGCTGGCCGAGAACCTGAATAATAAAACATGTTTAGATTGGATGGATATTGTGGTCTTCCATCTGATCGATTAAGGACTAATCCCTTTGTCGGAAGCTTCATTCGGAAGTTGAACGTACACTGTTCATATAGTAGGCTCCGCCGGTCGCGTGAGCCACGAAGCTTGTGGGAATGTTAGGGGCCGGTACTTGTACGCTTAACGTCCCTCCTAGGCGTGGTAGGTTGTGTTTGATCGGGCATAGCGAGAGGGCACCAAGCGGCGTCTTCGATTGTCACTCACTTGGTGGCTCGAGAGGAGGGGTTGCCGACATGTCCGAGACATATGTCCCCTAACGTCTTGGAAGTGATCAGGTCCTACCCTTGTACTAGTAGGCCTGGTGTATGACAGGGTATTCGCCAGCTGGTTTGCAATCGATTCGAATCGCCATCTCTCCTGGATAGTGAGAACCCGTCTGTCTCCACAGCATCGTAGTCTAATATCACAATAATGGTTATTCTTATTCATGCTGCTGATGTTAAAATGTTGATTCAGTTACTTATATTGTTATTTATATTACTGAGCATACGTTTTAATCTTGACTATACAGGACTTATGGTTTATGTAAGTAATAATAACCTTTTAACTTGGAAGAACCTGAGTAGTATGTGTAGGCGCATTAATCAACTTTTTTTTCTGAAAATAAATGTGAGCCAGCCAGCTCCAGATAAAGCTAAGCATAATCCTTTGGAGTCTTTTCCTTATTTTCTGGTTTAAGACGGGTAAGTCTTGCGGAGTACAATTGAGTACTCATGGGTTATTTCCCACTATTGCAGGTGACTCAGTCTTGCATAATTCTAGCCAGTTGTGATGTGATGTGGTTGAAGAATAATGCCTAGGGCATGGCAGTCTCCATAGTTCCCTGTTTCTTGCTATTACAGGGTTGACATTATGATGGCACTTGTTGATATTTCTTACTCGATCCAAATTAGGAAGGCGAAAGAAATATATATGGGATATCTATCTAATCATGTTAGCTTGGATATGGGATTAACCTCATGATCCAATAAAGCGAAGTTAGGCGGTGTTAGTAGTGGGATGTAAACTTAGCATCATTATCCATAGTGGAGTTAATCTCACCAGGATATGTACTCAAGGTATACCACTCATTTCTAGGCATTACCGATACACTAGTCTGTCACCCTAGCAATAACGCTCAAAGAAATGCGGGCATGGTATTTGTTGATAGGCCTTGATAA
>JADLZK010005527.1:0-140918 GCA_015847255.1 Hyparrhenia diplandra
AAAATTACAGCTTTTGGTAATTGCAGAAATGTATTGGTGAAAAAAAAAAAAGTGTCTCTAAGAGCATAAATTCGAGGAGACTTGACGTTGGTTTTAGGCAATGGTTAAAATAAGTTGGTAGTATAATAGAATAGGCTCTGCTATTGGAAGGATGTTTTGCTCTAATTACCAAAATCAGTTTTTGACTGCCATTGTTGGCCCACTTTGGAGAAGCTCTACGGTTCTAGAGCTCCCGCTTGGAACCTGAAGATGCTGCAATTTTTAGTTCGACAGGTACAGGCTCCTTTTAGCTTGAGCTCGGCCATAATATTAATACCCATGTCTTGATCTTTGGTCTTTTGCGGAGACGAAAAGAGAAAATAAAATTGTTTATCCTCCACAAAAAACAATTAGTAAAACAGATGTCAAATAAAAGATGAAACAATCAATCAATATTCAAAAGCCAAAAAGAATTTGCATATAGTTGGACGCTAAGATCAGCTCAAGTGCATATCAGGTTATAAACGGTTTGTACCCGGTCCTAGACTACTGAAAGAAAGAGTCTAAGCTAACTGCGGCACCCAATTCTGCATGTTTCACCAGGTTTGTACAAGCAGGTTCTAAACATGAGGCACTCCTCCTAGAACCAAGCTGCAGGCCTGCAGCTCACTTGACAGAATTCTGTGCAGCTTTAAAGGTCTAGTATTAGTGCTGCGAGCGTTTCAAAACTTCAGACCCTGCTTGTTGCAATCAATCAGAGTCCTCACTGTTTCATGTTTATCGTATCATGGAAGCCTGTCAGGTGTAGAGAAGGGGGCAATGTGCTTGAAGTTGTACAAGGCTCGCTATTTCTTCCTCATTCTTCGAACAGAATCATATATCGGACGGAATAGAATGCTGGAGATGTATCTCTCTCCAAAGCTGGGGAAAATGACCTGCAAACCCACATGACTGGTTAATTGTCTGAATCATGGCAAAATTCCATATAAAAATTAAATTAACATGCTCGCACCGCAATCAGCTTTCCAGCATTTTCAGGTCTTTTGGCAACATTAATAGCAGCAATTGCTGCAGCACCGGAGGAAATACCAACCTGCAAACAAACTCGATCATAAATCACATAGCAATGCAATTGGAGATGCTATTCTAATAACTAAAAAAACTCAACCAATTCATTTTTACAGTGTGCTACTCACCAGCAACCCTTCTTTTAGTGCAAGTTCCCTTGCAGAATCAACGGCTTCTGCTGTGCTAACCTGCAAAGTCAACAACAATAATCATTAACTCATTAGACTGCAAAAAAGTATAACTGCCAACAAAATCTGCTTGACATAAGAGTGGTTCTAAAGTTAGCATTACAGACCTTCACAACCTCATCAATCAACTGAACATCTAATATACTTGGAATGTAACCTGTTGTTTATTGGCATGACCCAACAGATATGTCAGTGGCAAGGAAAAATATTCAACAAACTTTTGTTTCCTATCATGTTGAATTGCTTATTACAAAGGGAGCAAGCAGTTAATGCATTACCAGGGTTATCACCAGAAATCACACTAGTTTCAGCAGGTTCTACCCCAATAACCTGAAATGGTAGGAGGAAAATTATTCAAATGAAACCAAACAGCGAAAGGAAAATTAGGTCACATAAATTTCATACATATTGATATCCGCCTTGCAGAAATCAACTGTATTCTCAAAACAGAAATTATGGTAGTTGAACTTTAGAATGAAAAACAAAAGACAACAGAATGATGGCACTGCTATCCTTTTGCTAAAACTAGTTTAACAGTAATGTCTCTATGTTCTCATAAAATAACTAATTTGTGTGTATCTTGAAGAACTAAGGTTAATGGCAAAGTGGATAGGGTTATTACAAGGAAGGCCTTGAACTTTACTTTGATATGAAAGCTTTAAGCATTTAAGAAAAGAATAAGATCTAAGCACCAGCATTGAACAAGATACATAGAATCATTAGTTAACAAAATATAAGAGAATCCCTTTAATGCAAATTTCATTCAAGAATTAATTCAGGCAAAAGTAGGAACCTTAATATCTTTGTTCATCCTTTTCAAGTAACGCCCAGTGCCAGTAATGGTGCCGCCTGTTCCTATGCTTGCAACAAGTATATCAACAGAACCCAATGTATCCTCCCATATTTCTGGGCCTGTGGTTTGAAAGTGGATCTGTAATTTACCCAAGTTGTTTCTCAATAGATCTTTAAAGAAAAAGAAAGCAACGAATTTCGCATTTGCTGCAATACAGATCATATGAGTGAAAGATAAAGCTTGAATGCCAACCTCGCTATTTGCCTCATTGTTGAACTGCTGAAACATATATGCATTTGGTGTTCTCAAGACTATTTCCTCAGCTTTATCAAAAGCTCCTTTTTAGTCCTTTGGTAGGATCAGTTAACACAACCTCTGCTCGAATGCACGCAGAAGAATGCGTCTCTCGACATCTAGTGATGAAGGCATAGTTGCTATCAATTTGTATCCTCTTGCTGCAGCCACAGAAGCAATGGCTACACCAGTATTTCCAGTTGTTGGTTCTACCAAAATGGTCTGCACAGGTAGAAACCATCTGCATACATTACAATGCTGGTCATAATAATATTGCTAAATAATATGAGAATGGTTATAACCTTATCTGGAGAAATCAAACCCTTCTCTTCAGCATCATTAATCATGCTTAATCCAATCCTGTAAACATACGCATGAGTTGACACACAAGTAACTGCATCATGGGCATGAAATCAGCATGCGCCAGTCACAAAAATTGTACCTATCTTTGACACTTCGGCCAGGTCCCATGTACTCGAGCTTTGCAGCAATATTGGCGACACAACCGTCAGCAACACTATTGAGATAAACCATTGGTGTTTTTCCAATTAGCTGTTAACAGGACACAAACATTTTATCAGAGATGCAACTGGGTATACTGAAACGCAAAAGAAAAGGATTTTTGCCAACTATCCCCTATACAGTTGCTAGGTAATGGCAAGTAGGAAATGGCCTGTTTTACTAAGAAATTCAGCGATTCTGAGTCATAATCGATGAAGACACTACGCATATAGTCATCAGCTCCGCATACCCGGCCAAATCACTGTACAAAGCATGGGGGCGAAGGTAAGGTGAGGACCGGAAGCGACCATGTACCTGAGTGACATCCTGCGCAATGTTCACCGCGTCCATCTCATCCGCGTAGTCATCCTGTATTTCGACAGAAGCGGAGGCCGCGGCCTTCGATGACCATGCCGCGGTGAGGTGGTGGCGGCGGGCGGAGGCGGGACTCAGGGAAGGGAGGAAACCAGGGCCGCGCGGGGTCAAAACGGAGTTGGGCGTGACCGAACTGGGCGTGCCGGCGGAGACCCGGAGGAGGAGCGAGCAGGCGGGCGGCGGAGCCATCGCCATGGCCGCGTCTCTTCGCTCGTGCTGTGTTCTTGTTTGTCGGCTGTACGGGGGTTTTAGGGAGGACAAAGGGAGTAGTTTTCAGGGAGGATAAGGGGACTAAGGCACTGGGGGACGGACGGCGCGTGAGTAACCTGGTCTTTGGCTCATTGGCTGGATAACTAACTGGATTGTGGATTCTTTATTCCTCGTGCCATCCCGTGAAGTCCGTTTGAGAATTAGCCCGTTACCAGAATTTGAGAGGAAAAAACCCTTCACAATGTCAGCTCTGTCTCAAAAATTTTGTCCTAAAAAAACGGCTCATTCAGTGATTTAATTTAACTGCATAACCAAAATGTTTATTACTCCTGTTAAGAAGAGCTATTCCAAGGTTCAAAAAAAAAAAAAAACGAAGGTTCTGGTAATAGAGAAGAGATATGAAAAATGTTGACTTTCAGGTAATTGAATAAATAATGAATGTTTACTGGTGATAGTTGATATATATGAACCCAAAGTAAATATAGAAATTGCGGATGGTTAGAAGAGACTGGTAGTTTTTTTACGGATCGGGTCCTCCAGATTAGTTCCATTACAAATCAGCTCCTGGTAACAATCATTGTTTCTGCCAATGGGATTTCATTTGAAGGTGATCATTTGCCCGTTACCAAAAATAGAAATCACTGTTCAAAAATTGCTGGCTACTTGATTTGAATCATGTATTTCCAAAATGTTTATTATCAGTTAGAAGCAGCTATTCAAGGTTCAAGGCATTCCTGGTTCCCAAGAACCATCACGAATTCAGGTAGTTATAACCAATTTGCAAACTTTGGGTTGTATAGAACTGGAAAAGTATCTTGGATTTTACTGGTGATAGTGCCCATCTTTTTGTAGCAGCCAATGTTGCACATTAGTACATTCAAATCAATAATGGTAACAATGTTGTTTCTGCCAATGTGGATTAAAGTTGAGGTAGATCATTTGACCTTAAAAATAGAGATTGCAAAAATTGCTGGCACGATTAATCATGTATTTCTGAATTCCCGATATCAAGCGAGCAGAGTCAAGATTCAGGCATGAATGGGACCGAAGAACCATGGCGGCTGGAAGTTATTATTTGCAAACTTAGCGTTGCTTAGAACTGGAACTGCATCACCTTTGTCCAGTTCTCCTCAAGGTGTGCAGCCATGGCCTTGTTCATCGGAGGAGGACCACATCTCAGGATCTGAAATGGATAAAGACATGTAAGCTTCCATGTTAAATAAATAAATACAAGAATAGAGGAGACACGATTAACCCTCCTCATAATGAACTTCAAAAAAAAAAAGAGAGTCAAGATTCACCTGAATGTCCTCGGCAGGCGCTGGACAATGAGATTGGATCATTTCCTTCGACACAAATCCAACACCACCGTTCCAGTTCTCAGGAGGCTGCATATGTAAAAACACTGAGTATGCCATAGATGTCTTCGAAATAATCGCAAACTAGTAGAATGTAAGGCAGATTTCTCAGCATGATAATTTCAGAAAATAGAGAACAACATAGTGGCAAAATACATTCGGATATTGTTTTAGTTATAACAGCAATTCAGCAATCATTTCTAAACGTTTCAAACAAATGGAGAGTTTGAAACAGTGGAGCTCACTGTTTTTCTTAAAAAAAAAAAACTATTGTATTCCTACACACCAAATCAAGAATGTTTGATACAGTAAGTCTTAAAAGAATGTGTCAAACAAACCTGATTCAACACGTAGTAGATCTTAAAGCGATCAGGATAGGTTTTGGCCATGTTGTACAGCTCATCCTGCATGAATTGAATTGAATACAAATTATGAAATTCAGAACAGCTCATCACAAAGAGCATGTGCAAATCAGTCTGACAGATAAAAGATAAGAATCCATAATGTAAATGTAAAGAAAACAATACATAAAGGGAATAATAGTTTTATCCCATAGCAGTATATAACATCATGACATTAGCTGACAATGGAAATCTTTTCTTAAGCATAAATTGCTGCCATTATATCATTTTATATTAGCTACAGAATCTTCAACATAAGTCTGAAGAAAATTATCAGAAAGCTATGTGTTAAAGGATAAGCTTCAGATGCTAAATTCAGTTTATAACTCATTGCTATTTTGAGCACAACAATTTGCATGAGTTAGATAATAACTTAAAATTATGCTGAAAAATATGCTAAGTAGAGCAGAAAGAGAACAGGAGTAAACTGAATGTCACTGGTTCTCATGAGCAATAAAAATTAGTGTATAGAATAGTACACATGTCCACAACAGTCAACTAAATCATATACACCACAGAAGGCATGGTTGATGAAACGCTAACCACCGTGTCAACAAGAAAAATACCATATACTATGTCATTTAAATTGACTGCATCACAACCATCAGAAATGAAAACTCTACCTTCAGAAGAATGTCTTCATATGTGACATTAGCATAAATTAAGTGAACCTTGGTGTTGTCATTAGGGTTCTCAAGAATTGCTCTGGCAACCTGTGGTAGCAGAAACAAAAATAAGATCACTGATCACTTAAAAACGAAGTGTTTTGTAGCATGATCTATCGTGATATACAGCTCAGGATTGATTGTTACTTGGAACATCGGAGTAATGCCTGATCCACCAGCCAGCATTCCAAATGCCCTCACTTGGCCAACTTGGTACTTGAAACGGCCCTATATCAGAGAAGTCATATTAACCTCCTAGCTGAAGGCAAATGTGCATGGTGCAGAAATTGTGAGGTGATTCATAGGTTCGAGGAAAATCCATTTGAATCCACCTCAACGCTCAGGTTAACCAGTGCTTTTGGTGACCACAAAAGAAACCTAAGCTGACTACATCAGAAGCTCAAAACATGATAATCACCTTAGGTCCCTTCACAGACATATAATCACCAACCTTCATCTCACGGAAATGATGGGACATTCTCCCTTGAGGATACATCTGCATGATTAAAAGGATTGAAGAACTGGTGAGGCGACATATGAGCGCAAAGCACAAAAAGTATCCTAACAAGGAAATTGATCTAAATATTTACCTTTATGACAAGCTCGAAATATCCAAGATCAGAATCCAATGTAGTAGGGGTATAAGGCTTGATTACTTCTTCACCTGTAGCATCTTGTCCTCTGCATAGAAACAAGGGAACACAGATATAGTTAAAAAGAAATTATGTAAAATAAAAGAAAAATTTAGAGAAAAAGGCAGAATCAAAACCTGCAACTGATATGTTGACCGATTGGAAGGCCCAATACAGAAGTCGGAGTTGGAAGAGCGAATTTGAACCTGGCAACATTATGACTTATTTGCTTCTTTTCAACAAGTTTGAACTTCCTGAAGTTCTCCGGATCCAAGCAGCCTAATGTCAAAACAACAGCACAACGATCAAATGGAGCTATAACACATTAACCTTGAATTGCAGAAGCAAACTTAAGCACAAATATTTTTTGGGTGATAAACAAAAAAAAAAAAGTAAATTACCATGTACTGTCAACAATTAATACTTGTAGATGGTTCAGAAGCATGAATGAACAATGAAACTACAACTATATTGCATAGAATAAGGTCACTAAAATCACATGAGAACCAATAATATCAACAAAGCAGACATTTCCTACTACGCAGGTAATAACAAAGACCATATACCAAAACGTGAAAGCAGGTTAAACTAAGCTATAATTGATTGACAGCCTACAACAACTACGAGTCCATGGGTATAAACTTCTGTCTCGTTTTTTGTTTATCCCAAGAACTAGGAGTACTACCTTGCAGGACGCACTGAAACCCCTTCCCCGTCACTTTCCGAAATAACTGAACTAGCACACTAATCCCACTGGAGCTAATGAAATCGCGGAGCCCATTGGCAACCAGATCTTACACGGAACAGAGGCATCTCGCATCCGCACAAGACAAGTAGGGTGTATACATCTCCATACCCTTGGGCTTCTTGGATCGGAGGAGGAGGAAGGCGCCGCCCGCGGCGATGGCGACGACGGCGACGGCCACGGCCACTGTGGTCTCGATGCTCTGCTCCTGCAGGAAATCCATGGCTGCGTGCGGCTGCGGCCGGAATCCCTCGGTACCACTAGAAAGGAATCGGTGGGCGGGTTTGGTTGGTCCGCAGGGGGATTTTAGAGGTGGTGGCGCGGGGGAGTAGGTAGCTCGCTCGGTGTCACTTGTCAACGGGTTCAGAAAAAATGGAAGAGCAGCAGGGTAGATGGCTCTGGAGGCGGAGATCACAAGGTTTTTCCAGTTTCCCGTTTTGCCATCGTTGAAACTGCAAGTCTGTACCCTTTCATGTTTTTTCTTGAAACAAAAAGTAGCACCACACTGTAGCAGTAAACAATATTCTCATCTCAAATTGAACTTTCTCCGGCAACAACTTTTTTTTTGAATATTATCGTGTGAAAAAAGAATAAGCTAAAACAAGCCGAATGATCCGGGCACGCTCACGAGCACGTGCCAGTGCATACGGTGATGGGAGTAATACAATTACGATCTACAGTTTGGATCTACAGTTTGGTGGTAGATCCCTACTCTGACACGAATCGCTGGTTCACTGTCAAAATAAAATGTCGAACAATGTTCACTGTCAATTTTGAAGCATCGGGTCCTAAACAACCTATCGGATAGTCATCAAAAACGTCACTTTTGACTTTCGAATCGATGTTTTTGACGACGGTGACTTATTCAAAAAAAATTTATACAAATTACAAAATAAATAAATCAATCCTAAAAGTATCTTCAATGATAAAATAAGTCATAACAAAATAAACTATTTATCGCTTTTTTTTTTTTTTTTGTTGGTTGGTCAAACACGATGTTTAAAAGCCAAAACGCCATTCTTTTTTGGGACGGAGGGTGTAGTCATCAGATGATAGCATGTGGCCTGACGAAGTGACGACTGTGACGCAGTAGGTGACTCGAGAAAGTTGTTTCCCCATTTCTGTGGGCTGTGGTAGCCGTCGGAATCGGATCGCGGACCAGCGACGGCGGGTCGCGGCGGGTTTGTTGGTCTCAACTCTGAAGCACACGCCACAGCCACAACCCCACGGTGATGGCACAGCAGCGTTGGTCTGAACACGCTGGGCGGGTTGGTGAGCAGCCGGTGATACTAGCAAGCAGCCCAGCAGTCGCAGTCTCGCAGTTGCAACCACACATTTTTTAAAAACAAATTGCAGCCACACATTACTCCTTTGTTCTCTTGAATTTATCAGCCAACTTATCAGCCGTAAAATTTATAAACCGGACAACTCACACATTTATACATAATAAAAACAAAACAATGGATCTAGAAAAATTTCGAAACGATTGATAATCCGGAACGGAGAAAATAATTCAATATTGTCTAAATCAAACTTTTTAAACTTTGATAAGGTTTATACAAAAACATTATCAACATCTATAATACCGAAGTAGTTTAATTAAAGTGTCTACGAAGCATGTCTTAACGATGTATCTATATATTGATATATTTTCCTAAAATTTTCATCAAAAACAAAGAAGTTTGACTTAGAATAAGTGTAAAGTAAACTATAATTTAGTACTTAGAAAAGTAGCACAGAGTGCCTGCTTGTGTGTTCTTTTGCTATATCTTTGTACAATTACAATTCTTCATTTGTTGTTTGCCAATTGCCCTTGTTTGTCAACTCCCAAATTCAAATGTCAAATCAAAAAAAGAGTTCATCTCCAACACCTTGGCATAATTCACATGCCAAACTTAGATCTAACTTTAATCACGAACCCTTAGAGAGAAATAAAATTATATTTATGTCCTTCCACCTCTTGAAAACTTACGTCGGGAACCCCGAGGCGTAAAAACAAAATTATGTTTATGCTCTTCCACCTCTTCTAATATGCGGATCGGATGCGCGTGAATACCAAATGTCCTAGAGCACGCATTTTTGCACGCGCGAGGGCCCGATTTGCCAACGTTCACTAATTTGCCAACTCCAAATGCCAAACTGTTGGAGGGAGTTTTTGGAGATTTTTGGCAAAATTTGAGAATGTCAACTCCAAATTCCAAACTGTTAGAGTTGCTCATGAATGAAATGTACAGTACTCCATATAATACCTTAAGAGGGGTATTGCATATAGGCAAAATATTCAATGCAACACACATCTTGAGTGCAATCATAAAAACCCTTTACAAAAAACCACACGAGTTGTCAAAAAAAAAAAAAACTATACACACCAATAGTGCATCTATAGATATTTATTTTCACAAAATTTGAGATTCAAACTTGTTTTGTAAAAAATCATGCGAAATACAACTTGCACTTGCATATACACTAGAGGACCAAAACAAGGAGTTATGTCCTTTAGTGCATATGGAAATGCAGTTTGTTATTTTTGTATGAATTTTTAAAAATGAGTTTAAATCTCAAAATTTGTGACGATGCACATCTTCTATAGATATAGAATTGGTGTGTATAGTTTTTTTTTTAACTCCTAAGTATGGTTTTGCAAAGGGTTTTCATGATTGCATTGAAGATGTGATTTGCACTGAATATTTTGCCTTATGAGTTTGGGGATTAAATGCCTTCACATCTGCCATGCATTTAATTCTCCATATCATGTTACACCATCCACTAACATGTGTTATGGTATTTATATGTAGACATAAACAGTGTAATTTTATTTTAAATCATCAGCGATTCTCGTAGCAACACACAATGACACAAGGTATCCTTCAGTGTATGTAAAAGGATAAAATATCTTATAGTTTAGAAAAAAAAGGGAATAGTAAGTTTGCTTCTTCTAGAGGAGACAGTGGCACTCGTATCCAGTGAGCGAGTAACTTCTTCTTCTTCTTCTTCTTCTTCTTCTTCTTCTTTTTTTTTTTTTTTTTTTGACTTTTTCTTCTTCTTCTTTTTGAGCAACCAGCGAGCGAGTAACTGGAAGCCTGGAAAAACAAAAGGCCCTGAACACGGACATTTCTGTGGGCTTACAAAGAATGGCCCATTTCTAGGATGATGCAGTAGGTCTAACCGAATTTCATCTTGCCGTTTTGAACTACCCATATATTGTTGTCAGAGAGAACCTTCTCACATTTTCTTGTCTACTTAGCAATAAGTTATGAACATTGTACATGAAAATCCAAAAACCCTAAAGCAAATTTGCTTCTGAGGAACATATGAGGTACCACAAACCATGGAGGAAGACCATGGAAGATCAACGACTTTTCAGTTTTCACCAGTAAAAGTTGCTATTTTTTCCCTGCAAAGATGTCTGATCTCATCTCCACGATGTGAGTCGACAAGAGTATTGAAATTTGGAACCCAACATTTTAGAAGTCAAAAGGATTGTGGATGCAGCGGAAATGGTTCTCCAAAAATTACAAACAAGCAGGGAGTTTTATCTCAGATTATCTCAGAGGACCAAACTACAAGATTCAAAGCCTGTTTTTTTATCGGAACTTGATTCGAGCACTCACAGAATCAGTAATAATGCTAACAAAACTACAAACATTTTGGCTCGAATATTTCCAGTTATACAGAATTACAGCTAAAAGCCTAAAATTATACAATACAGCTGTGTTACAAAGGAATCCAAAAAAGCAGTTTCATGCTAACGTTTTTGTTGCTTTTACTACTACTCTACTACTCTGTCCAGAAAGATAAACGTATGCTATAGAGGGAAAAGTCAAATTTTACAAACTTTGCTCAACAATTAATCAAATTTTATAAGAGGGCATAAAAAAACTTGTATCAATGATAACATATTGATGGAAAAATCAAGATCAAAATGTACTTTGGTTGGCTTTTCCTGAATCAAAATACTCATCATTTTGGATGATCTCGCAATGGAGTAAATATTAAGAGGTATAGCATTTCACATCATAATTCTTTTTACAGAGTGCAGAAGTCTAGGAACTGCAGCGCTTGCATAAGATTAAAAAGACTAATTCAAGAACACAGTATGTGAGTGAAAACCATATAAACATGACAGGTCTTTCTGTTTATGAAACCAAGAGGACTAAGTAGGATTAGGTTGGGAGAAACAACTATAAGTGTGCGTGGTATTATAGTTCAGAAAAGGAAAGTCTTTCTGTTTATGACACTGGAGCCGCTAAACTTAAAAAAACAGAGTAAACTTCAGCCTGAGAAAGATATGGTCGAAAAGCAGGCAAGTCAGGAAAAGAAAACACAAAACCCAATTCAAAACTTAAAAAGTTGGTAGTCTCACTGAAAGCACCAGGAACATAACACAAGTACAAGAGAATTTAACAACATATATAATACATGTCTCGTGCTATGCATACAGATAAAGATAGTAGTGTTATTAGTTTGTTATAGAATCACTCCTAAAGAAGCAAAGAACAAACTGTGTAAAAAAAAAAGAAGAAAAAAAAGGAGAGGACAATATATATATAAAAATGTGGTGTTCTAGAGGGCTGCAGGGTCAGTAGGAAATATCACTGGTACATGAGGATTTTCACCACCCAACTGGTTGGTATGGCACACAGGCATGTCACAGATTCAAGATTATGGTGTTCCGGTTAGAATTAAGATAAAGTGAATCTCCCTATTGCTTATTGTAAAAAGAAAACTAAGGCACATGTACTAACATTAGGAACTGCAACTATTTAGGCATGGGTAGGGGTAAAAGGACAGTATAAGGACTCCTCAGCTAAAATAAAGTTGCACCCATGCACACTCAACATTTATTCATGAATTCATAGAAAGTAGGTTTCAACTTTTTTCTCGAATACGCAAAAGTATCATTTTCATTAAGTAAAGGTATTACAAATTTCGGTAGGGAGGTAAAGGATTTTTAAGAGGTTTCAACTTGTAATCAATAAAGGTTTCTTTTGAGGGAAGACATACTAACATAGCAGAAACCACTCTTGATGGTTGAATTCAGATCATTATATTGAAACTTTGTAAAGTTCATTGAGTACCAATTTAAGTGTAGCTGGATAACACAAATCCTACCACGCTCACAGTAGGAATGCCCAGAAGCTGAAAGAACAATCTCCACTAGAATAATTCACACCTCAACAACAACGAGAGAGTTAGGCTGTAAATCTACCATCAAGGAGCTAAAACTTCACCTCAATAACATTGAATCAACAGCAACAGCATTTCAAATAAGATAGATAGGTAGCAACTAAACCCGCACCAGAATATAGACAAAAATCAAGGATTCAAAAAGGCTAGCCAAAGGTGTAGGCAGCTACTGACTATGTTGCGACTGTATCAGTTATCCAGGATCCCATGAAAATTAGAGAATCAATGAACAAGTAAACAGCATGTATTTCTGTCCAAATTCCCCACCGGTTCATAATACAAGGAGTATATGATTGTCTATATAAGCTATCTGTGATAGAACTGGTTTCTGTGATCCGTTTATTTCTCCCTATACTTATACTTATTATTATTACTGAGGATTTGTATATTTTTTTTTTTTCTAGCAGTAGCTACTTATGAGGATTTATATGAGGATTGAGGTAGGAACAAGAGTGCACTAGTACTAACTAGTAACCATCCGATCCTTGTCCCCGCTTCACTTCTTGATCCGGCGCACCTTCTTGGCGCCCCAGACCTCCATGCGGCCCTTGGGGCAGCCGCAGGGGCGCGGAAGATGAGGACGGTACGTCCGTTGGGCGGCGCCATCTTGCGCAGTTCGGCCTCCAGCTCCCGCTGCTCGTCGCCTAGCTCGACGGGCCGCGCCCCCCCGCGGCCGCCAGGGCGCCGATCGCGCGGCGGGGCCGGGGCGGCCGCGCACGCACTCCTCCGTCTCGAGCTGGATGTCGAACTCGACGGCCTTCTTGAGGCCCCTGCACCTGGGCTTGCCGCACTTGCGCGCGTGGTGACCGAGCAGCTCCCCACGCGACGACGGCGGCGGCGACGGCGACGGCGGCCCCGAAGAAGGCGGCGGCAGGGGAGGCCGCAGGACGCGGCCGGGTGGTGCTGGTGCAGCAGCGCGCCTCATCTCGAGGAAGAGCAGCTTGAGGTACGGGATCAGGAGGAAGCCGAGCGCGGTGACGACGGCCAGGAGCATGACCGCGTCCACCACGGCCATCGGGGTGCTGTCGCAGAAGGAGCCGCCGGAGCCGGACGCCGCCGCGGAGGCGGAGGATCCCGCACGCCTGGATCGGGAGCACGCGGACGCGGCGGAGCTGTCGGCCGCCCTGCGGTGGTGCTCGAACGCGCGCAGGAACTCGATGAGGCTGCGGCACTCCGCCATCGTGGCGTGGCGTGGCGTGGCGACGGGGGTCGCGGCCGGGGCGACGGGTGATCGATCGATGATCTATGGGGAAGCAGGCAGGCAGGGAGGGGCGCTGTGTGGTGGGGGCGCCGGGATCTGGTGGGGGATTTTGCCGATCCGATCGGTGGGGCAGGCAATGCGAATTGGCCGTCGGCACCGCGTCGTCGTGCGTGCTGCGCGTGCGGACGAGGCGACGAGTGGTGCCTTTGGTTTCGTCCCCGGGTCCCGGACGGACGGGGAGGTAGCATTTGGCTCGGTCGCAGCCTCGTTCCGTGGCGTACGTCGCGTGGCCGGGACCGAGAGCGCGTCCGGTTTGCATTTGCCAGGCCCTGCCACGGCTGTGGGTGGTGAGGTCACGTCCGGGTGACGTGTGGGAGGGAGAGACTACTAGTAGGCACTAGGCAGCCGCCGGATGGGCCAGACAGCAACAGATGACGGACGCAACCCATAGCCGCCGCAGCTTTCCCTTGGAACGGATAGACGGCAGCCCGCACCGCCGAGATGTCAACGCGGCCGGACGCCGGACGCGTCACGGCTTCCGTGGTGGTGCCGCTGCTAATCGCTCTAGGTCGGCTCCGTCGTTCGTACTCCACTCCACCACGCCGTCCTTTTTTTTTTTTTCCTGCGGGCAGGAGGAATTTGAGCCACCAAGAATCGCTCAGCGACTTTCGGCTGCGTCCGTCCTTGCCTTCTTTTTGCATCCATCCTTCGACTGATGAAACGACGAGTGGAGCCTGCCGTGTCGTCCTGCTGTGGTATCCCGATCCTCTTTGCATCCTTGGATGAATCCCTTTCCGTGCCGCCTTGGCGCATTCTGGCTTTTAGGGAAGACAACGTCTCCCTTCGGACCTGACAAGCAATGTAGCAGCCGCCCACTAGACGCCGACGAGATGCTAAAACTTTGGGTATTGTCAATGGTGACACTCCACGGTCATGTGCCCCATCCACCCATCGAAACTGAGGAGCTGAAGGATACCAAACCCACCTTTTCTTGCTTTCTTTCCACTGAAACTTGGAAGAATTCAGATGGGGTTTTTCTTTCCACAGTTGGTCAAATGACAGCGTCATAGTAGATGGTATATATGCTGTGTGCTTTTGGAGAAGATAGTACTCCGTAGCATGAACGGGGATCAGCCAAGTGGGGAAGCATTGGTCAAGCAAATTGATTAGCCGAGGCACGGCACGGCACGACCTGATGCCATCACACGCGGCGAAAAAATTCCCTCGGTTTCACATGGGGGATGGCCTTTGATTCAGTGACCAACTGAATTTATTTAAGTATATTGCGTCTGCTCGCCATCCTCGATCGTCCTTTTTTGTACGATAAAGACAAACGTAACCATTCATAATTCATACAGAAGTATATTTGGCTTGCATTTGGACGCCTCTGATTGTCACCTGGGGACGTCACAGGCGAGTGATCCATCCGGAAACAATGATTCTGTGCCACACCTCGGATCTTCTTGGTCGATCAAACACACCACACGGGGCGCGTAGGTACGTGGACCCGGATGGAGTTGGAACTCTGGGAGACGGACGTGGTCTCTGGACTTGGAACCTTCCGTTTGTATATTCTTTCGAGTACAGTAAGGTTCTGTGATGGACTTGGTAAATAAATATTCTTTCGAGTAACGTTCTGTGGTGGACTTGGTAATGAAAACGAGTCCCAATGAATGGGTCAGACAGAATGGATGAGTTGATTTAGTACTATATAAACCTGCTGTCAATATTTTTAGTGAAGTTGAAAGGATCCTAATAAATAGTACTGGGCTGTCACCTGAGAGTGACAACGGAAGAATTCAAGCTTGTTCGCCACAAAAGTAAGCCACGGTTGACACGATCGATACAGTGAGAGTGAGGCATCAAGACCGAGCAAAAGACGAACGAAGAAAGCGACAGAGAACGAAAATACTTGAAATTTCTCTCAGGTGACCATTTTCTAGCTTATTTACCTCTCAAGGGTGGGTGGTGAATGAACAGTGTAAAGAAAGGACTGGTAACAACTTCATTACAGAGACCCTAGGAAACACGTTCACATCAGGTTAGATCACAACTGCTCCAGCCCTCTCCCTCGTTACCGACTACTACTGTGCATACATGTACCACACCCATCGATCAGACACCCATCGATCAGATGGTCCAACGAGACGAAACCAAGCCAGCCTACCATGGTGGCTAACTGGCTACCCTACCAAGCAGACGAAACAAGGGCACTACGACGACGGACGCCACCAGTGCCTGCGTGGCTCTCTGCTGTTCTTGATCGATTCCCGTGGCCAAATCAGGCTGAAACCTGCTCCCGATCGATCCGTGATCAGCTGCGAGGGTTTCAGCGCCGTTGGCGTCCGTTTCCACGGCCCTGTTTCTGGGCGGGCATGTGAGCTCACATGGGTGGACAAAACGGAGTTCAAGGTTGATTACAGTTACAGCTCCAGGGAATTAAAGTTTCTTGCTTGACTTCCACACCTGTGACATGAGACCCTCCCTGAGATGGTGAGACCCCGTTTCGACACGGCAGCCGTTCCTGGGAGGTTTGGTGTGGCTGTTGCAGCCGGGTTTTCATGTGTTTTGCCTGGTGTCGTTGTGCACAGGGAGGGAGGGAGGAGATTTGGTCCAGATCCATCGCCATTCGCCAAGACCAACCAATTCAGTCAAAGGAGAATGGGGATAGAAAAGGACTCGGCACTTCCGACTGCCGCCGAGCATATCGGTCAATGCCCAATGGGTGGGAAATCTTGACGGAATTGAGATCGGCCAGTGATGGCCTGCGGTTCAAGTCTTGGCGCTGACATGATGGGGACGAAGGGCGCCTATCATGTTTTTATATTTAATAAAGTACCTGAAAGTTGAAATGTGTACTCAAAAGCTCTCTGTTGTACGTGAATAAAGTACATGAAAGTCGAAATGTGTACTCAAAGCTTTGTTGTACACTGCGGCAGCAGCTTGGAACGTCTCTGAGCTGGTCTTTGTGATGGGTCGAATATGTGGAGTTCAAACTTTGTGCTGGGCCAAATACGATGAGGAATTAGTATCGACATCGTTAACGAGAATACAGAATCTGGGCTACTGCACCGAAGCGAAAAACTAGCGTGAGTACATGATGATTTTTGTGGCTTGATTGCCTAAGCAACACTAACCATTTTTTTTTCTTGAATGCATAAAAGATTTGTGTATCATTTCAATTAAGAAGAAAAAAGTTTTCTTAAGGGCATACAACGCGCTTCTAGCGCAATAGGTGGTCTATCTGGTAACGATCAAAAACCAACCTAACATACCGCTATCCGGTTCGATATTACATAAAAAGAGAAACAACCAAAGTGCGGGTATAGCCGCACCTTGTGGGTCTTTGAGGAAGGGTTGCCATGCGCACCCGTTGGACGCGGGAAAAAAATCTCTTGGAGATGCTCTAAGAAGAGTTATTGCCAAATTTTGAAATTGAAGACGCCCACGCTACACGAGGCCGCTGGGCGCTTAGCATGGTTGCTGGATGAGGTGTGAGTTGAGCGGGAGCCACCCCTGATTGCCTCTGCACCACGGACAGAGGTCAAGAACTAGGAGGCTCTTGCCCATCGAGGCGCAGGAGCGGACGGATAGCCGCCCAACCATTGGCTCACATACCAAAGATTCGGGCGGGCGCGGTACTTCTCGACCGGCGGTTTGGCATCGTGTCGCCGGCCAACTCGGGTTCGGTGAGCTCCCAAAATAGTGAGATAAGTAGCCTTTTAGGTAGCTATATTTTAGGTACTTAAACCTACTTAAAATATGCCGCCTCCTAGGGTTCTCTCGCAAAGGAAAGAGGTCGGGCGACACCGCCGCCGCCCATACGGCCCCCCGCTCCTTGCCTCCGCCTCAGCCGGCGTGTGATGAGGAGCGGGGGTTCGCCCCTTCAACAGCCGTCTTCATAGGGTTTTGATCGAGTCCTAGGTCTAGGGTTTGCTCGTCGATGTTCGGCGGTGGAGGTCTTGCCGGAGGAGCGTGGCTCCTCCGCGGTTTGTTTTTCCCGGCGACGCCGGGCGCGCGAAGCGACGACGACCGGGAATAAATTCTCGCAGCCTTCTTCCGTTCTCCGATGGCGATCTTCTCCAACGCCAACGGAGAGGCCGTGGAGACTGGCCCAGAGTCGAGGGCCTAAGACATCGCCGTCTTCTTCGGGTGATGATGTTGTTGACACCGTTTATCTCAAGGAAGATGTTCTTTGGTGAAAATCGAGCTTTGCTCGGGTTGCCGATCGTGGAATCAAAGGATGTGTCATGGGTACGGAGCTGGCCGATGCGCTGGGGAGAGCTTTTATTCGGGTGAATCGCCTAGAAGTAAGTCCTCCTCCGCGGCCTCCACCTTGTGGAGTTTGGCTCGTGCCCCATGACGATTGGGAAGCGGCTTTGACGGCGGTGACGAACGGATATCCGAAAGGCTTCGAGGAAGATGAACGAGGGAGTTTTGTACTTCTTTGTAATTTTCCTTTTCTTGAGATTTTTGTTTGTAAAGGGTCGGTGTAATGCACCAAGATTAATACATGTTCCTTCTCAAAAAAAAAAACCTACTTAAAATATAGCTAAAAGATAGGTAGCCTTTTATGTAGTATTGTTAGAGATGCTCTTAGAGATGCTCTCACTATTTAAATCTGGGACAGCTAGGGTTTTAGGTAGGCTGTTGGAATGGGTACCTAGATTTGGGTAATACATATACGTGCACATTTCATATCTAAATCTATACGGGCTTGTTTTAGATGGATCAGAAAACACTTTGGGCCCAGTGGACCCATTGACGTCGGCCCTGCAACATGAAAACAGAGAGACTTTCGACAAGCCTGAACTGCCACTTCCCTGTCCCATTTTTCCCCTGCCGTCTTGCCCTTCTATGTGAAAAAAACTTGAATTTAATGTGGTTTTGCAAATTTCCCACCAACATGCGAACAATATGAAAGGTTTTATTTAATTGTGCACAGAAATTTAAAACCGCGAAAAGTTCTAGATACACACCATTATCACTCGTTATTAGGAGCCATTGTTGTTACACACCATCTCTACACCCTAGAGACATTTCTACAGACAGTTCGAAACACCAACAAACTCTAGAAATCGATTTTCAACCAGGGTTAGTAAATTGAATCACATCTAAAAATAGTTTGACCAGAAAAATTCACATCACTTTAAAACTAAAGATGGATGAAGACAGTCTTTACTTCAAATTTATTGAACTTGAAGATAGTTACAAAATTAAAATTGATGACGTTTTCATTTAAAATCATTTAGGGTCCCAAAAAATATATTTTAATTTCTTAGATTTTGTAATTCATAGTTTTAGATGTTTCAAATAACTTCAGGCGGAGAGATACACTATACCAAAGTTGTTATGCTAGATAATATTTATAAAATTCTCAAAAAAATAAGATAAGATTTATAAAACTTTAAAGTAAAAACATTTTAGATTTAAAATTCTTTAGACACCAATCGTTATATTGTATAATCACTAATCATTAGGTTCGAGCTTCTTCTACCTCCGTCAACGACATCAACAAGATATTTCGGTTGTTAGCATGTTCCTCCTTGGATGGCTCCATGAACCCTCTCTTAACCGACGCTTTACGTGGTCAGTTCATCTGGGTGCATGCGTCTTTGACGCCCCCGCGAATACCCCTCACCGACAGAATCATTCGTCTGCGCCTCGGCCGACGTTGTTGTCTTCTTACCGGTCCTCGCCTCAGCCGACGTTGTTGTCTTCTTACCCGGTCTCCAGATCTTGATGTAACCTAGTCTTCCTCGGAAGATTTCTATGTAATTTGGATGCTTCAATATAATATATGTTGTTAAAAAAATCCAGCTTTTGTTTTTTGCGTCACAGCTTCGGGTATACTGTCGCGCTGGAGCCCGCGGAATCCAGCACCAGCACGGACCACGGTTTTTTGGTGAGGGGCGAAAGCGAAGTCCGATCCACGATGGTTTTGGTGGCAAGACAAAGAGAGCGCAACCGCTAGTAGAAGCCGGAGCTAGCCGCCAGATGGAAGCTCTGACGAGTGACGAGCTGCTGACGCACGGATGGCAGCGGCACCCAACGAAAAACGAAAAGGATGGTGTGTGTTTTGTTTCATCTCATCGTGATCGTTCTGAACTGAACTCAACGATTAACAGCTTTGCCCTGGCTTAATTAATAGTACAATGGCTAAACCATTGGCTGTACTGTACTTAGGTCAGTCTCAATAGGGTTTTATGGAGGGTTTCATACATATTTAATAGGGTGTCACATCAACTTTTTGCATGGACTTGGGAGGAGAGAGAAGTGAAAAGTTTCATCTTGGTGAAACTCTCTAGCATTGTTTCCAACGCCTATAAAACCATATGAAACTCACATTTCGTTTCATCCGTATGTTGCTCCATATTGCTGGGAAGAGAGAGAAGGGAGAGGTTGTGAGACCCGCAAGTCTAAAAATAGTCTATGAAAGTGTGTATAAAACTACACATTGAGAGAGCCCTATTTCATATCAAAGTTTTACGTTTTTGGAAATCATAAACCTCCCACTGAGACTTGTCTATTGCCGGTATGAAATAAGGCTGCAGGTTATAGAGTCGAAGTGCAGACAAAGAGCATGGGAGACGCAGCAGTTCTAGTTGGGCGATACGATCATGCATGCATGTGATTTCCTTGTGCGCCACTCGACTGGAAGGAACCGGACGAATCGTTCCGGCATTTCTCAGTGGCTCGCCACGCCAAGACAGAACTGGTTTGTAAGCATCCTTTGTGGTCGGCAACCACACTCACTGCAGCCCGAGCCCGTGACCCGTGCATCTTTTTTAAACATCTGACAATATGCAAATGACAGTGCTATGACAATGATATACTATACGTTTAGAGCTTCATGCACGTGATTAGATAATATTCCAGCATTTCTATATGTTAATTCACCGAAACGAATAGCGGTAATTGTTCAACCTCATTCCCCACTGCAGGCTGCAGTTACGTTCAAAAAGAGTTCATTCCCCTGTGATGTGAATATAATGCTGCAATTCTATTGGCCGGGCCTCACCGGTTCTGCTGCTCGCTCGTCTGTTGTTCACCCTTCTTTGTTCAACTTTCTTATTCGACGTTCGCGCCGCCATTCTTCCTGCACTCGTGAGCCCACAGTCGACACTAACGTACGTGTGGCGCCCACCTGCGCGCAGGGCCCCTGGCCAGTGCACACAGTGAGGTAGCCGTCGTTTGCATCAGATTACAGCTTTAACAGTTCAGCATCTTACTATTGCCGCCAAACCGGGCACACGCCAGAAGACAGAGGAGGTTTTGGTTGAGTCTTCTGCAGGCGATCGAATGTGACTTGCATTGTGAAGGGACAGCCATATTATAGCACGACAAACAAAGTTCGCGAGGGTGTAGCGCTCAAAAAATCTCCAAAACTATGAAAAAGGGATATTACCAAAAAAATGCCCGCATAATTTTCTTTAAAAAATAAAATAATTACACAGTTTAGACGTACATTGGTAAGATTCTTTTGAGCCTAGTTATCATTAGGATAAGATTTACCACTAACAAATGAAACGTCTTACGACCAGACGATGACATGCATGTCCCATCCGTCTAAAATTTTGGGTCTTAAACACACCCTTGGCCGGCCGGTCATGAAAATAATGAGAACCTGTTTCGATTTTGTTGAATTCAATTTAATCCTCGTGTGTTGGGTTGAATTAGAGTGAATTGGGGTGAATTAGAGTGGATTGACGTAAACCTGCTGAAACATATGTCTACTCCCTTGAATGCGCAGCGCAAGTAGTAAAGATCAAGATGAGTATAGTTGTTGACGATGCTAACTGATGCTTGTGTGTTTCAGATCAAGATAGCAAAAGGGTATGTCAAGCAGATGAGCCGTTGACATCGAGCAGTACGAAAACGACCTAATTGCGTACAGTGCAAAAGATGTGTGTCACAGTAGACATGGACTCGACTTAACATACAGAACGGCCATCCAGATTCTTTCTTCTTGGTCGAGTTTCAAGAGGCGGTCCCTAGCTAGCTAGCTATGGTCACACGGAACAGAGCACGGCCGCGGCTCGTCCACTCGATCTGACAGTGCGTGTTGGAAGCCCTAACAAATACGAGAGTATGCTAGCTAGCTTAGGTGGCATGAGTACTGGCCGTATTGTACGTACCCACGATACGACGACGTACAAGTATCAAGTACACGACAAGATCGACTCGTTAGAATTTATAGCTTATAAAACTCGATCTCAAGACAACATGTCATGCTCTTCATTCTTGGGATGGACTTGAAGCAAGTTCATGGTCTCCCAGGGCTCCTAGGTTCATGGCGGTTGTTGGCACCGGATCCAGGGTAGTCGTTCACCTCGATGTCCATCCTCGCCGCCACCTCGCCCTCGCCTTCGCCCAGCACTCCCACCGCACCCTCATCCTGTATATATAGTGCGTGCGTCAGATATTTACAGGAAAAACTTTACGATGACATGAAGCAGTCATTGACGGACGGACAGCGTGCAGGTAAAGTTGAGATTGTGTTGTTGCACGAACGAAACCTTTTTGCCTTTAATTGTGTGGCGAGAAAGGCGTCGTGAGTGGGCCGGGGTGGGGTACGCAAATTTGCTGCAACTGTGCGAGTGGCCATGCATGTGATGTGCACTATGGCCGGCCGGCCGGCCTAGCTAGGTAACAGTGCATGTGAGTGGAGTGCCATGCCATGCCCTGTCCTCCCAAGCCCCCAACTTCCAACGCTTGTGTGTAATTGTGTTCGATATATCGTCTCCCTGCTCCACCCAGCATCCAAAAGGCCGCAGCAACTCACAGCTCTCAAGTATTGCTGTATGTGGTGCGAAAAGGCAGGAAAAATGGAAGGTTGTATATGTAATCTAATCTCTGTGGACGATATATAATTTGTGTCGTTGGCTGATTCACTCAAGTCACTTGTGCGCGTATGCATGCAGATCGATAGAGCTGGCCCTAGCAGTCTGTGACGAGTGGTGTTTTATGAACTGGAGGGCAGCTACAGCTACAGGAGAGCACTGAGCTCTGACTGTGAGTGCGCACATATATTAAACCAAATGGTCTGTTTCGTGCGAGTGCCGGCAGGGGTGGGAGGCATATTAGCTAGCTCACGTGCCATGGCACATTGGATGGTCGATCGGGTAGAGACAAATTAAGCGGCCGGCTGGGTTCCATCTCCAGAGCTTACACAAGCTTTCACAGGCATGCAGTTGTGATACGTGATGAGATCTACAACTAAGCTGCAAAACGAGAGATCGCGACCGACCTGCTGGGCAGGCACCTCCAGAGCTGCAGGGTCCGAGGGCTGCTGGCTGTCGTTCCTCATCAGCGACAGGCTTCGATGCGAAACAAAACAGGGCAGCACCTAGTGAGCTAGGAAGCATGAAATAGATAGCCAACGAAGAAGAATGAACTGAAAGAAGCATGGACGATGGCTGGTACGGTATCTGCTGCTTACTGGACAGAGGCGCTGCAGAGGAAGCCCGGGGAAGAAGAAGGAGGCACGAGAGGAGCATGAAGCTGAGCACAAGCAAAGCCTTCTTCTTAGAGGTGAACTCCATCACCACCAAAACCACACAAACGAGGTAGCTAGAAGAAACTGCTCTATTGATTGAGTGACTCTCTAGATCTTTCAGTTCAGAGGAAAGAGTTTGATGAGTGGGACCTCGGGTACCACACAAATGAAATGAAATGAACCAACTCTGACTGTGGCTGCTGCTGTCTCTCGCGCCAATCTGCTGATAGGCATGCAGTGGATGGTGGCCAATGGCCATGGGTGGTGGTGGGATTTTATACACAGCACAAGATGTACAGGTCACCCTCTCTTTTTCCCCCAGCTGCTTGTTTATGTGTGTGTACAGGTCTCAAAGTCAACTTGCACAGCTTTCTTTGCTTTATTCATTTCAGAGCGATCGAGAGGAGGAGGACCGACCGATGATGGAGCATGTGTCGTTTCCGCGACCTGTGTCTTTATCTCTACTAATCTTTTTGGTTTGGGGGTCTCCTCTTGTCTTGATTTCATTTCCCTTCCCTGTGATCGCTCGATGATGCTGTAGACACAGCAGGGCTGGCCCGTGGTGCGGTGTCGCATGCGTAGGCCTGGTGTGTGGTGGTGGGCGCAGCTGGCATGTGTCCACAGGTCCGTGGGAAGTGCGAACCCCACCTAACATCCGCACCCGCCCAGGCGCCCACCGATCGATCTCTCGCTGCTGGTCAACGACACACGTCCGTGTCCGTCCAAGAGCTTGCTGATTTGTATTGTACATTGTATTGTTAGACTGTAGTAGTATTGATCTCGTATTCGTACGTGCATGAAGCAGCTCTGGGCTGTCAGATATATGCATACGCGCCTCTTGTTGCAAGAGTGAGCAGCTGGACTGGACGCAAGTACCGGTTGTTGTGCATTGCGAACCAACTGTGACGCAGCAGTTGGCTCGGTTAGGTATTTCGGTTCACGCCCACTCCATAAAATGCGCACTCTACTGTACAGCACTGATCAACGTGTACATGTCCCAATTTGCAAAGCAAGTACGAGCACACGGACGGCAGGATTTTCCTCGCCCTCCGACCCAATCCCTGGTGGCGCTCTGACGACGGCGAAACGAAAAAGGCGATCGTGCACACGGAAGAAGATGACGATGGTGTGTAATCCACTGCGGGATCATCCCACGTTCCGCGCGCGTTCTAGTTGTGAAAAAGAAAAGAAAGAAATGTGTCCCAACCTTATTCTTTTTTTCCCCCTGCACTTACACGGGCAGTGCATGCATGTACTAAGCCTAACCTAGTTCCCCGATCCACATGGCCGGGAAGGATTAGCAATATGCTTTTCCTCTGCAAGGCACGCAGCTCAACGAGGCGGCTGCAGTTCATTAACACCCGTGACAGCCGACACGTTCAATCTTTTGGGTGGGCCGTTATTCGACGAGAGAGCAGCCCCTTTCATGGATTCACATCACATCGGCCGGATTCCGCTCA
Organism: Hyparrhenia diplandra; assembly: GCA_015847255.1. NCBI lineage: Eukaryota > Viridiplantae > Streptophyta > Magnoliopsida > Poales > Poaceae > Hyparrhenia > Hyparrhenia diplandra. The sequence goes on from JADLZK010005527.1 coordinate 24,557, forward strand.
CCTGGATGGGCGTACGCACGGTACGGGCAGCTAGCGCGGCGCGGTGGTGGGCTGGTGGCCGACGAGCACGGAGTACGTACGTGGACGACACCGCACATTCGCGAGCCAATCTTCTCTTCTTGGTCGGGATCGTGTGGACTCGTCGTGGTGGAGGGAGACGATTGGTCATCTCCGGATCTTTGGCGAGCTGAGCAGACCTCCGCGCCAAAAGCATTATTATCGGAAATCAGAACGCAGTGCTATTTTAATTTGTCGCTGACCTCGCTCGCTTCATTTCCACAAAGGGTCAATCAGGTGTGCACGTCGCTTGCCATGCTGAAAAATCTTTTTAACCTACCCACTAACCACCTACGGATCAGCTTTGGATCCCCCATCCATATTCCATGTGCTAACCATTGTACCACGAGGTTATTTGCGGGTCATTTTTTTAGTTTTAATCTTTTATTATTTTTGTGATAATACTTTTTCTGTTTTATTATTTGCACTCGCTGTTTACTTTTGAGTGGCTCCGACCTGTTCAGTCCACATCACTAATTACTAATAGAGTAGCTAGCAACTCAAAATTAGCCACCTGTCTAGATCTAAACAGCCCACCTGCTAATTAGCCAACTGAAGGTGGTTGCAGCTAACAATAAGAGAGTTTTTTTTAGAGGAAGCAAAAGAGAGTTTTAGCATGCTAGGAATCCAAACAGCCACTTTGATATGATACAGCCCACTAAGCATGAGCTAGATGGGCTGTAATCCTATAAACAGTGATCTGCCCACAGGCCCAAGGATTACGAACTGCAGCCCACAGGCCCAACGATCAGCACGAACCATCATCCACTTACCGGCGACCAGAAAACAGAAACAGAATACTAGCCGTCCGATCACACCGAGATATTATCTCTCCGAGCTCCGTCCGCCGTCCGCCGCACCCGCACCGTGCCGCTCGTTCGGCTAAACCCGGCCGCCGCCCGCCTGCCGCACTGCACTGCACCCCATCCCGAAGCCGGGAACGGAGGCGGCGCAAAACCCTCTTTCTGCTGCTGGTCCGGCGCCATGGGCGGCGCCTCCAAGCTGCTCTCCTCGCTCCTCCTCACCTCATCCCCGCTCCGCCTCCGACCCACCACCACTACTGCCGCCGCCGCGGCGCTCTTCCTTCCGCCCCGCCCGCGGCGGCCTCACGGCGCCTGCTCCTGCTCTCCTCGCCCTCGCCGCCCCGCACCCTATCCACCTCGTCCGCTGCCGCCGCATCCTCTTCCCTTCCGCATGGCTCTACCTCGGCCTCCCCGGCGCCACAGGCCCGAGCTCCTCTTCCCGAGTGGTCCCGCCTCGTCGACCGACTTGCCGCCGCCGGGTACGGCTCCGGCGCGCCCTGTCCTGCTGACGAGCTTGCCCTCGCGTCAGGATGCGGCCTGTCGGAGGGGCGCGCAGGCCGCTGTCTCCACCTGCCTCGCCTTCGCGCGCGACCGGCCTGGCCTCCTCAGGTGAAGTGAATCGCTTGGCTGGTCTCCTACCTGACTCGGCTTTGATGGGGATGAAGGTCTCTTAGTTGCTGTCTGGCTGACTAATTCGTGTGTGTGTACAGTTCGCTTCCAAGGAAGGATGTGGAGGTCCTGGTGGCCAATGTGGTGCCGTCTCTGTTCAGGGACGGGGAGGCATCGGCACAGCGGCTTCGGCGCTACCTTGCTGGGGAAGAAACCGATGTATGTCATTTGGGCTTCCGTTAATTGGTCACATTGCATCATTATTAGTTTGGGCAACCAAATATTACTAGTTCAGTCATCTGCATGTTTGTACTGAATATGACCTTGCTCAGCTCAACAAACTAAACATGTGAAAATTTTGCCAGGTCATTGTTTCTCGGAGAGAGCTGAAACTGTTGATATTGTTCGATATCTGCTAAGTTACACATACGGTTCTTCTGACAGCTACTCAGAAGACAAGGAACTTACTGATTCTGCTGTGAGAAATATCATGGCTGAGTTAGTGAGTTTTAGTGGTCTTCCCCAGTCTTCCACTTTCGCGGAATCAACTCCCAACCAGAGTTGCTCGAGTCAGCACGAACGATTTTCCAGGCCTCCAGGGCAAAATATCGAAATGAAGCGAGGTGACTGGATTTGCACAAGGTATGCCACTTCTAACTTTTTTTTTCTTTAACATTTGTGCTCCACTCAATTCCTTGCATTAAAGTATGAACCTACCCTATTATTCATTTTGCTACTTGATATGATGCATAAAAAACTGTACCCAGATGTTTCCTATTTTGCAACCTGATACTATTGTCACATTAACTTGTAATTTTCTACCTGTTTTTCTATAATGCTCCGTGTGTTCTTTCATCTGCTACTCATTCTTTTTTATGTGAATTACATTGCAACTTGCAGATGTAGCTTCATGAACTTTGCAAGAAATGTTAGGTGTCTTGAGTGCAATGAGCAGCGGCCAAAGAAGATGCTGACTGGTGGAGAGTGGGAATGCCCTCAGTAAGATCTGACATGCTAATTGCCAAGTTATTTGTATTAAGCTTATATAACTCTGGCATAGCTGACTTTGTTTTGCCCTTTCGCTTAGGTGTGATTTCTATAACTATGGGAGGAATATGTCATGCTTAAAATGTGATTGCAAGAGGCCAGCAACAATCCCATCGAATCCTGCATCTGTTGGTGCTGGTTTAGGTGGTGTGGCACAGCTTCTTAGTGTAAAGAGTGTTGGCAAATCTGAAATTGAGAGAAAACTTGCTGAAAATGATGAAAAGGCAGAAAAAGATGGTTGAGCAAAGTATCTCAACTTCATGATTCAGCTGACTTAACTAGTCTAGCAGAAGATGAGGACTTTCCTGAGATTATGCCTATGCGCAAAGGGGTGAATAAGTTTGTGGTTAGCACGCGCAAAACACCACTGGAGAGAAGGCTTGCAAATGCACAGTACAGCAGTAACAATAGCCCTGCATCGTCCGACCCAAAGATAAGTCAAACTCTGGACAGGATACTTGGGCGTTCTACTCCTACTGCAGCCCCAAACAATCAATCTGTTACTAGTGACACACCCACTGAAGCTCTGACGAAATCAACAGACCACCTCGGTGGCATTGATCCTGTACCGTTTGTGCCCCTGTCTGCAGATCTCTTTGCTAAACCACAGAGTAATAATGGACAGAGCAATGAGAATGAAAAAATCAATGCAGAAGATGACAGTTCCATGGCAAATAACACAGTGCCTTTACCTGAGAGGCAAAGCATGGAATCATTAGATACCACTGAGAAATGGTCCGAGAAAGTAGCAGGACTTGACAATGCAAAGGATTCCCAAAGTGCAATTTCTGATGAAAATTTTCCTGAGATTATGCCAATAAGGAAAGGTGAAAACCGATTTGTTGTTAGTAAGAAAAAAGATCGCTCATTGACATCACAACAGTACAAAAGGCGAAGTATTCTTGAGCAGGCAGACAATTCTGATTTTGTCCCGTTTGTCCCATTTCCTCCTGGCTATTTTGCCAAAAAAGATACACCAACAGAGAGTACTACAGACACAGGAGCTATGTCAGAAGGCAGTCATGCAAAAGGTAACCTGAATAATGAGAACTGGGACAGAAGTTACTATCAGCATCAATCACAATCTCATGGGGTGCAATCTAGGCCTAGTGGTACTGCATATACTGGCACTCAGACCACGGGCACCACAGGCAACTCCCAGGGTAACTATAATGGTGGCAGAGGTGAATCTACTTACCTTGGAACAAACTTTGAGCAGCAACCTTATAGCTCAGGTTATAGCAACAACAGTAATTGGAGCAGTGATAACAATAACAGCAACAATGCTTGGGGTGACAACAGCAGTTATAACAACAATAATGCTTGGAGTGGTAACAATTCCTATAATAGCAGTACTAGGAACAGCAATAGCAGCTACAACCACAGTCATGGTTATAACTACAATGGTACATGGAATGACAGCAGCAGGAACAACAATAAGCAGAGTGGTTCATTTGCTGATAATAACAATGTCAATAGCAGCAGTAGTTCCATGAATGCTAATCATGCGGTTCACAGCTCAGGTTATGGAGGAAACTCAAACAGAGGTCATACTGGAAAGAGCCTGGAAGGATCTGCTGTAAAGGATCCTGATCCTCTAGACATGTCTGAGGAAGCTAAGGCTGAGAGATGGTTTAGGAGGGCAGCTCAGATAAAGGATATCTCTGAGCTAGCTTAACATTCCCGACGAGGACTTCCCTGAGATAATGCCAATGAGAAAGGGGGTGAACCGATTTGTTGTGAGCAAGAGGAAGACACCATTGGAAAGGGAGATTAACATCCCCACAATACAGAAGGAACCTGCCAATCGTCAGTTCTGAAATGGACAAAGATGCCAGCTGAAAGCAAAAGTATGATTGCCTGCATACCACATTCTTAACTGCGATACGATGCACCATTTTTTACCAAGGTATAGCTCGATACCAGTTTGTCATGATAAGCGAGCAATCAGAAACAGAGATCATGGAAAATAATGCCCCAGGAAAGGTTTTTGTATGGTAAAATTGTGTTCGCTATGATCTGGGGTTTTCTGGATCGTGTTTGCAACATGTACACTATACACATTTGTGTTGTACTAAAAAGCTTATTACATGCAACCCGTGCATCAGCGTGTGGCATTATCAAAGTCTTAGCTTGTCTGAGGATATATGTCATATGTGTAGTTTGTTCATAAATCCAGATACTATACTATATTTACTAATTGGTTTTGATGATGCAAAATATATCTGTTTTTTAGATCTTCTTTAGCAAGGTTTTGGTTTAATCAAAATCTCAACCAAACGTGTACACCTGAAACCTGAAAACAGCTTGCAAAGCTAAAACCGACCCAAAACCGATGAAGCCGAAGCCATTTCCCCCTAGAAGTCGAAGCCACAGAAACATGGATTTCCTTGTGTTGCCCGTTATTAGTTTAGTCCAAGTCATGCCAAACAAGACCTTAGTTTACTATTAAACTGGTATATAAATTGAGCGAAGCAAGTTGTATGATTCTGCATTGGTCAAAAAACACCGTCATGGACAGATCTAAAATATGAGTAAAAGATTACACGTTCATTTGTTTCAACGCAATTCACAAACTTTCCTTGCATGCACAAATTTCAAAAAAATTGAACTATTACGAGACGATTTAAAAGACAACTCATTATAAAGGTTGCCGGTGTAAGTTGTATACATGAGACTAATATACACCCTGTAGTCCTGTACCCTAATTGGGACAATGGTTGCAGCTCACGAGATTATCAGACAGTGCTGCAACACTTACAAAATTGGGGGGGCCTGATAAGCAAGACAATACGGTGGATTCCTAACTATTCGTCGAGCTATCTGAATCAACAACACTACAAGCGGGCGACTTCCTCACTGCAGTATCAGCCATCCTTCGCCTGACGTTCATGGCGTCGCTCCATCGATCAGCACTCGCATAAATATTGCTCAGCAACATGTAGTCCGCGCTGTTTCCAGGGTCTAGTTCACTGAGCTTCTTGGTGACCACCTCGGCAACAGCCATGTTACCATGTGTCTTGCACGCCCCTAGCAGTATCCTCCAAACCACAGGGTCAGGATCCAGGGGCATCTCACTGATGAAGCTCAGCGCTTTCTCCAGCTGACCAGCACGGCTGAGAATATCGACAACGCATCCATAATGCTTCATCTGTGGTTCCAACTTGTGAACTGATTTCATCCTTTCAAAGTGGTTAAGCCCTTCCTGAACTAGTTGCCTGTTAGCACAAGCGATCAGCACACCAAGGAAAGTAACCTCATTTGGTCTGGCACCTTCAGTGAGCATTCTGTAAAAAAATGTTCAGTGCCTCATCCTCAAACCCATTGTTTGCTAGCCCTAGTATGATTGAGTTCCATGACAAGGTATCCTTCTCCTCCATCTCTGTGAACACTTGTAGTGCCTCCTGCATGCACCCGCACTTTGCAAACATGTCAATCAGAGAGTTCTCCATAATGGTATCAGCTTTGATATTGTTCCTCCTCACATAGTCATGAATCCACTTACCAAGATCAAGTGCACCCAAGTGTGCACAAGCAGAAAGTACACTGGCAATCACGACAGCATCTGGTTTCACCTTGGCTCTCAGCATCTGCCTGAAGAGCTCCAGAGAATCAGAGAAGCGACTAGCCTGCGAGTATGCACATATCATAGAACTCCACGAAATCAAATCTTTGTTAGGAATTTGATCGAATATTTTCTTCGCTGAAACAAAATTCCCACCCTTTGCATATGTGGTGATCATTGCATTCAGTGTCACGGTGTTCTTATCCTTCATCTGAGAAAACACCTTTTCAGCTGATTGCAGCTGCCCAATTCTACAGTAATAATCAATCAAAGTATTTCCCAAGTACACATCCACCTCAATATGATTATGCTTGATGTACCTAACCATACAATCTGCCATGCTCCAGTCTCCTAGATGAGTGCAAGCTGAAATCACCTTGACCATTGTAACCTTATCAGCTTGCACTTCTTCAGCCTGCATTAGCTTGAATAATGCCAATACCTCTTTAAATCTATTGCGCTGGCTGTATCCGCCGATCAAGGAATTCCAGGACACGACATCCTTAACTAGCATCTCATCAAAGACAGATCTTGCACAAACCAGATCACCGCAAGCAGCATACAGATGAATCAGAGAATTGGAAACAAAAATGTCCAGAAGAAATCCAAGTTTTATAACATGGCTGTGCATCTGTTCACCTTCCTTGTGAGCATAAGTTTTTGCACAAGCCTTCAACACGAAAGGAAATGTCAGGTTGTCTGGCTTCATACCCTTTTCCTGAGCTTTCTTGTAAAAACAATTGCATCTTTTGGTGCATCACTCTGAGCAAGCCCCTGAGTAGAGTATTCCAAAGAAAAGTTGTTGGTGATTCGATCTGCTCAAATACTTTATGAGCAAAAACCAAATCTGTTTGTTGAAGAGCATAAGATCTGATAACCTTGGACATTGCATATTGACAGTTGTGCAGGCCAGAAACAACGAGATGAGCATGGAGCTTCTTTACAGCTTCCATCATTACATTTGATCTAGTTACTAGTTAAAAAGGAGCAAGAACTGGACATGAGGTTCCCTTCACCTGCTTCCTGCAACTGCAAGGAATCGTAAAAATAGGTAAAAGGTCAAAAAAAAAAAAAAACAGTTCTACTGGGAAAAAAGTCATTTTAAAAATTGAAGATAGAAAAAAAGTGAACAAATACATCATGCCTTTGATCAGTAAATAAAAAGAAAACAAAGCGAGATTTAAACAATCTATTTTCAATTTTGTCTTTTTACATGGAAGATCAAAAGGTAAAAAGTGCAACCCACCATTAGGCTGGGAGATTTAATGAAGTTGGTATGCTACAGGGAGATAATTAACGTGGTAAGGTTGCAACGAAATTTTAGAGAGCTCCTCTCATCAGACTGAACAATTTTGATGACTATTGAATCTCACCAACCAAAGCAAGCCCAGGAACCTTAACAATTTTCCTCTCATCCAGTAACTCTCGTGCTTGTTCAGCATCATTGAACCTACCAAGCTCATTAAGTACGTTGGACAACACCGCAAAATCACCTCCTGATTCTCTTCCTAAGTCTGATATCATCTTTATTGCCCTCTTCCCCATCTCAACTTCTCCATACTTACTGCAACAACCCAACAGTATCCTCCATACAATTGCATTAACCTCCATAGGCAACCCTTCTATTATTTGTTCAGCCTCACACAAACGTCCAGCCCTACCTAGCATGTCTATGATGCACCCAAAATGCTTGATCTCTGGATCTATATTGTACTCATAAACCATGCTTTTGAAAAAACGATAACCCTTGCTCTACCAGCCCCCATGACTGCAGGCATTGATGACACTCAAGAAGGTGATTCTGTTGGGCCTAATCCCTGCTCTTCGCATCTTTGCAAACAGCTCAAGTGCCTCGACTGACAGCCCATGCATTGCAAAACCAGAAATTATTGATGTCCATGACACCAAGTTTCTTCTATCCAGCATTTCATCAAACACCTTTTAGTGAGTTTTGCACAGAGCCAATCTTAGCATACAAGTCTATGAGTGAATTCCCAACCCGGGCATCTGACACGATACCCTTCTTCTGACAATAGCCATGGAGCATCTCACCCATAAGGATCCCTCCAAGATTAGATACTGCAGGAACAACTGCTAAAAACAGTTATCTCACTTGGGCTAATGCCTCCTGCCATCATGTGGCGGAAAAGAGCAACAGCCTCTGCATAAAGACAAGCACGTGTATATCCATCAATGAGCCCGGTCCATGAGACAACATTCCTGCAGGGCATCTGATCAAACAGAAGCCTTGCATACTCAACCTCACCCCATCCAGCAAAGCCAGTGATCATCACATTCCACGAAACTACGTTCTTCACCGGCATTTCATCGAACGCCCTCCGTGCTTCCACCAAGCACCCGGACACGACATACATACTGACAAGGGCGGTGTGCACGTGGGCATGGAACTCAAACCCCTTCTGGACCATGAGCGCATGGAGCTGCGCACCGGCTCGAGGGCACCCCAGACCCGCACAAGCCTTGAGCACGAACGTGAAGGCAAATGTGTCATCAGCCAGGTGCTGGCGCGCGTGCCTGAAGAGGTGCAGAGCTTCCAGGGGGAAAGGACCGTGGGAGTAGGCTTTGAGGAAGGCGCGCCACGGCGCGGGACTTTGGTCGAACAGCTGGTGGGCAATAAACTGGGCGTGGATTTGGAGGAGCAGGCGCCTCCTTTCCTGGTGCCTCAGGACGAGAGCAATTAGGTCGCGGAGCCGAGGGCTAGTGGCGGGACGGAATGGCAGGCTTCGTTGCCGCAAGAGGTGGGAGGGGGAGAGCCATGTCATGGAGGTAGGTAGTAGTCCCCAAACCTTCCTCTAAGCAAGCATCAATCAAGTGTTACAAAATCAGTTTAAATCAGGATCACTGCGCACTGCAAGCATGGTGAATTCGGTGACCCAGCAAAGGGCGCGCGCACCTTGAGAGGCGTCGCCGATGGTAGTAGATGCCGGCGTGGATGACCTCGCTGTTGCGGGTGCCGGAGCTGAGGGCCTCGAGGCTCGGAGAAATTTTAGTCTCGGCCTTTTTGGGGGCTTCGACAAGCGACGTTCCACGACAAATATAACAGCAGCGTGACACAGCAAGAGAGCGGCGGCCAGTTGATCACTTGTTCCTCCTCGATGTTGCGCAGAGTCCTCGGGAGAGCGATCCCACTGTCCTCCGCCTCCTACGGCTTCCCCAAACCGCTAAGCCCTCTCCTCCGCGTCGGTGGACCGCGCCTAGCCACTTCTTCCGGGGACCCCGTCGCGGACGGTGGCATCAGCGGCGGCGAAGATGATCCTTTCTCCTTCCCGGACCACTACCACAAGCAGCTCCCGCCCGATGTCGCCCGAGGGGTGGACGCCATCGTGGCAGCTGCCGAGGCCACCGGCGCCAACGCCGCGGACGCCGCGCGGGCGCTCGACGGGTGCGGCGCCGTGGTGGCGTCCGAGCCGCTCGTGGTGGCCGCGCTGTCGCGCCTCCGCAACAGCTGTGCCGCCGCTCACGCCGCGTTCCGGTGGGCCAAGGCGCAGCCGGGGTACGCGCCGGGGCGGCGCGCGAGCCACTCCATGCTCGCCATCCTCGCCAAGCACCGCCGCTTCGATGCCGCGCGCGCCCTGCTCGACGAAATGCGCCGCGCCTCGACGGCGTCTCCGGCCACGGTATTCCTCCTCATCCGACGCCACTGCGCCGCGAGGGATGTCGCGGGCGCCGTCGCCGCCTTCCGAGCGCTCCCGAGCTTCGGATTCGACACTGGCGTCGCCGAGTTCCATGGCCTTCTCAGCGCGCTTTGCCGGTACAAGAACGTGCAGGACGCGGAGCATTTGCTGATATCCTGCGAGAAGGAGTTCCCCTTCGAGACCAAGAGCTTCAACATCGTCCTCAACGGGTGGTGTAACATCGTCTGCAGCTTGCGCGAGGCAAAGAGATTTTGGAGCTCCATGGAGAGAAGGGGCATTGACAGGGATGTTGTGTCCTATGGGAGCATGATCTCTTGCTTCTCAAAAGCCGGGAGCCTCGACTCAGTCATGAAACTCTTTAACCGCATGAATGAGGCTGGCATTGCTCCAGATCGGAAAGTGTACAATGCTATTGTGTTTGCGCTAGCCAAGGGACGGTGTGTGAAGGAGGCAAAGATGCTTGTCAGGACTATGGAGGAGAAGCAGGTTGCCCCAGACACGGCCACTTTTAACTCTCTCATTGGCCCTCTCTGTAAGGCTCGTCAGGTTCAGGAGGCAATGGAAATGTTTGATGCTATGTTAAAAGGGGTCTGTCTCCTTCAGTAAGGACCTTTCATGCGTTGCTTAATGTGGCTAGGAACTCCACTGAAGTGTTTGATCTCTTGGATAAGATGAAACAATTGCAGTGTGAGCCAGAGATGGACACTTACATTATGCTGATCAGAAAATTCTGCCGGTGGAGACAGCATGAGAGTGTGGAGAAGCTGTGGAATGCAATGCCTGCAAATGGGCTGAGTCCTGACCGAGCGCGTACATTGTATTGATACATGGTTTATTCCTAAACGGAAGACTAGAGGAGGCAGCAAAGTATTATGAAGAGATGAAAAGTAAGGGCTTTTTGCCAGAGAAAAAGACTGAAGAAATGATAACGGCTTGGCTTGAAGGCAGAGAGGAGCTTGCCAAGGCGTCAGTTAGCTCTAAGGGTGGTCCAGTGTCTCTCAAGCTTCCCAAAAAAGTGACAAGTTTAAGGTTAGCCCTTAAGGGAAATTCATAGAAGAAATGAAACAAGATAGGAGGGCGCTTATTGTTATTCCTGAAGAATTTCTAAAAGTTCATAGAGATATTTTGCTGCACAGGAAATTGGTGCTACTGTATGTTAGGCCTAGTTGTTTTTCACATTATTGATAGGTTGAAAATTGGAATTACAATGCCAAGACATGTCCAACTTGTTCAAACATACAAGTTGCATGTGATTTGCTGTATTTATTCACATTTACATTTTAGTCTGCACCCCCTGCATTGACTACATGCTCAATTATTGGCATACAAAACTTATCCTGAGGCATGGAGGGCTCATGCCTGCTGAATACTACCATTGATGTCGAAGGGCACTACAGTTTCATTTTGCAGAAGGAAACCAGGGAAAATGAGATGAAGATTTTGCTGTCATGTTTACAGATGCCATCTATAGATCCATTAGCGGTAGATTCCAAGGAGATGCTTGCACTGAGCTGCTTCCCAAAATTGGACTGCCTGAGGATAAGGACATTGCGAGAGAAAGTGGTCTTCGCCATTGTTCAGGAGTTAGGACTGGCACTGTGATGCTGGCCCCTACATTTAACTTGAAGCAGCTTCCACTTTCCATCATGTTCATTCATCCTGTCACTACATAAGAAGAGAAGAAATCCCTTCATGAAGGTTAAATTTTCAGTTGGATAATGACTTCTCAAGTATTCTAGTGAAAAAAGAAAAATCATAATGACCCAAGAAGTTATGGACTTCCTTCACATTCATTGGATGGGGGTGGTTCCTTAGTTGCTAGTTATAGTCATTCTCTTCTGTTCAGTTCTTAACTTATTTTCCTGCTATGCTACTTTGTGAAGCGACTCGTCAGACTCGAACTGGGATACTGATTGGGGCACTTGTCATGGGACGGCAGCAGAAGTCATTATTTTGCTGTCCGGCTTCTGTGACAGGGTCCATATATGTTATGGCACAAGTTTAATACCGTTTGTTAGGTATTATAGTTAGGGATGAAAACCAGCACTGGAAATCTTGTTTAGTGGACTTGTTTCCATATTGTTCTCATAAAGGTGATACTGTTTCTGATTGTTACTGTGGATAAACTTGGATTTTCTATTTTCTTTCAGTACCAGTATTTTAGTCGCCATTGAATAGTTAAAATTGTGAAATCAGGAAAAATTCTGACTAACTGTCAATCATTTCCGTATAGATATCGTTACAAACTGTTTCCGACCCTCTTTCATCGTTAATTACAGTACCATCTAGCGGCACAATATTTGCTATGAGAACTAGAGGCATGGAATTCATTTTCTTGAAATCGGGGATGTAGGCAAACCTGATGAGTAAGAAATTTTGTGCCTCCAGACCATACCCAAATTCCTCATAATACTGCCATTTGTGAATTATGTATAATTATGTTTTCAAAGAAGATGGTTGGAATTGATAAAGGACTGGACAGACTGAGCGTGTTGAGAGGCACTGAGCAAAGAATAATTCATACCAAGCAACAAACTCCCATTCTGTTCTTCATGGAGATCTTTCTCGTGGTTGCTTGGGAATTATGGAAAATAAGGAATAGAATGGTTTTTGATAGCATCCCAGCAACCTTTGCTAGGTGGCTGAAAAATTTCAAGTTTGCTGAAAAATTTCAAGGATGAGGCCGGCCTTCAGAGTCATCGTTTAAATACAGTCAATAGAAGTATTGCGTGTTGTTGGCTTGACTCCCTGTAATTTCTCCTCTCTTCTCCCTTCTAGATTTGCTGTAAATATTTAGTGTCTCTTGCCCCTCCCCTCCCCTGTAAAGTATCTCTAAGACCTGGTTCTTGTACTCCTTTGCTCTTATATTTTATAAAATTTGGGGAACTCCCCACGGCAGCAAAACATTTCTGCAAAAGACCTGCTCCAATAGCAGTAGAGGGCACCACCTGCAGCAGTTCAGATGAGTGGTGGGGCATTTGTCCTGACTCAGATACTATGTAAACAGACACACACTATATCAAACATTGCATTGACATGTGGAGGCCGGTGACAGCGAGCATAGGCACATTGTGGATGGTCAACTCCTCGCCCATAGCGAGATCGATGGCAATGAGGATGGCATGCTTTTGCCGCATCTTGACTCGCGCTTTTGCCTTAAGCCCATCGTTTTCCATTGAATAGAAATGACCTTACTTGGAGGCTCTTACCTCCTCGAAGTTAGCCATCGTCAAAAAGACTTTCTCCAATCAACCTTCGTCAAGAGACGTTAATATGAGACTTTCGTTAGGTACCACCTTAAATCTTAAGATCATGAGATCGGAGAAATGGGGGCACACAAGAAATAACCTTGACAAATTATTATTGAATTTTTCGATGCGGTATGATAGCAATAAAATTGAGAGTTCGAAGTGGACAATGGACAATTATGTTCCCATTTTTTTTGTTTGAGTGAAATTTATAATCTTTTGGATAAAAAGTAAAAATGATACTTTAGACATAATATAAATTACATGTTTATTAAGACGGTACGACAAGACATGATGAGCTACCTTTTGAATCGAATGGGTGATACCTAAAAAGTACGAAGAACTTGAGTGCTGGAGTGCCAAGAAAGTAGAAAAAAATGAAAAGAACAAGAGAAAAAAAAAAAAAAACCTAAGAAAGCCCGTACCACCGAGCAGCCAAGCTAACCTTCCCTAACCCTTCCCCTCTCGCTGTCCGACGAGGCAACAACGACGCCGCGGATGCTGGTGCTGCTGCTTCAGTCAGGTGCCGCCTCTCTCTCTGCTCCCTCCGTTGACATCTGCAGCCGGCACCTCTCCTCCGGTCCTCCCTGTCGCTTCCCCTCCCCTTCTCCCATGCGGCCCCCTTGCAGATCTCTCTGCAGATCGAGAGCTGTTGTGGCCTGGGCTGCTGCCCTCTCACATCACTAATTCTGCAGTTGGCCGGTGAGGAAGCTGCCATGGCCATGGGAGCCGATGGTCCCCAAACCCTGCTGGTCCTCCTCTGCTCTTCCTCTTTCTTCTCCCTCGCCTCCTCTTTTGCTTTGCTGGATTTTGGTCGTGGCGATGGGGACGCCTAGGCGACGACTTGATATATCATACATGGGATCCCATCATACACATATCAAACATATACTCATTTTTTTCTCAAAATAATTGGGTATTCCTGGGATCCGCCCATGGTCATACATCGAGGCGCGCTAATGCATATAACAGCAGACCAGACATCAATGCACAAGGCTACCATGATTTTCCTTCTTTGTGTTTAGTTGTCTTTCGTTTGTTTGTGGTAATTGTTGTCCATAGGTGGAAGTTGGATGTCCATGGATGTCCAATGGGTACCCTCTAGTTTAAAAATATGAACTAGGAAGAGATGGTTTCCCACAAAAATTTGAATTCCTAATTCATTTGCTAAAATCCATGGATGTCCAATTTAAGTTAGCCTTCCACCTTTAGTTGTCCTACCATGAGCTAACTAGGCTCAAAAGATTCGTCTCGAAAAGTACATCCAAACTGTGTAATTAGTTATTTCGTTTACCTACATTTGATGCTCCATGCATGAGGCAAAAGATTTGATGTGATATAGTTTGGAGTTTCAAAGTTTGGAACTAACACAGCCTTAAGCTGAATGATTCGGTTTATATATATCTCTAACACTTGCGCGTGTGCCATTATTTTTGTGATCATGATCAGGGCCGCATGCATGCTGAACCAATGGTGTCAAGCATTGGCTGCTCTTACGCTGTCACTAGAAGGAAGCGTAAAGTTGTTGGCAGCTGAGTTGTCGGGTAGTGAACCTCATGCCAGTTGCGTGCCAATATGTGATTATTCACTTGGGGAGTTGCTTGACCGGTACAAAGCTTCGCTACAATCCCATCTCTTCAACCTTTTATCTTTCCTTGTATTTCTAGTAAAAAGCTAGAGCTTTAATGCTTTCTTGCATGATTTATCAGGTGCTCTGAACGGCATCACGTGGCTTCGGTAGTGGTGACCAAGCACAGAACACTGGTGTGTTTCCTGCAATGCAGGAATATGCCTGTTTCACTGGTAACAATGGTGTAGTTTATCCACAATCTGAGATGGGCTGTTCGTCTAGTCAAAATGGGACACAGGGCAGATACTTGCAACATCAACAGTTTGAAGGTTGCATGTATATGAGCTGGGAACGGCAGTTGTGCGGACCTTACCCACCGGAACAACTGTATGAGGGGCTATCCACTGGTTTCTTGCCTCAAAGCCTTGCTATCTATTCTGTTTTTGGTGGGAAAACAGCCAATCCTGTGCAGTTGATCTTTCTGAAACAATTCCTTTCACAATGGAATGTCGGTGTCATGGCTTCTACCCCAAATGCATTGACGGAGACAGAGAAAGTGGCTTCCCATTCTAAAATGATTTTTCCAGATGTATGGCTTGCTCTTCTGTCTATATTGTTCGTGTTATCCTTATCCTGCCTGCCTTCCTTCCTAACTGCTTTTGGTTCCTTCTTCCTCCCTGCTAGTCTCTTTCAAGCGAAGAATCATGCTGGATGTTTGAGGATTCAGAAGGTTGCCGACAAGGGCCACATTCTCTCGCTGAACTTTCCTATTGGCATCACAATAGCTATATCCAAGATCTTTCAATGGTATGGAAATCATATACGAGAATCACCTTCTGGATCTCAATAATTCTTTGTGCAAGCAAAAAAAGTGTGTATATGTGTAAATTATGACATTCTTGATTGCTTCTGTGTAATGCAGCACTTCCTTTCTGAGTGAATCACTTTCCTGATTTGGTTACATCTGTCAATGGCTGAAGAATATTATGCTGTTGGATATCCTAATGTGTAATAGTTGGACGAGTCTCTCTCTTTGTTGAAAAAAGTTGTAAAAATTGGTTCATTTGTTGCCATGAGTGCCCTTGGCACTTTATGCTAGATTAGCATTCCATAGTACAATATTATCACTTCCATTCTTGGCAAGTACAGACAATCTGGTAACCCAGCCAGGTTGAATAAGATTTACATGATCGATGAAAAAAAACCAAGACAAGATTCTGTTGAAATTCATGGAAGTCTTCCCTGCCGTATGTTCCTGATTTAAGATAATCTATATAGACTTTATGTGCACCTAGATCACACTTCCTCCTATCTCATGTGCCAACTTATGAAATAAGTTTTAATTTCTCAACATAGTTTACAATCTGAATTATTGTGATATTTTTTCTTCAGATTTACCATGTTGATGGGAAATTTGGCCCATTCACACTTATATCACTAATGGGTATGTGGAGTGGGGAACACACAGAGGGTTCGGAAACTACAGCTAACGATTCTGCATCATTCAATGGCTTAGTGGGTGACATAGTTGATGATGTCAGCCATCAGCTACATGCAGGGATTATGAAATCAGCTCGCAGGGTTCTAGTTGCTGAAATATTCAGCTCTATACTTCCAGATTTAATTGTTTCCAAGAAGACTGAAAAGGAACTGGCGGCAAAACTGAAGAACCAAGTTACTAAGGTATGTTTATTTATGAGGGGTTTGTCTAAGGAGGGAGCTGCGTCTTACTTTTTCCTTCTCCCCTTTCAATAACCTGACCTATTTGTGCCGTTGTTTGCAGCCTGACAGTGTGAGCAACAAGAAGGATTCCACAGTTAAGGTCAAAGTTGACACAACATCTACTGTTCCAAAAAAAAGGCAACTCATATAATACTGCCCCAGTGGATTGTTCAGTGGGAATTCAATTTACAGAAGTGCATGGTAAATTTGCTGATATACTGTCAGCAGTTTGGCAAACAATTTATTATGAATCCATGAAGAATGTATGGGACGAAATACTGTCTGAACGCGTCATGGAATGCTGTGATGTATTGTTACAGAGAAATTGTATATCGAATCTGCCCTCTACAAGTAATTCTGTCACCCCTGATGATAACATAAAAGATCAAGACAGTCATGAATTGTCACCAAAGGTGTTTTCACTGGGGCTGAATGTGTTACTTTGTTGATAAGAGTGGTTTAGTGTTTTATATATCTTTGGTTATTATTTCACAGCTGATATGTTGTGATACTTTCATGGTTTTGCAGGATTTAGATGCTACTGAATGTGACATGGACTTTCCACCTGGATTTGGACCATGTTGGAAATCTCCTGAGAGCTCCCTCTCTCCATACTTATTAGAAGTCAGTGGAAGTGCTATGGATGGGAAGTCTGAATCAAGCACCACTTTATTTTCTGGCCCCTTAGCAGTAGTCCAGAGGATGCTAGCAAACGAACTATATATCTCATCAAAGCAATCTTTATCTCACTATTTTGAGGAGGTTATTGCAGAGGAGTTAACAAATTGTTTATGCTTTGGACTCGAAAGCAGTATTAATCAGGTGAGCTGATAACAAAAAAGAATTTATCCTGATTACTGCTAATATTCCTGAATTCCCACAATTTGTTTCGGTAAATATGTATCACAGGAACAAATTGGTACCCCTATTCAAGCACCAGAATCACCCATGTCAGCTGAGACGTCTATGCATGAAACACTCAATCCCATTGAGGCGACTGGAGGTGATGAACTGAATATTGTTGAAATGGCTATGACCACAAGAACCAGTCCAATTGAAATGGCTGTAGATGAAAAGTTGAATACCGTTGAAGCTACAAGAACCAGTCCAACTGAACTGACTTCAGTCGAAACATCAACAGCTGCTGAAATGGCAACAGATAAAATGCCCACTTCTCATGGTAAATGAACAGCATCCTTCTGTTATGTTCTTCCATTCTTACCTGTGTTGTGCTTGATTGCATTTTTCTTTATTTCCTTGTAAAGTGAGTGCAGTGGAACCACACCTATCCATGTCGTATACGAGGATATTTGAAAATATGGATATATGTAAAACAGCGGAATTGGATGAGAAATTTGATGAAGTTCCTCCTGGAATGGAGACTGGCTTAGTCCCTATGCCACTTATGGACAAAAACATATATCAACCAGCAAAATCAATGAACTCTATTCCTTTGATTTCTAGATATATAACCTTTGCTCTCTGCCGGCAAAAATTACATGAGAATGTTGTGAGGGAGTGGACATCTGTCTTCTCTGATACAATTAGCAAGTGCTTGGGCTCATGGTACATCAGGAGAAATGCTGTATCTAAATGCGCAGATGGATCATCAAAACTCAAAAGAAAAAAAACATACTATAGGAAGAGGAAATTTGAGAAAACATGTCAAGCAAAGTCATCAAAAAAACCAGTGGAAATCTCAATGGATGAGCAGCTTTCAAAACCTCTCTGTCAGCTTGTTGACCGCAAAATTTATGTGAAAAATATTCAGGAATCAAACAAAATTTTGACATCAAAGAAAGTGAAAAATATTCAGGAATCAAATAAAGTTTTGACATCAAAGAAAGTTTCATTTGTGGACAAGCCTTCCAAAAAAGAGCAAAAACTGTGGCTAATGATGCTCATGATTTGAACATCCAGCAAGATCTGACACTCCTGTCCAGTGAGGTGCCAAAAGGTATGTCTTTTGATCTCTTTTTTTTTTCTGATACATAGGTGTGTATATATTTGTGATATGCCTTTCTTTTTTTTCAGGAGCCAGGTCATCTCATCCAACTAAAAAGCACATGGTTGCTAACAGGACCCCTACAGTGAACGATAATGTGGCGGATAATAGTATGCTCACAAAACATGTCAAGAAAAAAAAGGGCAGGGACATTTCCAGTGAGACCAGTCAGAAGGTAAAACCGATGATCTCATGCCCAGAATCAGATGGTTGTGCTAGAGTTTCCATTAATGGATGGGATTGGCGCAATTGGGCGCGAAATGCTACTCCATCAGAAAGGGCTCGTGTGAGAGGGTACCGTGTTTAGGACTATTCTTTCTGCCCCATCAAACCATAATGTGTTGAAAAATTCTCAAGCAATGGTTTCATCTGCAAGAACAAATCGGGTTAAACTGCGAATCTGTTAGCAGCCGCTGAAGGTGCTGACCTGCTGAAAATTACCCAAATGAAGGTAAATCAGAACTATATATTCTGATTCTGAAATTTCTGTTTATAAAAGGTTCTGATGATTCTCAATTATTCCTTTCTCGATGTGTAGGCAAGGAAAAAACGCTTGCGTTTTCAGAGGAGCAAGATCCATGAATGGGGTCTGGTCGCACTTGAGTTGATCGAAGCAGAAGACTTTGTTATAGAATATGTTGGTCAGCTCATTCACCGGCCGGTAATCATGCATTATTCAATCAACAGTTGTTTCACTGACATGCTTGTTTTGAGCAATGTGTTAAAGAATGATGTGTACCCTGTAGGTCTCTGACATTCGTGAGTCTCAATATGAGAAGAGTGGGATTGGAAGCAGTTACCTCTTTCGCTTGGATGATGATTTTGTGGTGGGTGATGCAGATCATTCCTCATTCAATTCAGTGTTGCTTTGGTGTTTTTTTTTCTCTGATTACGAGAATAAGATACTCATGTATATTATCTCAAGGGGTACAAAATAAAGAAAATGTCTTTTAGTTGGTTGGGGGCCATGCTATTATTATTTTTGAACAAAAAACTCTGGGCACTTCTTGATGGAGGGCCTGCTTCTTTGGATGGATGGTAATGGTATCTGTACTGCTATAGTGCTATTTAATCTCAAGCTGCAACCAAAAAAGAAAAAGGCTGTCAGTTTTTTTTATTCCTTGTATTTTTTTTTTTTTCTAGTGTTCATTGTCCAAGTATCTTAATTTATGCAGGTTGATGCCACTAAGCGTGGTGGGTTAGCAAGGTTCATAAATCATTCTTGTGAGGTAAGTGTTCAAGAAAAGATTATCAATTGCGATGCTTGTAAAATGCTAAGTAGTTGTTTCATATTTTTCCATGCCAGCCAAATTGCTACACAAAGGTGATCACTGTTGATGGCCAGAAGAAGATTTTCATTTATGCAAAGAGGCGTATATATGCCGGTGAGGAAATTACATATAATTACAAGTTTCCATTGGAGGAAAAAAAGATACCGTGCCATTGTGGTTCTCGGAGGTAAATCTGCTAATCACTATACAGGAATGCTGAAGGCTTTCTTTTTTTGTCAATTGAGATCTATTTCATGAAGATAATGTGTTTCAAATGGTGTTACGGGTATTAAATTTGGCCGTCCTTGTAGTCTTATTGATGTTATTGATACTACTTGCATGTATACATAATAAAGAATTTGGACCTTCCCAAACTGTTGATAATGCGAGATTAGAAAACTTGTATTGATGTCAGTTTTTGTTTACCATTGCACTATGGAAAGCATGCATATATTTCATTTCTTTTCTGTGCTTCATCCCATTTTGCACAGCAGTATGCAGACACACAAAGTAATTATTTTCATGTCCTGAAGTAAATAAATTGTAGATATCAAGTTCTAGAAAGATTGAAATAACAATTTAAACAGTGCATATATGAAGGTAAACATTCAGATGTTAATATCTTCTGCATCCACATGAAATACTTTTTCCCCTTAGTGTCTTGTCTTTCTCATAGTAACGGTTTTGCTCAGGAATGACCTGTTGCGTTTCTATTTAATTAATGTAGCAGTTGAGCACTACCATTGAGAATACTTCTGTTTTACTCTACCGTTTTATCCTAACTATCTGCTGCTTGTTTAGGTGCCGTGGATCAATGAACTAAGAAGGCTATCTTTTGAGGTAATTGCTGCACTTATGATTCTTGGCTGTGTGGAATTCATTAATCGGGTTTCATATAGTTTTTTTGCAGTATGAAATTCATAGATTAGATTTGATATCATTCTTTGTCATGTGCCCAGATATTCTTATCACGAGTTGAATTTTGAATGCTGGATTTTGGTTTCTAATGGCTTATTGAATCCCATGGAACAAAAGGATGGGAATTTGCAATAAGATATATCTACAACTAATTAATCTTTTCAAGATATCTAACACATTGTTACATTCCTATGGAATTGACATAGTTAGAAGCCATTTCTTACAAATTGGGCATCCTCAGTATTCTTTTCGAACAAGCAACATGAGACAACTTCCTTTGGATTGAAATCATTTAAACATTATTTGAAAATCTTTCAATCCAAAAAGGGCCCCAAGGCTCAGCCAAATTTTAATTGGTATATATTTGTTGCTAAATGTTGAATTGGAGATGGGTCATTTAACTTGTCAAACTGCGCCCAATTTGTCTCGTGATTACTGATAATGTATTTTTCAGGTATTAAACTGAATTGGTATATGCATGATTTGATTATTAAACTGCATTAAATATTTCTAAAAGTCATCTAGGATTGTAATTCTGATTCATGCCAGAGCATTTAGGTACCTATATAATTCCAAGTGCAGATCAGTCACCTGGGAATCTCATCCTGATAGGCTTTCATAGTTGCACCCTCTCTTGGCATTTCTGGACTGAGGATTCCAATTGATAAAATCAGTTATTTTTTCGTACTTCCAAGAATTTAATGTCCGATATATTCTGTAGAAATATAAATTGACCATTAGCTGCAAATTTGGATAGGGGATGGAGTGATTCTTGTTGAAATTGTTATAATGTAAGTTTAGATCTAATATGTTGGGTAGTCAAAGCAACTCCTACATCCCATTTTATTGACAAGTCACCTGATAGGAATAACTATCATCTCTATTCTGTTGACCAAGCCTTGGTGCTGTTTCATAAAGGGACAATTATCTCTATGGCCTTGAAAAAAAAACACCTTGTAGCTACATGATTCTTTTTTTCAAAGTTATCTCTATGGCCCTAGGAAACTTTCTGGTGAGGTCCATGGCCTTCCGTTAGGTTTTGGCACTTAACGGTGTTAAGTGATGGGTAAAAAGACCATTTTACCCCTATATAAAAGAACTGGTTTTGTTTGTTTCTTTGTATATCCGGACATGAGATTTCAATAGCTCAAACTACGAGGTTTTGGCACTTGACGGCCACGTCGAGAGTTACGGCCTCTTGGTATGGCTTCGCCAATGATGATGGCGGTGGGTGCGGTGAGGGCGTGTTGGTACACTCGAGGCGATCACACGAGACGGGCTTTGGTACGAGGTCTACGCGAAGGCCGCCGTTATGTCGGCGCCGCGGAGGGTGGGCACCTTGGGCTCCTCCGACCGGGGTGGATCTGGCGTGCTGCTCATCCGCCATCCCTGCCTCGTCGTCGCGCGGGCCGGGGACGCCAAGTGGGTGCTGCTTTCGGCGACGCCGCCCGGGCGATGCTGGGTGGGCGCCAGGCGCGTCCTCCTCCTCCCGTCGCGGACGGGGAGTTGGCGTGCCCATCACCGGTGTACCACGATGGGACGCCGCGGGCGCGTCGACGCGTGGGACATGGACGCCGCCACGGCGCCTAGAACCCCGGCGCCGCCGTGTGTCCGCCCGTGCTCGGGCCGGGTGCGCTCATCTGCCATCCCCCAGGCTGCCTCGTCGTCGTCGCGGGCCGGGGCGCCCAGTGGGTGTTGCTCGGCGCCGACGCGCCCGGGCGTGCTGGGTGGGCGCCGTGCGCGCCTCCTCCTCCGTCGCGGGCGAGCCGGCGTGCCCATCGGGTTGGTGTACACGATGGACGTTGTGGGCGCGTCGGCGTGTGGGACACCTGACGCCGCCACGGCGCCCGAAGCTGCCGCCGCCCGTGTGTCTTCGTGCTCGAGCCGGGTCCCATGTCGGTGGCTGCTGCAGGTGCACCGCCTCGCGAGGCGGCGCCGCGGCGTACAGCGCAGGAGCCCCGGCCGGAGCACGTGGAGTACACCACCATCGGGCGTCGAGCTCTTCGAGTGGGCGGTCACCACCGGACGGTGGGTGGGTGGGCGTCCTGCGGCAGGCGGCGCGCTGTTCCGGGAAGAGCGGCGTCGCTGTATCCCGCGGATGATGCCGGAGTGATGGGCGACTGCGTATACTTCATCGACGACGGGCCGTGGTCGCAAGACCGGTGCCACGAGGTGGTGCCGGACGGCAAGAAGAGGGATTGAGGAAGGGAGCAGGTGGATCCGGCGGATCGAAGGGCAGAGGACCTCCCGGCGGCATACCTTAACAGAAGGCCAGAAAATTTTCAAGGACCATGGAGCTAACTTTGAAAAAAAAAGGCCACATAGCTATAAAGTGTTTTTCCAGGGCTATAGAGATAATTGTCCCCTACATAAAACTTGCAACAGCTTGCACTGTGGACTTGAAAAAGACTTGCTGGTGATTCGAGTGTTCTGTCTACTTTGCAGGATTTATATGCATATCAAAGTATGGAGTGCATGAACATGGTGGACAGCAAGTACAAACTCCACATTATACTTATTTAAGCTATTTCAAGGTATCCCAACGGGCCAACTCCCAAGCCCAAGGATAGTGCAAGAGGACGCCCATACAGTATCATGCCCCTGCTCTTCTTTGTGGAGGTGGCGGGCATGGGAAGGTAGTTGAGGATGAGCTGGGCTAGTAAAGGGTTGTTTTCTGACATGGTCAATACTATTGTTTTTGACATACCTGGGTAGAGTTGCAAACTCTTGTACAGGCGCGGCTTTACTTATTACATTATTTGGATTGAGGATATAATTCACATGGTGGATATGAAACGGTTAGATTGGTTTAAATTCTCTACCTCTTTATTTAATTATATTTATAATTTAGTTGTCAAAAGATGAAACACTCGAACCATTAGTTCTTGTAATACTGCCGCTGCTTTTGTGAAGGATGGTATGAGCACCAAAAGTGAATGGATGCCCAGCTCCTGTTGATCAACTTGACTTGAATGGACGTCACCTATTTGATGTGGATGCATGGATGGCAATGTGAAACTAGCGACTGGAAGACCATTTGCTGCTATAGTACATCCTGGAAATAAAGCACCTATTTTCCACCCTGGGTCTACACGTTCCCCCATGAAAAATATATATTCACTGCACCCTTCATTTGGCATGTCACTTTTATGCAAATCCTACTGACCTACTCTATGGTAGTACACTGGGGGTGCAAGTTATCTTTCTGTAAAGCGGTGCCAGTGTTTTATTCATGGACCTACTTTTCTTGCATGTAGGTACAAATCTGCTGACTTGTCGATTCATCCATGAGGTACGCATGTAGGCGTCCACGAATTTTCCAAATGTGTGTGGTATGTGTTCCATCTCTTGATTGGTTTTCTATATGCTTTCTTGCATTTTGATCAAACATTAGAACCGCTAACTCACATTCACTCTGCTTATAACTCACAAATACTGATATTTGGACAAGATCCAACCGAAGTTTTGAAATTTTTACCATCAATAACTTTTGTTTAGTTTATTTGGAAGCAAATATACTTTACATTCTCATAAAATCTAGAAGGTTTCACACATGTACAGAAAAGATACTTCTGTGATCTCATAAAGCCATTCGATGTTGTAGCATGTTACTATAGAAAATACAAAATAGTAGTCAAAAGCATACACCGGAGAACATGTCATGTCAAGTATTTTTAATCGCATGTAACATTTCTCTTTTTACCATGAAAGCTCGAACACGCACTGCCTCCTGATTCACACTGTTTTGTGTTTAGCCAGAGGATTAGGTTTGGCAGCTCCGACGTACGCATGCGTGCAAATGGACTAGGCAACTAGCTACCCACACCATAAGACTTCGGCAAGGTGTTGGCTCCTTATGAAATATTGCAATTTGCGTGGGATTAACCCAAAAATAATTGCATGGGTTGTGACGATGGAGGCATCACGATCTTGAAGTTTTGACTACAATCCGAAAGAGTGATGAAGTCTTAAACCAAACAAGGGTGCACTGGCAAAAGCCGAAAACACGCAGTCAAGTGCAAGCCAAGAACGAGGTCCTCACATTTTACATTCTTGGTAGACGAAAGAGAGCACACGTCACCAGTGTTTTAAAGGCGGCTATGCGTCCAGGCGAGTGCTGGGTATGCCTAGGCGACAAGGCGCGCCACTTTTTCCAAGATGAGCTGTGTTCGCCTGGACGCCTAGATGTTGCCCGCCTAGGCAACGCCTCGAAAACACTGAACATCTCAACTTTGCTCTTCAATACGTACGTGGCTTATCTTCGCAGTCCCACAACTTGCATTCTTGCTACCATCGGTAGTAGTACTTATAAATTCTGAAGGGAGGTAGGGAGATTTAGATGAAATTTGATTTCGGCTTTTGGGCCTAGATGTGAAGCTGAAATTATGAATTTCTTCCTGGGCCTGCCTCTTGGTCATTTTACTCCTGAGAAAGAACGTTAGTGGTGGCAAGAAAATAATACACCGTTTCCTTAGAGCAGCCCAACACTTGGTCCCTGGCTTGCCAGGCCAACCAGTCTCGGTTGAAAAAATAGGTATCCTACATGTGGCAGACTGGCAGTGGTACATGTAGCATCAAGGAGAGAGAGGCTTGGCCAATTAGGCTCGGATAAAAAAAATGAGTATCTTGGATGTGGCGATGCCTGTAGAAGCTGCATTAGCCTTAGGAAATATCGACACACATTTGAAATACTAAATGTGGACTAATTATAAAATAAATTACAAAATTCGTCTGTAAACTACAAGACAAATTTATTAAGCTTAATTAATTCATCATTAGAGCATGTGTTGTTGTGGCAGTTTAATGTCTAATCACAGATTAATTAGACTTAACAAATTTGTCTCGCAATTTACAAACAAACTGTGCAATTAGTTTTTATTTCGTTTGTATTTAATACTCCATACATGTGCCGCAATATTCGATGTGATAGCTTTGAACGGTAAAATGAAGAGAAGAGAGTTGATTGGACAACAAAACTATATGCTCGATACGTAAAGTTTATCAGTTCTATTTGAACTTCTTACTTTTGAATGAAACCACTACTACTGTATATGCCCACATTGACTATTCCTTAGCGTGTATATATATCATACTGCAAATTTGAGCCCTGGCCATTCCTTGGCGTACATATTGCAAAAGTGAGTCTAGTTCTGTCGAGTACTCCGTCAGGTCAAAAGCACATGATGTTTTGGATGGTGTACTTTAACCATTATTTTATTTGAGTATATATTTATAAATCTAGCAAGTATATAGAGTACTTTCGAATAGAGATTTATATATCTTAAAAGTTATTGGTAGTTAATTTTTCACAAGCTTGACCCAATCTTGTCAAGAAGGGACCGGCTGAATTAGTATTAATAGTATGATGATTATGACAACATAATTGCTTTATTTTTAAACTAATTAGCTTGTTCTAAATGTTATAAATTCCCTCCATTTCAATTCGTATAAGCCGCTTTAGTTGTCATAAGTCAAATTTATCTAGTTTAATTTGACCAAGTTTATGGAAAATATATTAATATCTATAATATCAAATAATGGAGTATAGGTGACTTTCTGATCACTAGATGGTATTACCTATGTTCTAAACGGTAAGTCTATTTTCGTTTTGCAGATACATTATTTTTTATCATGCATCTAGAACCATGTATACAGCAAAAAAATATATACATTTGAAAAGTCAAAATAATTTATATAATTTAAGATGTAGGCAATACGCTGCTTTTGCTTATGCGTATATCACCCGGATAATGCTTTGGTTTGAAGAGAACGTAGTGAGCCTGGAGTGGAGTCATGTTATTGTTTTTTTTTTTTTTTCAAGAATCGGGCCATTCACGTTTTCGTGTCATTGGGTATGTGGTTTATGGCTTCTAGAGCTAGTTTCAACAGGGGACCTTGATAGTTCTTAAAGGGTTTTATCTCTTTTCGGCTCTTTGTTTTAGTTAGGTCCATCATATTAATGGTGTATGTTAAAATCTTATTGTGTAGAGTGAAGTGTGTGTGAAAGCTAGTTTTCCTTAATCGTCGAATGACAATGTAAAAGTACGTACCAAAAGGATGTGCCGCTGTATACTGCTATCTTTGTTGTAAGTACTGTAATATATACGAAAGGCAAACAGTGCATCAGTCAGTTTGTTGGTTTGTATAGTCCCTATTCGTCATAACAACAGTTCCAGCTCCATGATCCATATAAGATTTCAAGTTTAAACCCGTTTTTTTTTTTTTTACTGTAAACCAAACGCTTTTGACATCGTGACGGCTCTGGATCAAAGAATTATCGGTCTTGGGTTGAATAGCTCTAAATTCACATATACCAATATTAAAGAGTGAAATGAGTTTTCCACTCCCATTATTTTTCTTCGCAAGATACCCATAGGTTCAGGTAAAAAGGCTTATGCTCAGTTCTTATTTCGGCTTGTTTCAGTTTATTTTCTCTCACAAAACATTGTTGAAACAGTTAAAATCAGCCCCTATAAACAAGTTTAAAACATGGCATAAGGCTTGGTATGTTCAACAATAACCTGGGGTACTTAGCGAAAGAGGACAACTTACATTACCTTTTGTAGTCACCACCACGTGGATTGGTAATGGCAGTTTGTGAGGATAACACGGGGCGCTCAACTCCGTTTGACTGCGATGACATGTGTGGCCTCATCTACCATGTAACTGGGCCAGAGCTTAAAGGCCAGAGCCAGGGACTGGACCTGGATTAAAAACTGACGGATGGGTCAGCTGCGATGGAGAAACGGCCCGACGGCCTAGGTGTCCACTTGACCACCACTTCTACTCTAGGATCGACGCACGTGCAAAGTCGATGCAGGCCATGGATTGATAGACTATCTACCGAAGGAAGGAAAGTTTAGTAGTGTCGAGTTTGTAAATAGGGACTCAAATATTGACGCTCATAGAATAGCTCGCAACTCGATGGTGTGTGTGCAATGTGTACTATTCTTATAATTAAATAAAGAGACCGGGTTGTGTTGCTCAAAAGAAAATCTGCCGAAGGTACTCTTTTTTTTTTGACAAACAACACTTTATATTATATTAAAACAGCCTAAAGTACAAGGCAATCCTCAAAAGAGGATGTGTTACATTTAGGTCCCGCGAATCGAGGAAATAAAAGAACAACAACTAAGGCACCGGGATGACAAAATGCCCGGGGGGGTATATCGCTAGGCGTCAAAGACGCATGCACCGGGTGGACCGCCTCGCAAAGCGATGGCTAAGAGTGGGTTGGCGGGGTAAAAAACATGCATTATCCCGAAGAATATTTGTTGTGACGTCGCGGATGTAGAAAATTCTCGAGCCAAAAACCGGATGAAAGCAGATTCATCAGGCAAGCAACTTAGAAGTTGATGTCTAGTTGAAACTACAGGGACGCATGGCTGCAAGTCGGAAGCCACCGGAGTAGACACGCTGATGGCTTGCATGGCACACCACTGAAACCACAGGGACGCATGTAGAACACGTAGCAAATAAGGCACACCTTGACCTGCTGGAATTGGAGCACCTGTCGCTGGTGGGACCCAGACAAGGCACGCGTGCTCCATGCAGAGCACAAAGCCGTCCCGGGCCCCACTGCCATGGATGCGGGCCCCACCCAGGAGGTGAGTTCCCGGCATGTCCGCAATGGATGGCGACGGCGCGCTGGGTACTGACCTCGCCAGCTCGTTGAGGATGGGCGGCCTCGACGGGAAGCAGAGCGGCGGGATCTTGCGCCCAGCTTCAGCGGTGAGGCACCCTCGGACGGTGAGACAGCCTGAAGGACCTGGTGCGCACGCACATGCCCTGGAGGAAGCGCGAGCAGGGCCCCGTGGCTCGGATCTGTGACGCCGCCATCGCGCACACGCGGGTTCGCGGCATGCTCGTCCTCCCCACCTGCCGAGCCGATGTGAGCGGGCAGGGTGGATGAGCACCGCCCGCAGCCGGTCCGCGCATGACTCGACCCCCGTCGATGCTGAGATCTTGTTCACCGGGTACTGCTGCTCCTCTCCCTCAGGCTTCGAGAATGGCCGTCGCCACCTGGCCTGGCCACTGCCGACGATGTTGGTGAAGTCCGTGATGAGGAGCGACGGGAGGACGAGGATGAGGATTTGGAGGACGACAGTTCTAAAAGGACCCATGGAAGGGTTTATTGATGTAGAGAATGATACAAGGGAGGGAGAAGAGGGGCTACGGGAGGAAGGCAGATGGACCGGCCCTCCTGCCGTCGTCGCCGGCGAGCACGCCGGAGAGGACGGACAGGGGGCCGGCGGTGGATGGAGGAGGAAGGGTCAGAGGAAGGGGGTGGAAGGCATACGCCCAATACTACAGAGAGCGAAGTACGGACTCCGAAGGTACTCTTTGAGCCGAGTATGAGTATAACTTTGGCTAATAGGTACTCCTGTGCTAAATTGTAGTTCGTTTTTTTAAAAAAAATTGAC
This sequence comes from Hyparrhenia diplandra, assembly GCA_015847255.1. Taxonomy (NCBI): domain Eukaryota; kingdom Viridiplantae; phylum Streptophyta; class Magnoliopsida; order Poales; family Poaceae; genus Hyparrhenia; species Hyparrhenia diplandra. Next base: position 53,451 of record JADLZK010005527.1, read on the forward strand.
TACTCGTCTTGTATAAAAAGTAGTATGTGTAAACATAGTTAAATTAAGCAAGTTACAACAAAAAAAAAGTGATATTTTACATAAATATTTGAATAAGACAAGTACTTAAACTTAGGGTAAAAATGTCATTGGGACGGTGTCATGACCCGTGAAATCGGGCCTGTATGACAGCCCGCCAGGCCGAGAAGGCGCCGGCGCCGGGCGCCCGTAAGCCCCCACCTGGGCTCGCGCCTCATCCCGCCCGGCTCTCCTCCCTTCCGCGGATTCTTCGCAATTAATTCGAAATAAAGGAGGAAAATATCTAGGATTATCTTTTAGGCGTTTTTGGTGTGCAAGGGGATATCTCATCTATAAAGGGAGACCCTTATTAGGAAATAAATAAATAGGATATCTTTGTAAAAGGTATTCCAATCTATAAGGAAACCTTTAGAGAGATTCTTTGAGATACAAGTCCCACTAGCCGGGACTATATAAGTAAGGGGTGCATGTCTTTCGGGGCAACAAGCAAATAAAGAAATTATTCCAATCTCTCCTGCCTCCTCCTCCCTCCTCCGCGCCGCCCCCTCCCCTGCCCAGCGCCGCCGCCGCCATCGCGCCCCAGCGCCGCCCTCGGGCAGCAAGACGCCGCCACCACCACCATCGCCCCCATCCTCATCTTCTCCCCAATTCCCAAATTCATGTGTCGGTTCGGCCCAATCTAGGCGGGTTCGACAGACGGAGTTAGTATTTCCTAGTGTTTCTAAAAAGAACTAGTACTACTTTCGCCCCAAGTTCTAAGAACTGCGTGACCATAGTTGCTGATGTCTCTTCTCCGCTGATGTGAGGTGATGTTTTTCTTTTCTATAGAAGGGTGGGCATGGTTGTTCGGCTCTGGGATCGGGATGTGGAGGTATAAAGGTCAGGTGGAAAACAACCATGGTGGTTCAACTCCATCGATGTTGAGCGGTGGAAGATATACATGAGGAAGGAGAAAGCAGAAACGAGTGGAGATCCGTCTGCGATCGGCTATTCACAATTTTTTTACAATAGCTTGGCACAAGCAGATAAATGAGTATCACCACCCATTCTGTGATGATTGCCTCTCGGTCCATGAGCAGTCATCATGGCATCAATTTCAAGCGAATGTTGTGCTATATAAAACCAAAATACTATAACAAACTTTCATATGATTATTTTCATTTTCCTGTTTTATTTTTGATGCAAATGTGGTCATTGAAGAAGTCGTCCATTCAAATGGTTGTTGCTTTTTATCCATTGTCTCTTAATAAACACGTGTTGTTGATATATAGTATTGTTAAGGGAATTTGATGATTCTACCCATGGTTTTAAGGCCAATGGTGATTTTACCCTCGATTTTTTAGACTTTACAATTTTACCTTTTTTTTTTTGAACAAATGCTCCGTCTACCCTCTTTTTTAGACTTTACAATTTTACCTCAGCTTGTATTAAATAGCCAAAAAAAGAAACAAGAAAAACCGAAGCAGCTAAAGGACCAAAATACCCCTTCTTAGTTCCCCTATCCCTTCGCTGTTTCTCCCGTTGCGCAGCAGGTCGGGCTTGCTCGTTGTTTCCTTGCGCGCGAGGGCGACGCATTCGCGGCCGCTTGGCGTCGCCATCCTCTCCTTCCGGCAGCCCCCTTGACCTCGCCCCCTCCCTCCTCACCGCTACACTTGAGCTCGGCCCCTCCCTCCAGATCTAATAGCCGAGCGCGTGTTGCCTGGGTCAATGGCGTAGTGCAAGCTCAATGGATGCCATGCATTACGCTTTGTTGTTTATTATAAACATGTTATTAGATCTGTTACCTTTTCTTCTAAAAAAAAGTCACCTTTGAATATTCTATCAGAATTGTACATTTGTGTTCACTCTGAAAAAGAGTAAAATTCATGGCCGGTCCTTAAACTTCATGGTGTGTGTCATCTCGGTCTTTAAACTTAGAAAGTGCGCCAATCTGATCCTCAAACTATGTTTGGGTCTCATATTCATCCAAACGGGTCTAGTCCCACATGTCAGCTCTATCTCTTATCTCTCACCTCTCTCGTGGCAAGGGCCATTTCGTCAGCATGCCAGACGGTGGCGCGATTGCTCGCCTGCGTGCGCACCTATGCGGTAGTGGCGTCGGTGATCGCCCGCGCACGTCATGCAAGCGGACATGATGCGGCATGATCTTCTCTGGCTCGTGCGGATGGAGCACGATGCTGTGTGCCTTGAGCCAGAACATGTCGATCGGGCCAAGCGCGAGCGCGACGGTGCGACCTTAAGCCAGACGCTGCCGGGTTGTGGCGTAGGTGGTGAGCAGTAAGCTGATGGCCGAGGTGACGTACTGCAGGTTGGCGTACCCCGAATGGTGCATCCGTCGGGCATGCTCACTAGAGCAATTAAGGGGATCCTGCAGAAGAAGTCCTCGCCTCGCCTGCTGCCTGAACGGCTCGAGCATCTTGTCCCGGCCCGTTCACCGGAGATCTCTGCATGCAGGATTGCAGGTGTAGCCGTGCGGGCGCGCACGCACACACAAACCACACAAACATGAGCATGATGCAAAACGATCGAACAACCAATATGCTTGCTCCTTAGCTTGAGCGTGATTTGTTCGTGTCACGCTCCCGTGACTGTAGCACGCGCGCTCCGGCTAGATAGCTTGTTGTCCCAGTGAAACATGTCGACGCTGTCGTTGTCCCCAACGTGGCCGTCCCGGGCCACGACGCCGCACTCGATTGCTCGAAGGGCCATCACGCCATCGTGCCCTTCAGCACGACGCTGTCGGCGCGGACGTAGGTTAGACGTGCTCAACCTCGCCGGATGACGACCTCGACACCGGACGTGGGGAAGACGGCCTTGGTGAAGAGGCTCAGGTGGACCTGCGACGGTGGCTTGCACGTGCCCCTGCGACAACGGTGGCAGAAACAAGGAAGAAGATGATTATTGTCACAATTGTCCCTTACAAAGTTTGTAAATATTTGTGTAATTTATGTGTCTGGGTTGTTTTATTTATAACCCCTCTAATCTTTTATTTTTAAGCAATCAAATTTTATCTCTACACGTAGGTACGAATCCATACCCGTTTGGATGAATATGAAACTCGAACATAGTTTGAGGACCGATTGATACACACTTTCTAAGTTTGAGGACCGGTATGACACACCCGCCCAAGTTCGAGGACCGCCATGAACTTTACTCCTCTGAAAAAAAGACTATGAATGTATGATTTTATATAGAATGTTAGCTTGATGTTGCAAAGTTGATATAAACCCTTTTTAGTTTTTCAGACTTCTAATTTTAACTTGCATGGGCAAGTTATGTCCTTTTTAAAGAAGGGTAAAAACACAAACTTTATAATAAAAGAAGTGTAAAAACGCACGGGCAAAGTTGTCCTTTTAACATCTTGTTATGTGTACATAACAGACCGGGTAGACTTTTCTTTCGCTTTTTTAAAAAGTGAGGGTAAAAATGTAAAGTTAAAAAAAACAATGGTAAAATCACCATTGCATCTAAAACCGAGGGTAAAAATGTCAATGCCCCTATTGTTAATTGTCTGATTTAAGTTCTAATATAGCACAACATGTAATTGTGATTGAAATTCGTAGTGATTAAAATTCAAACCACTATAAATTCCATCTTCGAATCCTTTCTAATAGATTAAATAGGAAAGCTTGTTTTTAAACTGGGTGTGGCATCTCTGGCTCCTTGGAGCAGCGCCTCAATGGTCCATTGCTTTGGATGTTGTAGCATCTCTCATGGGGATGTTCAAGGCAAGTTGATTTTTCAATGTCCTGGTTGCATTTTAATAACGCATTTTAGGATGTCGCAGTTGCTTTTTTTTTTGGATGTTCTATCATCTGCTCTGTTGTTTTATGTTCTGATAGGACATTTTCGGTTATTGCAACAGTTGATTTGAGATGTTGCGATTAGTAATGTTTGCTGTACCATGAGATAATTGAGCGTGTTTCATCAAAAAATTTCTTTGGTTGTATGGTTTGTTAGAGTTGCTGTAATAGTTGAGCGTGAAGCATAAACTGATATTGTGCTGGGATTCTTTTACTCCAATCAGCTGCGTGCATGTACGTGCAATGTTCTAGTTTTGATTTGCATTGTCAGTCCTGTAGAAGTCAATTTTCAATGTTACACACAGTATTTTACAGACAATGATTTTTGTGTGATCCGTTTATTTCTCTCCCCTGTGTGTACAGTACAGGAGCGCGGTGCGTGCGTAGACTGTTACAGCCAGGGAGAGGCATCGTCACCGAGTTCTGCTGTTGCGTCAGTGTGACACTATAGTCTATAGAGAAGGGAGCGTTTCAGCAATGTATATTTCTGTTTGTTTTTTGTTTTGCGTTTTATTGCAACCGAATTAGACATAACAGCATGCATGTGCATGTGAAGAATCTAACGACAAGAACACATTGGATTAGAAGCTGCCGCCAGGCTGCTACTAGGAGTGATTATTAATCGGTTTGTTCTGACAATAACTCACCTGATACCTGAACCTAATCTAATCTATCAAGGACTCTTTTGGTTGGCACCTTGTGCCTATCCTGTGGCTTGAATAATACTGTAAATGCCTAGGAGCCAGTGGCTTATATCAGATTGTTGATAACATGCATGGTGTAAGTCAACGAGCTTATCCTCGTACAGTACGTTCTGAAGACCATTGTACCATATTCTTAGCCGAGATATGCCCATGCTGATTGCAAGTGGCTCGTTAAAGTATATCTTCTCATACGCCTGAACTTTTTGGATATATATGTACTACAGAGTTTGGCGTTATCTTGCAACCAGACGTAAGTTGATTTAAACCGTGCAGACGATAGATAAACATACTTTATATATGCAAGTTGATTCAGTACCAAGCAGATGATAGATATAGATACATATGCAAGTTGATTTAGTACCGTGCACATGATACGCCTGAGGAAAACGATACAACTTCCTGTGTGCGAGTGGCAGGCAGTGCTTGTATATGTCATTTTCATGGTGTGGTACGAAACTAATCTAGCAGCAAGTGTCAGTGTAACTCATATGGGCAATGACGTGGCGACAGTCGATAAGGGCTAGCGTTTTTCATGTGAGGAACGTAACAGTCCAATGGACAGTCCCGGTTTGAGAAAGAGATTTGGTTGCATCCATATCACTTTATCTCACTATAGAATCATGCGATTTGATCCATCCACTGAATGTTTTTTTTTCTCAAACACGCAGTAGAGCCGCATGTGTCGTTTCACTGATAGATAGAAAAAAGGGGTCTGAATTCATATATAGAAACAAAAAAAAGGTCAAGCCAACTCAATCCACTGAATGTTACTCCTAGTACCATTTTATCATCTTGAAACAAAGGTCTGAATTCATAGATACCATATTTAGATACGAGAACGGTAATTTTGTAGTTTCTTCAAAAGTAGTGCAAAGGGTTTTTGGCATATTACCAAACACATGTAACAATCTAACAAATGAATAAACGTTACAGGCCTACAGCAACAGTTGCAGAATTCATACCCTCCCAATTTTAAACTTGCTGTTTCTAATCCAGTCTAACAGCTCCTATGCCCCCTTATTTACAAAGAGCATCTCTTCCCCTTGGATGTCAACAACTCTCAGAACGGAGGCAGGATCGTCTGCCACATCTTCATCGACGGCGAGCTCATGGACTGCAAGTATCCATGGCCTTGCCCAGCCACCAGGTTCACCGGGTTGATCGGATTCACCATATGTGTCATGTTGTAGGACGCCTGCAGCTCGTCCAGGTTCAGGTCAGTGAACCAATCGTTGTCCTCCTTCACCGTGACGGCGCCAATGCCGCCGCCGTTCCCCTCATGGCCATGGCCTGCCCCTGCACCATGTTACCACCGAAGAAGCTCTGCTGCTGCTGCATGCCGGAGGCGTTGTCGATGTCCGAGTCGTGCGTCTGGAAGCTGTCGGACATGGAATCCTCCGCCGCACTCTGCCGGTGCTGTTGCGCCGCCGCCGCCGCCGCCTCTACCTTCACCTTCTCCCAGTTGTTCTTCTTGTTGTACAGCCGGCACAGCACCCACTCATCCAGCTGCAAGAAGAACGCGAAGGAAGACAAGCATCGATCAGCGACCATGGCTCGATCGGCATGGATGGAATGCAACTGGGGGATTTGGAATGGAACGGCCAGCCGCACAAACACAAACACACACCTTTGCGAGCCGCCCTTGTTGCCCGGTGCGCGGTCCGCGTCGGCGAGGCGGTACTCGTGCATGATCCAGTCCGTCTTGACGCCCCTGGGCGCCTTGCCGGAGTAGAAGACGAGCGCCTTCTTGATCCCGGCCGCCCTGCCGCTGCCCTTGGGCGCGATCGGCTTGTCGGCCCCCGTCGCCTTCCAGTAGCCTCTCCCGGCGGCGCGGTTGGGGCGCGAGCCGTTTGGGTACTTGCGGTCCCGCGGCGTGAAGAAGTACCACTCCTTGCGGCCGAACAGCGCCTTCTCTGGAGGAGAGAATCACACAAACCAGGTCAAAAATGCCTGCCTGCCATCCGGGATTTGGATCCAAGACAGAGGATATTTTGTTTGAAACCAAGATTATATTGATGATAGATATAAAAAAGAAAAAGAGGGGAAAAACAGAGGAAAGCATCAGAGAAAGAAGACGCCGGAGGAGGAAGGGCACGCACCGGGCAGATCCCATGGATCGAACTTGTAAAGATCGACCTCGGCGATGATGGGCACGGGCAGCTGCTGCCGCGCCACCTTCCTGCAGAGGTAGTACACGACGAGCTCCTCGTCGGTGGGGTGGAAGCGGAACCCCGGCGGCAGGTTGAGCTCCGCCTCGGCGTCCCTGCGCCCGCTGCTCCCCTCCGCCGCCGCCACCATTGCCATCCTCCCTCTTCTCCCAACGGCTGAATAGATAGAACTCGAACCAGGTTCCAGAGACCGCGTCTGCTCTGCTCCGCTCCCTGGGTTTCGAAAGGCGGCTGGCTTGGCTGGCAGCCGCTAGATAAATGGGCAGCTGGTTCCTTGGCCACCAAGAAGGCGGTTCGGCGCGTTTAAATGGGCTGCGCAGCGCAGCCCAGCTCGGGTGGGCCCGGTGTGTCCCCGCGCCCCGCCTCGTGCCTTCGTTCGTGGGCTCGGATGGATGAGGATGGGCGACGCTGCCGCGAAGGTTCCCGCGTGGAAAAGCCTCTGACCCCCGTACGTTCTGGCCGACGACGGCCGTAGCAGCAGCCCACGCGAGCGATGGACGCCCAACCCCAAGCGTCCGTCAAAAGCTTTTGCGAGGGCTCTCGCAGGTTTCCACGCCGGAAATGTACAAAAATCCGGGCGAGCGAGCGATCTGGGCGAATGGGACGCCACGGTCGCCGTGAAAGCTCCCCGTGGTTTTGACTGTGTTGGCAGGCACGAAGGGAAGGGGCCTGTGGGGACTAAAACGTGCGGATTGTGCCGCCGCGCGGTGCTGTTCCGGGCAGGCGTTCACGAACCAAGGCCCTGCGACGTGGCGGGCGAGGGCTTTTCCCAAGGGATGGATGGTTTTGAGCTGCAGGCAGATTTGGTTGGTGCTCCACATTTCTGCGTCCATGTCCAGTCTATGGAAGATAAGGAAAATGTCTTGATTTGAAATTGACAATTAGTATCATATAAATCACGCTTCGAGGGCACATCACAGCGCAGAGGGGCGGTGACGAGCGTCTGAAATTCTCAGTAGGAATTGCGCACGAGTTTCCAGTCCGGAACGTTTTTTTTTTCGAAATCGTGCACATTGCATTTATTGCATTAGGAGAAATTAAAGTTTAATACAATGCACGCATTAGCAAAATGCATTGGCCGTTGCGCACACTCGTCGGCTTTAACGGCGTGAAAGCTGAAAGGTCGTAAAAAAAAAAAAAAAGAACAATTGTGCTCTAAATAGAAAAGAGCGAGGAACGCCGGCTGGACTAGTGCCCGAGCACGGCGGCGACCAACTGCCCGAGCACGGAACACGTTCCAGTCCGGAACGTGACGATGCTGCTGCTCCACTGCTCCTCCGTTGGATCGATGGACAGACAGCTAGCTAGCTAAAATTTCAAAATGTGCTGTGAGCGACGTGAGCCGCGTGTTTCATTCGGTATCGATCGATGCGATTACGATTGATGCTACTCTTTCGTCTATGAACTGATGGTTGGTTTCCACAGCACACATCTCTGGCGCAGGCAGGCTCCTCTGCCTGTCGACAACAAAGGATATGCTTGGAATATTTAAAAGTTCAGACGCCATCGATCTAGCTTCGACCGCCGTTCGTTCATACGAGAATGGTCCCGTGCGTGCGTCCACTCAATTAATAAACAGCTTACTACAGACAGGCCGCCAGACAACCAGTAGACAGTGTGAGTACAATTCATCTCCTCTTTTCAGTAAAATTTCTCAAAATATAAATAAAAGAAGCTGTCATTCAGCACGTGTCCGATGAATCAGCTTCCTGTGCCTGCAATTTGGTCCTGGATGCACGCTATCCTGTTCCTATCCCGATGCGTTGAACCTTGCCCGTCCGGGTGCGTGCGGTGCGCGCGAGCCGCAAACGACGGTGGCGGCGACCAAAGCCGGCGGGGGTTGGTAGGCCCGCCAGCCCGCCGCCTGCTCTCGTCGTCGACATCCCATTCGTTTTCCTTTCATTCCTCCTGGGGTGGACTATGAACTACACATTGTCTGCATGTGTAGGTGAAAACTGAAAACGACGGGCTGCTAGATCGTAGGAAAACGGGGTTGGAAAGCGATTTTTGCACTGTGTTTGTCTGTTCCTTTAAGGAAAAAGGAGAACATCGTGTTTGGCTCTAGTTTTACTTTAACTACTACTAGTGCTAGATTAAATAGTAATTTTAAGTGCCCCGCAGCTGGCGGATGTTCACTGAGCTTTTTCCTGATCAGAACGTGTGTACGGTGTGAAGAAATTAACAGCTTTGTGTGCCGTGATTCTCTTGACTGGCCAGTAATTAGTTTATTGGAGTTGTTACTATTTCCTCCACAATAAATTGTCGTGTACTTTAGTTTCTCCATTTTTGACTAGAGTTTTAAAAATGTATTAACAACTAAGGGAAAATAAATCTTAACTATAATTTATCAATATCTAGAATATGAAATGCTAAAATATACTCCTTTATCTTAGTTTACTTTCGAAAAATGATAAAATAAAAGGTAAACCTCTATAATTCATAAAGAAATGTTTTTTTAAGTTAGTAATGATGGTTTAGAAATTTTAAAAATATTTAATTTCAAATATAATCTATATGTTTGAAATTCTAACATTTTAAAATTCAGCCTTTTATTTGTTCAAATGAACTTGGATTGAGAATTGACTAAAACTAATTATAGATGTTGATTATTGTTTTTCTTTTGAAATTGTTTACGGGTCTAAAGTTTGTTTCAAGTTCTCGTATTTTGGAATTTAAATTTTTTGAACTGTTCAAACGTACTTAGATGGAGAAATGATCGAACAAAAGTTTTAGACCTCAATGAGATCTACAACTTTCGTAGTTGAGACTTGTTCATTTTAAAATATTTATGATCCCAAATTCTAATTGAATTTCTATTTTTTAAATTCCAATAAACTTAGGTGAAAAGTTTGCCAAAATCAAAATTCTAGATCTCAGTAATTGTTTTAGAAAAACATTTGGACCAATTTTCATGTCTTTTTTATTTAAAAGAATTACAAAAAAATTAGTGATTTACCAATTATCTAATATTTTTAGAAAAATACATATATACTCAAAACTCCATGTTTTCTGATTTTAAAAGGATTACTTATAAAGTTTAGTGATTTATCAATTATTTCATATTTTTAGAAAATACATATATACTCAAAACGACTTTTGAAACAAAACAAGGTCCAATATTGTCCAGTTTTAATAGTTGAAGGGTTATGCATGTCTGTTTTTTTAGAGCCGAGGGCTAAATCCAGACTTCAACAAAAGTTCAAAGATTAAAATGGATTTTTTTCCCTACGGTGGACCCAGAATAATCGTAGGAGCTACTGTAGCATGTGGTGGGGACTTGTCGATGGGATGGATGGACGAGTTTATTCCCATCGCCGATCTGTGGTTATACTCAGAAGTCAGAACTTGAGAAGAATCGATCACACTGTCAAACCCAAAGAAATTGGACAGAACAAAGGCGGCCTTTGCAGTAAGTTCTACAGGTTCTCAAAACACAGCACAAAGGTTGACGAGGACATAAATAAGGTCCCGATGAGGGTCACGGTCAGAGAGGGAGGTAGGCCGGCCGTAGGCATATCCAGGAGAAGAGGTAGCGAGTGACGCCAGTGCTGACGAAAACACAGGCACACAGTGACAGCCGCGGTGTTTCGTCCTGCTGCTTCCTTTAGCACGAAGGCGTCAGCCACGGCCGCCGGCCGTGCAAGCGTGCTCTCTCGTGTTTGTGTGGCCTTGCCTTGACTGGACCAAATCCCTGCGGCCGGTGCAGGATCATCGTCACCCGATGACCTACCCCATCAACCGCGATCCGTACGTGCGCTGGCCGGGTCATAGCCTCACGTGCGCCGCTTCGCGATTACCTGCGGCTCCTCCTGATGTGTCCATCGGCGAAGCTCTCCCGTGACTGTGTGTGTGGCTGCGGGTTTGCGGCGCCGGCGGAGCAATTTGTCTGACTCTTCAATGAGATCAGGTATGGTTAATCAATGCATAAATGACGATACCACCAGCTGAATGAGAAGTAGTGTGGCAGTAAACAAGATGGCAGGTGAATCACAGATTCACAGTTAAACTATAGAGCAATGAGCGTCAGCTAACCATGGATTAACCTGCGTCGACCAAAGGATATTTATAAAAGCACTTGTCTTATATTTCAGGTGCACCTAAATTTTAAAGATTTCGGGCAACAGTCCTGCACAACCACAAGTGCACCTGAATTTTTGTTATTCGTCTTTATATACCAAGTACACTTCTTCATCTTCATGCTATATGATCAATCATAAGTTATTTGTCTAAAAACACATGCGATTAGTCACAAAAGCAAAGTCGTCATTAACTATCAAAACCACTTGCATGAGGGGGCCTACAGAGCTTCTCTAACGAGGAAGTGATATGCTCGTCACCTGAACAACAAGTCACCATGTTCATCCTTCCACACCAAGCTACTCAACAGGACCTTAGGTAATATGTGTAACAAAGATCACAAGGACATGAGGACATCACAACCCAAACAATCAAGCTCTGAAGACCTAAGGCCCAACCCGGGAAAAGCCCAACCCTCGCAAAGATGAACAATGAGCTCTATCCTATCATTGAATGTGATGTTTATGCACTTGAGAGGTTGGATGGAACGTGAATTCAGTTGCTCTATCTTCTAGCAACCTTAAGGCACTCCAGTGATAACAAGCGAGTGAGAACCCACATTTGTAGCAATTCGATCCGGCTAGCTGTTAGGATCAAAATGCGTCTTTTTGTACACGATGAACATTTCACATTTCTAGTAGTGTAGTTGAACTTTTTTTACTTGGCATATACTTTTGTGAGTTGGCAAATTGTGAGTGCAATCAAGACCTATTGTGCATTTTGGTGTTGATGACAATATAATTAGAGGACTAATGAGACTTATCGAGTTGACAAACAGATTATAGCTAAAGTTGGATGTTGCAACCAAACGGAGGAGTACCCCAATTCATTTACTTGATGACATTCCACTATTGGAGGTTTAAATTCCTTTATGTTTTGAAATTGAGTATAGAAATCACCGTACTATTAAGAGAGACTCAAATCTCTGTGTCAAAGCGTGCAACCAAGTGCTCAAAGTTCACACATATTACCTCCAGCTTCCAACTAAGTCAGCCATGCTTTTACTTTTTCTATCTTGCTGACTTGGTAGGTGCGGCAAAGTGTGCCGCAGAGGGAGAAAGCCGGCAAGTGTCGCACATGATCTGACCGTTGGAGTGAAGGGGTATTTATATCTCTTTCTGTCTCCCACAACGGCCACCTCATCCCCTACCTACGCTCATTTTGATAGAGAACAGACAAATGCTCTCTCTCACACCATTGGAACTCTCACTTCCTCAAGCTTTCCTATTAATTTTCCCGTCAATCCTTGAAAAGCGCTCCAGACTTAATTAGAGAGTAGATCCACTGATCCTAGTTGATTAGAAGCACTTGGTTTCCACTTTGGCCAGTAGTTTGTGTTTGTTACTCTTGGAGCTTTGCTCCTAGCCGGCTAGTGCATCGCCGTTGAGCTTGCCAACTCGTGTGGCAGCCTTGGGAGGTTTGTAACAGCGCTCCGGACTCAATTAAGAGCAGACCCACTGATCCTCGTTGATTAGAAGCACATGGTTCTCACTTTGGCCATCAGTTTGTGTTTGTTACTCTTCGAGCTTTGCTCCTAGCTGGCTAGTGCATCACCGTTGAGCTTGCCAACTCGTGTGGTAGCCTTGAGAGGTTTGTAACACCCTCTTGCAACTAATACAATCACCCCTCATCTCAAGAGTTCACTCACTTGACTTGAGAACGAGGCAAAGAGGCAAACCTTTGTGGTGAGCTCAACCCTTTGTGGGTACCTCAACAACGTGGACTAAGCAAGCCTTGGTGCCGCGGCTGAACCATGAGATAAATATTTGTATCACCGTGTGCTTGTTGTTCCTACATTTCATATATATTGTTGTCGTGGTTGAAATTAAGGTTTGAGGTCGATGTATCTTGTTTCACTCAATCTACTTGTTTTGGCTCCTGATCTGTAATCTCTACTTGCTCAGGAATCTAAGAAATCTAGCCAATATAATTTTCGTTGGGCAGATTTCTAACTAAGGGCTAATAGTTTCTGCAGGTGCGGCAGTGCCGCTTGTGAATCTGACCTTGTGTTGATTTTAATAGGCCTATCCCCCCCGAGGCATCCAGCGATCCTACACAAATCACAAGATTTGTCAAATCTGATTTGACAAACTCTTGGAGATGCTCTTACCAATTAAATTAGTCATTAGATTGTTAATCGTCTTGCCAATTTTCTAGCTAGCATTCAACACATTGGCCACCCACGCTTATTATTAGACCCTTCAGCTAATGTGTACTTTACTTCACTTGCTCAACAATAATGCAGTATGGAATATTACTCAAAATCATGAAATTATTCATTGAACGACCACACCCAAATGTTTGGTGCTCCTATCGAACAAAACTTCCAAACCGTCTGAGTGCATTGGCATAGTGCCTTTTACCGTGGTAACCACCAAACATATCTGCCGATTGTCCGGCGTATTTATTTTCCAACCTGTTGGATCATCTAGCGCATGCAATTTTTTCACATTTTGTCATTTAACTCTATATCTTTGCGCCACTTTTTCTCTTGCATCACAATGTAGTGTGGTAGTACAAGTCTAAAGACTTAAAAAAAAGTTGTGCTTTATGAACGTGTTTTCACTAGCGGCCTCTAAACTTACCTTTTTGGTATCAAAGTTGAAAAGTTCAGAAAATATAGATATTATTGAATACTGATCAAAGTTGAATAATAGTTGACATCAAACAATATCGACTTAGAATTTGAGTAAAATTCTAAACTTGCATGTTGGTATAATTTAGGTCCCTAACTCTACTTTAATTTGTGTAACAGTGTCGTTTGGATCCTCAACTCCCAAGATATTTGAGTCCTAAATTTAATCAAAGAACCAACTCACCCCTAATATAATATCAAACTTGGAATTAGCATTTGATCAAAGAACCACCTCATCCTAATATTAAAGCACGTAATGATTTCACCCCATAAAATTGCTTAGCTTTCAAGGTTATAGTGGCCAATTAAAATTCTCATTCAAAAAAATCAAACATAAGTGAAACATAACCAATTTCACAATCCAAACACTGTCATTCTGTAAACCGCATATTGAGTAACATTTCCATTTAATTTAGAATGAAAAATTCTATTGCTGTACACCACAGGAAAACCAATACAGCACGGGGAAATGTGTCAACACTAATTAGCTCTCCATAGAGTAGCTACAAGGAAAACATCTAGCTGGCTCTTACCTAAAACTGCACCCAAAGGCTCTGCAAGAATGGCTTGACCTAGCACAGGGGTTCTGAAATGTCGGCCCCGTGCTATGTAGCTCTTCCGACATTCAAATACCTATCTACAAACAACAGCATCACTATGCCTCAAATTTACAATGAATACAATGGTTGGTTGGTATTTCTCAAAAGTGTTATCGTATCTATAGTGATTCCATAGACCCGCTCTTTAGCCTCTCCATTCGCGCTTGCAGCCCGGACAGAGCTCGCTCATCCATGGGTGGAATATTACTTTGTTGTTGGGTTTCAGTGTCCAACCGTGTTCCCACATGGAGCATATTACTTCCGTTCATACTTGCCAATGGCCGAGCCTGAGCTCCATCAAAATGACCTATAGCTGCAGCTTGAATGCTTTTCATCCTTTCCCTAAGAGCATCCAATGTCCCTGCTGATAAAGAAATAATGATTCCAATAATCAGATCACTTAAACATTGATAGCATATATATCTACGCATGCGGCATTGAGGCAGTGTATGATGGGGACCTGAGGTCTGGTATCTATCAGTCTGATGGTCAGCAGCATCACCTTGACCTCTGAAGGGTTGTGTCTCACCACTTTCGCATTATCTTCGTTATAATCTGTTTTGCTACCAATTGATTTTGTGTGAACAGGGGATGGTGCAAACTTTGGAGAGGGTATTGCCACTATTGGGGGTGGTGTGGATAATGGAAGACTAGAGGGCGTTCTTCCAGCTGCTGCATTCTTCTCCACCTGCATCGTAAACAATGTAATTAAATTCAATCATACCTCGAATGACATAACAAAGCAAGCTCAAACCCCTCCATGACTGAGGTTTCTAACCTGAGCTAGCCCATCTCTGATATAGGTTCTAAATGCTTCACTAGCATTCTGAAGCTGAGCAAATATATCAACCTGAGATAATGATGGCAGATCAGATAAAAACAGAAAAGAATGCTCAATAGAACATACACTTTCAAAGGAAATATGGACAGCATATTATTAAAATCCTCAATGTAAACGAGACAAATTTACAAAGGAATAAGCAGTAATAATGCAGAAGTACACTAATATTCTCTTTGGTCATGTCAACTAATCCATCAGACCTCAGCTTGACAAGTTACATAACAGATATTTTACATGCCATTGGATAATACAACACTAGGAATAATACCTTTGGGTAGAGCTGAGTTATCCGATACAGTTCATAAAGGCCAATAGTACACGTTTGCTTGTCACCGATTTTCTTGAAGACAGCAGCAAGCTCTTGCTGTTCATAGCCACAAAAGAGGGAGGGAAATAGCATGTGAACTCACTGCCTTAACCTTAAGCATTTGTGTCACAAGCAAGCCCAACTAAAAAAAGGGAAGACAGTTGCACCTTCAATTGCGCGTCAGCTGAGTGACTAGATGGATTTGGATTGTTCGATGCAGCATCACCCCAGTGAGTTTGACCCATAGGTCCCGATGGCGTCAGCATTCTAGCAGCTGCAAGGGTCTACAATGACAATACAATGTTGATTAGCAAGAGAAAAAGGCTGCATGAAGAAGCTTTTTGGTAACAGTGGTTTTGCAAGTTCTACCTGGAGATTAAGATCAATGTATGCTAGAATTATTGGCTGAGGTTCAGCATCTATAGGAACCATTGACAGGTGACCCTTTATTGCTGTCCCGAAGCTTCACAAGTTCATGTAAGACGGTTTTGACCATTCTTAATGGCTTATCATCAGCACCAGCCCTACAGATTATACAGAAAATCTATTTAAACCAAAATTCAAGAAAATAGTTAAAGAGCTATCCAAGGGAGGCAGACCTTCTCCGTATTTCTTCCATCCCCAGTTCTTGTAAATAAATATGGATGCTTTGAAGAATTCGATCGAGGTCAACTTCATATATTGTACTCTGAAGAACCTGAAAGATGGAATGCATAGTGTCAGAAGTAGTGTAAGCTTGAGATTCAGAAAAGCATGAGATAATCATGTACCTTTGTCAACTTAATTTAACATTTCACAACTAAGTCCGAAAACTTTTGATTTTTTTACAGCAAGAGACTCTGCTGGTGTAGGTGATGGCCATCTTGAAGGGTCCAAAGGCCTCAGCAAATTAATTAGCACAACAAACGAGGATGTTCTCTCAGCATTATCCTGTTTAAAACAGGGACATCAAAGAAAGCACAGGTAGAGCAAAGGAGAACATGGAATAGAAATTTACATACCAGGATTTTAAGCATTAAAACATTAAGTGCTTTGAGTAATTGGCTGCCATCATCCATAAGAGGAACCCTTTCATCTAAAAAGCCAAAGAAGTAACTCTGTAATAAGGTTGTCAAGGGTACCCTCCTTCACAGCATGAGCAAGACGTTTGATCTGAAATGTCTGTTAAAATAGCCCAAAATATCAGATAAAGAAAAACTGCCATAATAAAGGTAAAGGGCCAAACACACAAACATGTCAAACCTGCATGAGTGTGTTTAAAACATATTTGCAAGACCTTGAAGAAGCCCCAGATAAGCTAAAATTGAATGTTTTTGGAACCTGCAAGATCAATGATCAAAATAAGACTTAAGAAAACAGAATATGAATAACAAAACAAATACTAACCATAACAGCCAAGCAGGACACTAATCTGTCAGCTTCCTTAATAAGATCTTCAAGCACCGTGCTTTCAGGGTCAGCTGCCTGCGTTAGCTCATGGCATATAACTTTCATGCCTTCAACGGACTGCAGAAAACTAAAAGCATATATCAACAAATGTTTCTTTTTAATGAGCGAATCTACAATCTTAATATGTAGAAATATAATATAAAAATAAAGAACACAGCCTCAAGGAGGTGGAATAGGTGGGAGAACTATGGAAGTGATAGACAGCATGACCTGCTCAGGCAAACCCAATGCAACTATCTCAAGAGCTTCACGCCAGTCCGCAGGACCAGTTGCAGCTGGTATCTGCCTAGGTACCATGTGCCTATCCATATGAGCATCCACATATCCGAAGTCTCTATGGATAGTCAAGCATAGACAGGTAGCATTATGAAATGGTATATAAGAAGCATTATAAAGAACACAATAAGACAAATGGAGCCAGGAGTACCTTGAGATCATTGATCCCGTCACTGAACGGGGAGACTACTTCACCACTTTGTTCTGCTATATCAGACCTAAATCCACAAAATGAAAGTACGGATAATTAAAAATAAAAATAACAGGCATAACATTTGGAATAAATGAAGTGCAAGATTCAGAGATAACGAAGCGAACCCATTCTCTCTAACTGAACGCCTCAAAGCTGCTCGAGCATCACCAGGCCTTCCTTCTCTCCTTTTATCCATTTCTCTTGCCTAAAATACCATCAGACAGAATGTTGTAAAATAATTGCAGTACCTTTGTGCTAAACTATTGTCATATGATCAGATAATAAAAACAAACCTTCCATTTAAACCTATCATCGAGCATGCTTCTTTGGGCATCTGAGAGTTTTCCAACATATCGCCATACATCATCCCCTGTTTTGTCAAAAAAGTATACCATGAGGCTCATGCAAACATTAGTATAAAATATTCCAAAAGGAGCAATCCTGCTAAATTGAGTATATGCAGTGATTTATTGCTAGTGCAAATACACAAGTACAAATGTCAATTGTCAAACAAATCAAATAAACTGCTCAAGACAATTAATATGGAACATATGCAAATAATTTTTTTCTAGACTGCGCAAATGGATAAATTGAAATATTGAGAGTTTGAGAACCAGCAAAAGCGTTTGATTGATTATGCACCAACAGAAGCTACAAATGTAAATGAAATACCATCTGCTCAAAAGGGGAAGAAAAGGGTGAGTGCATACCAAGGTTCTTGTAGGCTGTTGCAAAGCGTATTAAGGGCAGCTTTCCTAGTCTCACCATCACGCTCTGCTGTCAGTGCTGCAACAGATGGCAAGTTTTTCATCAACCCACCAACCTGCATGACAGAAACAAGCATTCTATAAGTAAAGCAAGGCCACCTAACTGGCAAATGGGTGACGATAGCAATACAGACCTCAGTCCCATGATGGTCAATGAAGTATCCAATAATATCAACACATTCTATCCTTGTCCGGTTATTCTTGGAGCGGAGCCCCTCAAGAATATACGGAAGTAGTTTGGGAAGAGAATAAATGTTGACCATTTGCTTTATCAGCTCCCCCATTTTTTCCCTGACTTTTTCAATGTTATGGCCAGACTGCAAAACAACAGTAATTGGTCATGACTGTGAAATGAAATATGATAACATATCCAATATGCACTTTTGTACTAAGCATACCTTCTCCATGAGGCAAGGAAGAAAAATTGCAGCTTCAGCTTCTGTCAACATGTAAGACTGGTCTTTTAGAATATCAAAAAGCTCAGGTAGAAAGTCAAGGACCTATAAGTGAAAGTTGTATACAATACAGAAAACAAATTAGGTTATTATGCTTCAACAAAAGGAAATAAGGCCATCATGATTCTTAACAAGAGTGCTATGAATTCACCTTCAATAAACATGTTGTGTTAGATTCACAAAAGCGTAAGACAAACCACCTTAATAGTATGTCAAGAAGTTCAATAACTTCTTTCACACTTTCGAAGGAAGTGCCTGCACATTTGCAGCAGCATCAAAACAAGAAAATTCATAGAAACAATCTATGTTGAATCACTCTGATAAAGAGCTGAAGTAATATTGTTATCAATTTCCAACCTTTTTGTAGCAATTCAATACCATCTATTTGCCTCTTAAAGTCAGAGTTCCATAATCTCAAGCTTACATCTTCTCGGAAATGCTTAAACAAATCAATCTGCACATAAAATGTCATTCCAAGGAAATCAGCTGTTAAGTTCACACAGTAGTAACTCACACTACATCAGGCAAAAGGAAGGCAGACACATTAAAAAAAAAAAATGTGCATCCAAAAAAATTGCTACATAATATCAACAGAAGCAGATTTCAGGACAGTATGAATTCACAACCAGCGACAACCAACATTAATTTTAGAGAAAACAGAGGATGTTTCACTGTAATTGTTACAAGTGTCCACACAGACAAGAAACCAGTCAGTAAGAAGACTGTAACCTCTGCAGCATTTCTTAGTGATCATCTTCCACCTGTAACTTATCTAGGTTCCTTTACTGGGACCCACATACAAAGATGACTTTTATAAACCCACTATATTTCATCCTCTATTTTAATATCAAGTTCATCCACACCAATTTATCATTTCTATTCAGAGAAAATCCAACTTTTTAAGGATTACATGTTTGAAGCTATGAAAAATCAGGGTATTGATCAGTTCTAATACTAGTCAGACAAGCAGTTTCTTTTCATTCTAAGGGGTCAGCCATTGCAACACCATTGTTTGATACCACATTTTCTGGCTATATAACTTTGCTTTGTATTAATGTAAATGTTAACTGATTAAAAAGTACATATTTCGGCTTCTAGTTACATAACTGCATAGGACCAACTACCATGCATTTTGATCAAGTGGTGTCCGACTGTAACCATAGGATGTTACATGCCAAGTATAACATCTGTTGAAGGCATTTGATATATCGAAATATGTTTCCTTATGCAGCAGTCATGCTATACAAAAAAAATGGCGGCCGAAAAGGAAAAATACCAGTATAAAGACACTCAACTGGAAGATTCGAAGAAGGAATCTTAAAGAGAGTACCCTGTCTGCAATATACAAACCTTTAGTTCATCAATCTGTTCTCGACGCGGTTCTTCAAACTTGAATTTTCTTACCAAAACACGTCTCTCCCGCTCTTCCTGATCAATAGGTAAACTTCGTATAAGACCTGTGCATAATAGAGATGTTGCAGGACCTAATGATTGCTCACCTTGTTTGAGTCCTTTATGTTAAATAATGCTTGGGATTGTGCAGGGTCTTGAGTAGAAACCATAGTAACAGATGCTCTAGCTGGAAGTCCTCTCTGAAAGTGGAGGATTATAGTTAGGAAATAGGTATACCATTGTGCACAAAGATAAACAAAGATGTGACACATACTTGGGACACAGGTTTGCCCACATTAGAACCACGATCATTAGGACCATGTTTGTTGTTCTTCAAACCTACTTTTTGTGGCAGACTCATGCTTGTTGTCACCATCTTAACAGATTCAGAAAATCCTGATGAAATAAGCAGCAACAGTAAGCCAGGAACAAAATTTTCAACAAGTACAGGAAAACAAATATTCCATGCATTCCAAATTGTAAAATATTCAGTTATTTACCTTTTTCTAGATACATTGCTTTCACTGCCCTATCTAGACAGTGTATATCTAAGTGCATAACAAAAGCTATGTATCTAAAAAACCCAAAACATCTTATCATGTGGAATAAAAAGAGTACATTACAATACACAATCTGTAAGACACCACCTTCATGTACAGTAGACAATTTCAGCCTTTCTGATACAATGGCCAAAGTCGGTGATGGTAAATCTTTCAAGTTCCTTACAACCTACAGCAAACGATAATTCAGTTGTAGGGAGAACGATTTAACATTAAATGCAACGATGAATGAATGGAATAGGCGGATGAAACATACCACTTCTTGGCCACAGATCCTGAGAATTTCATTCATAAAGGATTCAGCAGCTTTGCGTACTTCAGAAGATTTATCCTTTTCAAAATAAGGGGTATAGCCATTACAATCTTTCCGTTGAACAACAACATTGCTATAAATCAATCAAACAACAATTAAAAAATCAATTTGGACTAATACCATCAAAGAAGATGCAGATGGCTTCAACAATGGCAAAGCCTCAGATGGATCACCCATTTTTGGAACATGCTTAGACAACCAATCAAACAGATCTTTTCGCCCTTCTGGACCTGTTTTCTGATCACCCAAAGAAACTAAAATATACGGAACCATCTTGTCAAGTTGGGCTGCAGCAACCCACGAATCTAGGGCAGTCAAAGTGCTTTCTCGCATATGCTTATTTTTTGTCACCAAGACACTTCAGCACATCTGCCAAAATACCCTTCATAACAAACAAACAGTTGTCAGTTATTGTAGTGACCAAAACAAGCATGCAGAAGTAGAGATAACATGCAAGTTGGTTCCAAACCTTGCTTGACTTTTCAACAGAAGGTCCCATAGCAGATGCAAGGCTACCAATAGCAGACAAGGTTGCCATTACTAAATTTTTGTTGCTGTCATAAAGACGGCCTCTAAGCGCACTGAACAGGTCAGCTGCAGTGACAAGATGGCCAAGACAATTTACTACAAGTTGAATGAATACATTTATAGTTGTTTGGGATGAATATAATCAGTGGACCTGTTCCTGTAGGCTGGATACGTTTATTAGCCTCCTCCACAATTTTGGGGACTGCTTCTATACACTCCAGTCGTACCTATTCACATATAAGCATAATATCACATATCATTATAAAATCCAAGGCATTTACAGAATAAATCAAATAATTTAAGAGGCCACTACCTTCCAGTCTGGACTGCCCAGATTTTTTCAGTAAAGTAGGTGTTATCTTAGCACTGATGTCTTCCCGTGGCAACCCATCAGATGAGCGGCAGATACAGAAGATGCAGTATCCAGAACTTCGAACCGTTCTCTTGAGCAGCAGCAGCACCCTAATAATTGAACCAAACTGATGCTGGTGAAAATCAAAGTCACAATAAGTAATAAGTTTCCAAACAATGACTGTAACACAGCATACCTCAAAAGGATTTTTCTCATATTCAGTATCCAGGGCACTTAGAAGTGCTGGTTTAACATCACTTAAAAAGCCTTTAATATCTGCAGGGGCCGGTTTATTTCAAAAACATGATCTGGTGACTATTATAACATGTTAAAATAGGAAGACAAGATGACCTGGGCCCACAAACTTATGTAGCATCCCAATTAGTTTTATAGTAGCATTTCTTGTTACAGCAGCACTAGACTGAAGACCGATGTCCTTGCAAAAATCAATCATGTCCTGGAACAACAAATACAGATAAGAACAAGAGTATGATAACACTGTAAGTATAGAGCAAACAAGCGAAGGTAAGTGCACCTTTAGCTTTAAATTAGAGATCCCAAAGTCTTCCACAGCAGAGACCATCCACAGAATACCCTCACTAAGAACCTTGGGATTCTTGTGCTCCTTCATTATTTTGTAGAGCTACAAAAATAGTACTCATAATTAAAGTAGTAATCAAACACCATATAAGTAGTGCGCATCTAAAGCACAGAATAAAATTGAAATGATGTTACGATGCATGCACTGAATTTATTGAGGATCAGTGTATCTAAGGCAAAGGTAGAGGACCTTTTGAAAAAAAAACAAAAATAGTGCAATGGTATCTCTTACCCTGTCAAACACAAATCCAGGACCCACTGCTTCACAAAAGGCAGTGAGACATTTCATTGCATTGGCCCGAAGTTTTTATATCAGCAACCCTTTCACTTACACCTGACAAAATAGCAAGTCAGGTGTTAACAAATTTACTAAAATCAAACTTTATAGCACATGACCAAGAATTGAACAGAAAATATTTGAAACGGTAATAGGTTATATGAGCAGATAAACATAATGCATCTTATATGAGCAGACAACACTAGAACATCCAAAATTAGATGTGAACATAAGCACAAAAACAAGCTGGACAGAAGCATGCGATGCTAGCAAAACTGTTGCAGATACATAATTCATCATTTTTATCATTTATGAATAAACTGTTGCAGATAAAAGCATGGATCCCCCATGGGCCTCCTGCAGTGTATCGCTGAGTGCTGCTTCAAATGGAGAGAGAAATTCCAAGCACCGCTATCGCTTGAGTGCTGCTTCAAATGGAGAGAGAAATTCCAAGCACCGCTCCTGCCATTGCAGCAGGCCATGCCCATGCTAGGAGAAATGGGGCGGCGCAAAGTACAAGCTCTGCTGCCAATTCTGCTAACTGAATATAATATGACGAGGGAGGGAGAGAGACTGACACACACTGAACCAGCACATGCACGGTACCAAAGCTAGCTATTGCTTTTTTATTTTCTCTGTAGGTCCCATGACTGGTGTCAAACAGTGGCCGATGCCAACTTCTCTCTTGCGTGGACCTTGAACAGTTTTGGGCATCACTCTCTATTGTGGAGGATAGCACATCATATACAAGTTTGAAAACTAAGGCCCACAGGCAAGTATATTAAAGTCAAAATCCATATATAGAATTTTACCCTATGTATCCAAGAGAAAAAATGGAATTCAACTCAAGAGATAAAGATTTGTAAAATTAAAATATTGATAAGTTTGTTCAAATTAAATTAAATAAATTATGGGACTAAGTTCCAAACATTGCTTGACTTTTCAACAGAAGGGATTACTGAAGGTATAGTTAGCGAAGTTTATAAAGAAGAGTATTAACACATGGGAAGTCAAAGAAGTATAAACTACATTTCACAACGTATCTAACGATGCTCATTTGACACGAAAATATTATTCTTCACTTCTATAATTATCGTCAAACTTAGGATAGTTTAGGACAAGCACAGAAATCTTTATATTTTGGGACAGTCTGTCTAATTTAAGTGGGCAGCTGAAGCCCAGACCGTGGAAACCAGCAGCCTAGAATCAAGTTTCTGTGTGTTGCTATTTATAGTTACTGGGACCAAAGTTCAGAAAATCATTGTTTTTAATCTGTCAAGTGCCAAGTTTGCTACAATTACATTGGGTAGTTTGGCTATTAAAACCAAAATCAATCTTATTTTTGGGTGCAAGATATGCATATTACATAGCAGAAGTAGATGGAGAAATAGAGGGGCCCATACCAAGAAGGCATAGAACCACACATCGCTTTGGAAATTTGTTTACAGTCGAGGCAATATAGGTGATGACCTCTATAACTTGTTGTTGTACCTGTTTCATTTAAAATGGCATTATTTCAGCAAAAGGGATATTTCACTCAACAAAAAATAGTTACCAGACAATACAAACCTGAACATTCTTTTCGCCCCATCCAGGCACAGCACACAACAAACGAATCAGAAGTTCAGCAGACTTATCAAGTTCCGTAAGACTTTCCACCTCTTGCTTGAGTATGCCAATAGCTGCCACACAGAGTAATGTTATATTCTCACTGTAGATGTTTCTTCTTTCTTAAAGGTTCACAAAATAAAATAGGGCGACATTTAGCATTTAAATAAAACTGTCAATAAGATTTCCTCTTTTTTATACAGTCTTGACTCTTAACCAAGTGTGAGAATTGTGAGTTGTCCTAATAAGCTGATGAAAACAATTGCCAGGCACATAACAGTACAAAGAAAACAAGTGCATGCACACTACACTACCACCCTTGATAGGATAATGGGTCCCACGCACGCATGTCCTTAAATACGAAAAACAAATGGTGTAAAAAAAGAACAACAACAAGAATAGTAGCCTTTATCCCAATAAAGTCAGGCTAGCCTAGAGATGAAAACCAGCAAGAGCCACAGAAGAGAATATGGCATTTAAACAAGAAAAAAAAAGAAACGATACTAATTAATTCTTCAAAACCAAACTAATAGACAATAACTACAGAATAGACAACATAGAGATAGCGGCAACCTTCAAGGCGCTCTTTCCAGACAGAGCTCTTTAGCTGGGAAATAGTCTCAGCTTTCACAACAGACTTTAACCTCTCTTCTATTTCCTCCAAACTCATTTCTGCTGGCTGCAAAAGATCAAACCCAATAAATATCAAACATGAGTTTCTCAACAAGAAAAAAGCCAACACCGATCCTTTAAGCATCTAGATGGCATAAAAGGGGAATAAAAGTTCATGTAAATACATTGTTTCAGTTTCAGCATCTTTGGGCTAAACTAAACTACTCTACTGTTTAAAGTATATTTGTTGGTCTAGAATCTTTTACAATATTCAAACACTTGTCCTGCAACTTCTAGGCATCTTCAGGCAGAAATTTCCAGTCTTGTCCTTCTAATTGCATCTTTAACTACTTTTTCTCATCCACGAACACTTTAAGTTAGTGTAAGATGGTCATTTTATGTAGCTCTTTATTAGTGCCCAACTCAAAACAACAAACATTAAGTCAAAAGGACTATAAAACTTTCCAGAAAAAGGAAATGGCAAAATTGAAATTATAAACTAACAAGCCAGGCTTCTTTTGAGTAAGGCACAGTCATGCACATCATGAAGGCCTTATCAGAACAAAGGAAATGGTGTGATTCCGACAAACAAATCACCTCAACGTCTTCAATCTCAGGAGCAGCTGATGTCTTAGACTGTGGTCCACCATCTGTCTTTTTGCTGCAGTGGATTTTGATGGTCCAGATTTTTGGTAGCAGCCTGGACACAAGAAAAACAATACCCATATAAGAACATGGTGCACAAATTCAATTGCACATCAAATATGTATCCAACAAAACTGACCGCTGCCTGGACAGGCTTCTTTCCACTAAGCATGCTTGCCGCAGATCTCTTCATTGACATGCTATCTGCAACCTGTACGATAAAAGAATAATCGTACTTGGGGTTGTCAAATGTTTGATCAACAGAACTGGTCACAAATAAACATTGCTCAGATAAACAAAATTAATAAGTAATAACTGTTAAGCTTTTGAAAGCACTGTCCCTTTTTCTAGTTTTTTTACTCAGCTACGACATGAAAGAATGCTTTAAGCCATAAATAACAAAACCCAATCACAAATACTAAATTTTCTAACAAGAACTCCCCAACACATAAGAAGGATGATAGGTTGCGAACATCTTCGTATAATATTGAAATTGGAAGATTAGTGAACATACCCCACGAGCAGATGTGGCTACTCAGATGTTGTGATCGGAGCTGGAAAAGTATGGTTTGTACAGAAATTAGTCCAAAACAGAGACATTTGATCCATTCAAATACAAATAAAACTAAAAAAACAATCTAACCTGTCCCTGAACTCAAAACAGTGTCACTGGAAGAACCTATCATATCTGATAGCTTCTTTTTCCTCACATCATCTAATTTATCAAGGGATCGTTCCAATGGTTTCATACCAACCATCTATAGACAGTAAAAGTAACAAAAAAAAAATCCAAGCTTTAAAAGCAAAATTTTTGATACATGTAAATGAAGTGAAGAGAAAAGCAAGATCTGTAGAAGGAAACCTTGGCTATGGCAGTTAAAACAGAAAATGAAGCATCTCGCACTTCTGGAGTACCATCATTCAAGCACTACATATATTGAAAAACACATCAGCACAAATACAAAACAGAAAATTTAAAACAAGGATATCACTAGTCACTAAAAATATAAAGTGGTTATTCACCTCCATGCAGATAGGAACATATTCCTTGTGCAACTTTAGTACAGTTGCTTTATTGCTTGTTTCAATGCAAAATGCAACCCAGGTCAGCGTTAAGGAACGAACAAGAGGGACCTTGTTTTTTACAGCCACACGAACATCTGCATTATCAAACAAATGCATTTTATTGTCAATTTTGATCAAAGCGAAAAGGTTCATTTCTGGAGATTCAAAAGAACTGTAAATACTTTTTCTGGCCAAACTTTGGTAGCTTTCCCTTAATTTCACTTATTAAGTTATCAAATATTTCAAGCTAATTCAGATTTAATCTCGCCTTGAAAAAGTTTTGGAAATTTGAATGCACAATAGGTTCAGCAAACAAATTGTACAGAATTATAGGGACCTATGGTGCATTAATGTGTAAGACCAAAAAAACTACCACAACCTACAGACAGCCATTGTGCAATAAACATAGTTAGAAAATTACAAACCTTCAATCACATCAATAAGTGTAAAACAGCCAGACTTGTGCATCGCTTGAAGTGTCTGAGACAGAGCTTCGGTCATTGTCGGTTTTTTTCTTTCAATTTTTCCTATTGATAGGAATCAGGATAAAGGGAAATTTGTAAGTTTCAGTGGACATCAAAGTCCACACAGAAGCAACAAAATGATTCAATAGCAAGTTTCAGTTATTCAGGAAAAGGATCATTGTTCTTCTTACAAGCAAAACCGGAAGGAGCATCCGTGCATTTCCAGAAAAATGAGATCTTAAACCTTTAGCTAAATTCCCTATTGCCTGAGTAGCTTCCACCGAAACAGCCAAATTAACATCTGTGATGAGCTGCAGTACCAAAAAAAACACCATAAGAATAAAAAAATATTAAATACTGCACCACTTAACAGTCAAGCTTAGACATAAGTGAATTTCTTAGCCAAATAATCCCAAGACTAATTATAAGGCTTCAAAAAATACAAACACCCAAAGGGTGGTAGCTGAAAATATGGACTAACATACCACAAGGATTCAGAATATCAAGCAATACAGGCGATAAAACAAAATCAGAAACTTCACCTTCTTTAGTGTCGGCAAATTTCATGAAAATCACCAGGAGCAATTTTTTTTTTGCGAAGCAAGCTTGGTTAACTCTGCTACAGCATCCCTTCTCTCCGACCATTTAGTTGCTTTCTGGCATCAGACATCAAAACCAATATAATAACTTCTCATATGATAGTGTGACCAATAGAGCGTGCATTCAAGACAGATCACATACCACACCATCCCAGAATCCAGACTTTTCTAGTGGGGTTAAAATGTCTACAGGATCGACAAGGTCATATTCATCGATCTCCACAGGGGCTGAAAAGCAGAATTATGTAAGTATTACATCATTAGTTTGAACAAACTACCAACAGCAATATCCATATAAGTAATCCTCAGAAGAACGCACCATCAGTCGCTGCCTCTTCAGAAGTGTTAGCCCCACTTGTCTCTGGCACAGCCTCCTCCTCAAGTTCCTTTTCTTGTTCGGATCTGGAACACAATGCCAAATCACCAGTTTCAATGCATTATGAAACAAGTTAAAGGAAGTTCATATTCATAGTATTTTTGTATGCTTCATTAACATAATGTGCATTGTAAACTGTAAAGGTGATTTCAAACAAATACATTTCTTATGACCCACAAATTGCATAAATACAAATAGTCACATACAAAATAAGTAAATACAGCATTAACACATTTGTTAGGGCCCAAAACTAACACACTTTCTTCAGTCCAAAAATATTATGAAGAGCTAGTTTTAAGAAAGTTTGTGTGTGTTTCACAGATCTGCCCACTACCCATCCTATGAGAGACAAAATCAATGAATTGAAAATCCCTCATCGAGGTCTTAGTATTACAAGCCACATATGTACTCCCTTAAGGTGGGTTTTAGTATTTTGTTAAAACACACAGATTGCTGTGAAACAATGTGATATATCATAAATGAGATGCAAAAATTGCATAAATTACCATAACGTAACAAAATGGAGTATCAGCGATAATCCACATGGTATCTACCGACTCTCAAGGCAAGCAAATAATTATTCAAATATAAATACTACTACAGTTAACTTCAGCTGGAGTTTCAAATGGATGTGTAGAATCACAGACCGACAATGTAACCCATGAGTAGGTCAGGAAGTATTTTCATCTAGTTGATTAATTACAACAAAAAGAAGAATTGTTTTCAAAAGGCAAAAATAGAATCACCTTATTTTTCGAGTTGGCTTAGTGAGTCCAGACACGTTTGCCAACTCTGCTTCCAACTCCTTTTTTTTCTGTAAAAACAAAGAATATTGGTTATATTCTTGACTAATAGAACACGCATTACACATGTTAAACTTCAAAATAACGCACCATAGTTTCCCTCATCTTCTCAAATAAGATAGACTTTACAGGGTCTTTTGCCAATCCACCGACAAAGCTCTAGTGTCAAACCCTTAGAAGAAGCCGGACATTCTGGTCTGGATGGTCAAATAGCTCAGGAAGCATCTTCAGAATCTTTTTGGGTGGCACTACCTTAGTTCCAAATTCGCTAGCATAGGAAAGATGCTGGTAAGAGTTGACAAGAACTTGCTAAATCAGGGAGCCAAAGAACCAGCTAGGAACCTACCTGAGTGCTTGAAACATCACATCAATAGCAGGTACAACTGCTTTAGCAACTTTGTTCTTCACAGCCTTCTCCATAGATTCCTGACAGCACAACAATATGTAGTTTTCTTGAACATGTTATCATGCTATGCTATACATAGTTATTATAAGACAAACGGACATGCAATTATACGTTTTCAGTGAGCAAACAAAACAATATGAACAGTGGCTGTTTCAGAACTTGTGGGGTAAGAGGAGCTTGCTAACAGATGATGTAACACAAACACTCAAAATGGTAATAAAAAATTGGGAATTATGGAAAACGGTTATCATGACCATAGATCAAATGCACAAATGTTTTTAATGAGAGTAATTAGTTGTCTCATTCAGAAAGAACACTACGGTATTAGCTAAACCGCTTTTTAATGATGGCAATCAACATGTTGTGTGCTTTTACTGTTTTACATGATACACATGACCACAGTGAATCCTGAAAGACAAATGACAAACAAGAGAAATGACTTCATGCATGACACGTTTATTCATAAGGAGTGCCTAGAAATTACCAATGTGAACAACTATTGGCTAATTGAAAAAATGAAAATTGTCAGGCAGGAGGAATGCAGCACACAATCCCATGTCAGGCTTAGCATTTGTAACAATTTGATTAGTTGGTGTATTCGACAATGCCAAACTGTGAACGATATCTGCAACTAGATGGAACATTTTACCACATGAAGCAAAAACACAAGTGAACAAAAAGAGCTAGTATTATGTATGCACATGCATTTCACCAACAGCTCACAGGCATAACAATTAGGGGATTGATGATCAACTTACAAGGAAGACCTCTGCTGCCTCCAGTTCCACCCATAGGAGGAATGCAGCTTGAGCTTTCTCGACAGTCTTTGGTCGGCCAGTGAGGCACTTGGCCACGATTGCATCACAAACCTCCTTCGCGTATCTGAGAGAAGACAACTCCATAAATCGTTGCAGATGACAAATAATCAGAAGTACAAACGGAATGACTTGGCAGCTGAAGGCACACACCTTGATGCATCGGCGTCAGCAGCTCGCTGGAACGCGAGAAGGGCGTCGAGCGCCTTCTCCTGTACCGGCGCATTAGAATCTGCAACCGTCTTCTTAAACAACGGCCCTAACCACCGGAGTACAACAGAAAAACACTGGACTTCAGATCTTGCGCCCAAAAAACGATTTGGAATCCGCAAACGGAACCGCACTAATCGTGCATAGCGCAGATCCGAGCACGAAATGGGGCGGATCGGGAGGCGTAGGGAGAGGGTGTCTCACCGAACTCGCGGAGGCGGGCGTCCTTAGGGTCGGTGATGGAGTCG
Organism: Hyparrhenia diplandra; assembly: GCA_015847255.1. Classification (NCBI taxonomy): domain Eukaryota; kingdom Viridiplantae; phylum Streptophyta; class Magnoliopsida; order Poales; family Poaceae; genus Hyparrhenia; species Hyparrhenia diplandra. Next base: position 83,616 of record JADLZK010005527.1, read on the forward strand.
CATAGGGCGGCGAGGTCGATGTTCGCGTCATTCCTCACCTTCCAGTTCTTATGCTGCAGCCGCTCGTCCCACGGCAACTTCTTCGCCTCCTTGAGGAGCTTCTCGTCCTCCGTCGACATGGCCGGCTGCCGCCGCCGCCCGGGCCGGCTCCGCCGAACGAGCGGCACTATAGCCTCACGTGTTCTACAGCAGCCGCCTAGGGTTTCGAATTCGGGTGGCGGCGTTCGTCGGTAGTTTGGATCGAAGGGGGTGGAGACAGAGAGAGAGAGAGGAGAGCGGGGGAAGGGGGAACGAGGGGAGATAAAAGGCAAAAAAATTTTCCGGAGGTGGGAAATGGTAACGAAATCTGGACTGAGTTTGGAGGCGCGTCGGGGGAGCGGAGCGGAGCGGCTCCCGCCGGTAGGTTCCCCGTCGGGGTCGGGGGGCGTTACCCAATACCCATACAGTCACTTTGTGGTGGGCCATCCTATGGGGTCCACGCGCCGCTGCGTGGGAGTGGGACGGTGCCGGTGCGGTCGGGGTTTTTGAAAGATTTTGAATTTACCGGGAACACGCGATAGACTTCGAGGCCACGTGTACGGACGATATTAGCTGTGTACGAATTTTGAAGCATTGGCTTGGCTTCTCTTTTTCTTTTTCTTTTTTCTTTTTCTTTTTCGAGAGGAAATGACAATTTCCATTACTGATACGGATCTGAATCATCAGCAAGAACATGGGGATGACCTGTGCAACAATCTTGTTTAAAATCTCCTTCCCGACCCATGAGAGAAATCTCTCCTCACATGATATATTTTTATCAAAAGCTTTGTCTTCTAAATCAATAAAAACCTTCGATCTCGATCCCCTAGCATGTCCGGAGATATCTCTAATTCATAGTCTCCCTCTCATTCCCCCTGGCGCGCTCGGTTTAGAAAAAGTTGGGTTTTCGTAAATCTAAAACCGACGGTTTGTCGGAGAATAGTAGAAACCGACCAAATGGGTTTTTTTTTTCGGTTTTTGGTTTTAAAACGAAGAACAAAACAAACGCCGAAATCTATTTGCTTTCCGTGACCTCACGCCTTGGCCGCCGAAGCTTGCCCCGCCCGCCTCATTTCGCCGAAGTCGCCGTGTATATTTGCCGCCCGTCGTCGATGTGATGTCTTTCCAGCGCTTGCCCGGGCCTCGCTTCTAGCCTTGTGGTTACGAGGAATGGAGTCGACCGCGCCGGCACCCGCGCTAGGTTACTGGGAAGGACTCCCGGGTTAGGGAAGTGGGGGCAATGCGGAATGAGTGAGGTGGGTGACTCGACCGCGCTTTGGCGCTTGTTGGGCCGGGCTGACACCTTTTTTGGGCCGAAAGGTCGGAGTCGGGCTGGGTTCGCTTTACTTCGTGTTCGGTTGGGTTGACCCTCAAACCGAAGCCTAAACCGAACACGAATTCCCTTTGAAAATCGCAAACAAAGTTCGACCGAAAACCGACGCTTTCGGTCGGTTTCGTTCGGGGTTCGTTCGGCCGCTTTTTCGGTTAAAAGCGCGTGTGCTGACCTCTCATCATCAAAGATATATGTGTCTGCAATGATAATAGTCATGGCTAGCTAATGAGTCCGATGTGGAGATGAGAGACAAAAACAAAACTATTTTATATTATTAGATAGACTCACATGCTTCTCTCACATGTTCTTAAGCTACGTGAAATAGTCTTAACTGCTTTGTTTGTAGTCAGGACTACTTTCTCTCTCCTACTTTTTTTTCTTGCCACATCACATCTAGCTAACCATTGTGGACGCCCTAACCGCTCCCTTCTCTAGTGGTATAGTGTTTATGCTGAGTAAGATGGTTGATTTGGACTTGTTAATCATCTATCCAAAGCATTGCTCATACAAGTCCAGTAGGTCTCGTAGTTGGTTAGCATCTTCCCCTTTCACAAGATTTAAGATCAAGGAGTCATTGCTGAAGAGTATGTGAGAGGTACTATGAGCGTGAGCGTCCCTATAGATTTTCACTCTTGTAACAAGACCATCTTCCTTAGCTTTTGTTGGTAGAGCTGGAAAAACTTGACACGAGACACACGAAAAATGTAAGGTGATAGTAGATCACCTTGCCTAAGTACCCTTTCCGAATAAAAAAAAATATATCTAAAAGTGCTCCATTCACTTTGATTCAGTATTTAACAGTGGGACGACAAGTCATTATTAACTACCCCAGTCTTGATCATGTCAAAAAGAATGCCCCCATTCCACCGCCATATGCCTTACCCATATCCAATTTCATAGCAACATGACATGTGTTCTTGCTTTCTTCTATTTTATCATATAGAAACAATATCATTTCAGCTCTTTTGGCATATCCCCACCATTTAACACCTCAAGCACCTCTTGAGAGTCTAGGTCGCCTACCATCTCCCATAACTTCTTACTTCATATAAAAAAGTTGTTGGCATCTTGTCCGGTCTAGGGCCTTTGTATCCCCTATGGTCTGCCGGCGTGCTCTTCACTTCTTCTTGTGAAAAGTCATGCACTAGATCGACATTCATCTCTGCAATCACATTTGGTGACATGACTTATGAGAGTTGTTGTGTCACCTACACACTCCACCTCGAAGAGGTAACGTAAAATGGTTAACAATAAAAATCGTGCTTCTTTAACTCCTCTTCTATCCAACTACTATTTTCCTTTTTTAAACCTACCAATTCTATTTAGGGGAGACGTCTCCCGTGTTATACTATTTGTGGAATTCCTATCCTCCTTCTCCAACTAATTAGCATGATTTTGTTGTCTCATAGAATATGTACACTCCTCAACTTTACCTAACTTATAACTTCAGCACCACCTCTTTATGCACCAAAAACCATCAATAGGGCCAAGAGTCGTCTACATCTTCAACATTCACGTTAAGAATGTAACCCACCTCCCCCCCAACACACTCGATCCCCAAAGCCCCTTACCTCCCAAACTTTTGATGCCACACCCGAACATGGTAGAGCTCTACAAACTTTAGACCTCCCAAACTTTTTATGCTCTAATATGAGGTGACTAAAATTAGAGCTAACTTTTCGATCACCCGTTTTAGTGCTTTAGCTCTAGAGTTTAAAAGGGTAGATCCAAAGCCCCATGCCATCTATGCTTGAGCAACTTTGCTTCCCAAAACACCGCGTCACTCTCAAGGTAGGGCCAACGCGTCTACAAAAAAAGTATTAGCCTTGCCAAAAATTAGATGTACATGTAGGCATCATGGTCTGAGACCTACGATTTCGAAGTGCAAGCTACTAGCCCTACCGCCTCACTCTGTGCATAAGGTTTTTTGTTTTTCGCTGAATCTCTTGGTTGTTTGTCGACTCTCTTCTCTCCATTCTCACATCGTGTGCTCCAACCTGATGTCTCATGCTTTTGCCGAGCAAGCCTTTTCACGGCCTCTACACCTACACCATTATGAGCACTTGCAAGGCTACAAGAAGTGGCATAGCCAGTAATAGAATATGGGGGTGGATTCACAACTACAAAATTTGCAAAAAAGAGTTCTTAAATGCAACTCTACTACAAAACTAGGAGATTTTTAGATGGTATACACATTTGGGGATTACTTGATTTAGGGCATATCAAATAGCCAAGCATCTAAAATTCTCTAATAAAAAGTAGCATGAGATCTCAATTGAGTACAAAATATCATTCAATCAACCACTTATGCCTATTGCTTTTAGTCTAGAAGGGAAAAAAAAAAAGGAGAATCAATAAGAAATCAAACGCATTTTACCTATACATGTACCAACAGAGAACAAACTAAGTGAGGGAGAGGCTATCTGCTCGGTTCCTAGCTGCTTGAGTGTTGGTCATGTTGTCGTCGGCGGGTCGGACGTTCATGAGTTGCCCGCCAGCGGGCCGCCGAGTCGTGTCGTTGAGGGCTGAGGATGATGAGTCGCCTCTCGCGACCTCGCACCTCGCAGATGACAGACAAAGAAGGCAAGTGTGTGCTCTGTTGTAGTCGGTAGTCGTGGATTTGAGTGAATCTATATGTGCTCTTTTAAAAAAAAAAAACACAGATGCAAGGGGGCGGGGGGCATGACCCAGTATGGCCCCAACGTAGCTCCGCCAGTGGCTACAAAGAAAAGGTTATATTTGTACTTGATGTATATATGACACTTGAGGTTGAGACCACTATCCATGGTGTAGCGTGGCACGGCCTCATGAGTCATGATTCATATGTTCGTCACGTCATTACACGAGCGGTGGTCCTGTCAAGTCCATGACGAAGCGCTGGGCTGTATCGATGAAGGAAGGACCTGATGATCCTATAGAATTTGCCTGCGGATCCCAGGCACCCACGTCGTTGTTTAACTTAAAGGACAAGACAACCCATATTGCTGGATGAGTTAACCTCCACATCGTCACCGTTCACCAACCATGACCACATGCGTGCTGAAGCCTTTTGCATTGCCTCGATCTATCGGCGAACGCTTTTCAAGCTGCAGTTACTAAACCCCTTCCTCAACCAGGGTACCCAGCACGCTGCATGTTTCATTGTTGATGCGGGAAACAGGCCTCCAACTTAAACACGACACTTTGTTCTGTCCTTTCAGAACTTTCTGTTTCTTTTTGTTCGTGGAAAACGAATTCATTTCTGGCCCATCGTTACTCGTTAGTTTTCTGACAGCGACGCCGCTCTGAACACAAACTTTCGGTGTCTGCCTTTCCTCCGCGTCCGCGGGCGGATCCGTCAGTCCGCATCCAAGCGTTGCCGAGTTGGTTCCAGCATCGCTGTTGCATTTGCCATTTTTGCTGGTCTCTCTGGCCGGTTTCTGCCGAAAATTATACGGCACCCAGCAGCAGCAGATCGCGGTATCGATTCCGGCACCCGGAGGTCGAGAACGTGCGCCATCAGGACAGAAAGCGGAAAAAGCAGGGCAGTAAACATTTCACGTTGCTGGTGCGTGTCTGCACTATGCACTTTGCACTGCCCCGTCCGTCTGCCTGGCCCGATGGCGGTCGCAGAAGGAAAATGACTTGCGAGTTTCGGCCGCGGAGAGCTAGGGGAGATCCATGAGATTTGATGACGTGCGAGTTTAGTTGTTTGTCTGTTCTTTTTCCGCGACGGAGGAGAGACTTTCGTTGCTTGGCACGTTGCGCAGATCGCCGGCCGGCTGCAACTGCAAGATGTACAAAACCCGGCCGGACAGGTTCAAGGCGCCGTAGCCATCGCCAGCTCTGCCCACCTCTGCCGCGGATCCGTAATCGCCCACGCGGTCCTTGGAGCGGTTACCGGTTAGCTTTCCGCCGTCCGGCTGGCTCTCACTCTCAGACGGCGAGTGGGTGGACGGCATGATCCCGCAGTGCCGTAAAGCCTGCTTGACTTCGCTTGAAGCAGTAGCCAGGAATCCAGATCCAGTCCAGACGGCGGCTTTTATCCAGCACCGCCGAGGCCGAGGGCCGTATACCGGTCATGACCATACAACATACACAAATACCCGTACACAAACAATGCTGTCAAAGGGGCACAACAACGAGAACATGCGTTACGAATCGAACAGTTGCGCGGTGCTCGCGTCGTCTTGTCCGGCAGTCGCCGAGCCACGAGGGAGCGATCGGGGGATTGAAGGAGACAAACAGGTCGCAGGTCGTCAACATGCACATGCTAGCTAGCTCGCGTGGCAACCGTTGGTTGGTGAGTCTGGTTAAGTATACTATTAAATCGGCACGTACGGTACGGGGTGACAGCGAAAGGAACAATCAATCCTCTAGCCCATTTCCAAACTCCGATAGAGCATGAAACCATCGACGATGCAGCAGACATGCAGCTCGAGAGTACTGTATTTGCTGGCCGGATCAGCTGATGACCAGGCTAGTGATGATGTTTGTAAATCTGATTACAAACAACACTCTTTCAAGCCTCGCAAACCACTCACTCTCCAGATAATACTAGAGCATTTTTTTTTTTACATCTGTTGGCTGGAGTTTTGACACGCCGGTGATCGATGAAGTATTGTTTTTGATCCGCCTCGCCGCCTCGCTATAGGCTGTGTTCAGAAATTAAACTTCTCCCTAAACTTTCCCGCATTCCCATCACATCTCCATTACATCGAACATTAAATGCACTGAAAGACTCCACGAAAGTATGAAATATCAAATATAGGTAAAAACAATTACACAATTTAGATGTGCATTCTGAGACAATAGATTCTTTTGAGACCGCTTACTCTACCACAAAGAATCGAACGTCTTCTGATCAAAAAATCCAGAATTTTAGGCCAAAAATTTTATCCTCTAAACACAGCCATAACTGCAATCTCAGTTCTTTTTCTTCTTTTGAAAAGGAACAACCGACGTTGCTTCAACTGGCGCCACCAAAAGATGCACGACTCCCTCCAGCTCCTGCAGGCCAATAAACACGTGGTCTGGGCACCACATATTGAAGCCTCTAGGCCGTACGAAACGAACTCGTCCTACACGCGGCAACCAAATCAGTGCTGGAGACGCAACTGCATTAATGCCGCAGTTACTGCATCATTTATGCCCGTGGCCTCCCGTGAAACGCGCTAGCTGCCGTCGGCACGTCGCAGCGGCATTCCAACGAGACGACATGATGCAACCTACGCTTCACATGATCATCGGTGAGTACTACTTGTTAGACGACCGTCTCACGTTTGTCCTTTTTCTGATTGAAACTTTTCGGTCCCATGATCGAATTGGCTCAAAATGGACTCGCGCGCGCCACACAACGGCATAAAGTAGAATAGTGCTGCATGCAGCCGGTGCCTGATCGAGGTGGGCTTGGGCACCATGGCGAGGAATGAGAAAGGTGAGGGACTGAGTAGGGCCTAATCGGAGGAAGAGGGTTCCCTATCAAGTCTGACTGAAGCTAGCTAGTACGTGCAGGGCAGCTTCAGCTTCCTCTTTTGATCACATGTCTTTCTTTTCATGAGCTGCAGAACTCCACCTTTTATGGATTCTTCAATAAAACAAATTCACCTCAACTCTTCATGTTTTTACTACTGAAAATTTCTCCTTAACTGGTCATTTTCATCATCCCAAGTATATCCTTGCGGACAACAACTTCACCCAAAAATGATAGAAGTAGTGGCGTTGAAGGAAAGAAAACCCCTGATTTGTGGTTGTAGAGGAAACCATTTTTTTTTGGTGGTCCAGTAAGAAGCATGAGTTTTCTTGATGGTCCATAGGGAATTTGCTAAAAAAATAAATAAAGCAGAGAACCTAAAAGGAGAACCAAGCAGTAGCTGACCAACGATCAACCTCCAGGTTTCACGTCATGTATGTCTTGTTAACATGCCTATTTCTTTTTTTTTTTTTTTGGGTAAAAGATGATGTGCCTGCCAATGGTGACACATATTTGATATGTGGTGTGAGTTTGATAATCTCAAAAAAAAATGTAGAGTTTGCGTTCCTAAGCATATGCGACTGTATGTGTAGTGACAATTGGCCTTTTGTCAAGATATGGCTAGGAAACGCAAAACCTCCTGTCAGTGTCATTTTCATACTTTGGGCTTACTTCTCGCTGGGCTCCAGTTGCTTCGGTTCTATTGTGCTGGGCCAAATGGAAGTACATGGGAGGTTTGAGTTTATTTAACCTTTCCTTGTTCGCGTGACATGCACTACAACGTATTTTGGAAAGTCCAAAAGCTAGTAGTTTAAAAACGGCTAAAAAGCTCAAACAAATAAGGCTAACTATGAGCACCTATGCATGGATAAACAGAAAACAACAAGCTAATTTTACTTAGCTGAACTACCACGACATGAGTGTAGGCATCGTATTTTTTGTTACAACCACTTGCACGCTTAAGAGCACGCTTAATAATATAGGGTGTGTTTGGTTTGCCTTCCAAGTCTAAGGCAGCTATCTCGGTGTAAGAGGATCGGTTTAACTTGGCCCAAAGAAGAAGTGAGTCTGTTGTTTGGTTTTGCATGTATTATGTTTGACTAAGGTGGGTGTGGTGTGTTTGTTCAGTCGCGATAATTTTGGTATGGTCACCTCTTCCATAGATCGGTCACTTTACCCCTACTCGGGCATTTCATCAACATGTTGCGGGCGGGCATGCAAACTCCATGGGCTCACGGCGGCGACGGCTCCTCCTCTTCTTCGCCCCGGACGACCATGGCTCATACGCGGATCGCCAGAGGCTAGCCTTGCCGTCGCCCCGCCATCACCGGCCATCACCGTCGGCTTTGGCCGGCTTCAGCATGAAGGAAAGTCCTTTCGCCGGCTGAGGAGCATGAGGTAGAGCGCTCATGTCGTCCTCCTCGGTGAGCGTCCAGCAAGGTGGATGCGGCCTCGTCGCGGGCCGGTGCGGGCGTTTGCTGCGACCCGGACGACCAGAGAGTCCTCCGTCGACCGGCAAACAGTAGCCGACCAACGATGACCAGCAGGGCGCCGACGCGTCATGTACGGCCGGCGGCGGCATGCCGCCGCGGCGCCTTTTTGTAGAACCCCGGATGTGCCTGTCCGCGGCACCCCGGGCGGCCCACCAAGGCGCTCAAGTCCGCGAGGTGGTGCGACGGCGCGACATCCGTGCGGCCAGGATTGCGGCGCCGCCGGGCCCCAGATGAGGCCGTCGCGGCTAAGCAAAGAAACCACGTTGAGGATGTGCTCATCCTGATTGGCCTTTTGTCAGGCGGATGCCGGGGCCGGCGACGAACGCAAACCTCGGCGGTGGTCGCGTGTCATTTCATACTTTGGAGCGCCCCGCTAGGGCGCCGGGCTGCAGCGCTGCATCAGGGCGTCTATGGCGCGGGGCGGCGTGGAAGTACATGGAGGTTTGAGTTTATTTAACCTTTCGGCTTGTTCGCGGGCCATGCGCGGGACGGCGGTGCGACCGTGGGGACCTTCGCGGTTTAAAAGGCGGCTAAAAGTGAGCAAAACAGAGGTGAGGGAATTTTTTGCACGTAAATTAAAGCAAGTTGCATCCAGGCTCCACGAAGAAGGCCGCCAAGTTGGCCTTCCTACCCGCCATCACTTTTGCCCAAAACTTCTCAACTACGACCTGGGTCCTATAGGGGGCTCAAGAACCAAACAAGTGTTATCCAAGCCCAACCTGCCCGATATCACTTTTTGGGCCAACCAAACACACCCATAGTCGGTTTGCTCGTCAGTAAGTTTTCTTTATCGCCTTCTCTCAAATTTCACCTATATAGTAGTAGTCAACCCTTTCCAATTAATACAAGGCTTTACTTTTCTATATTACATATTTTTTTGTTTCTTATGACCCCAGCCGGGCTGTAAGCATTTAGCCATCTACCATGTCGGCGATTTAGCCAAAGTTACATGCCGCTATACTTCTCTTAACAGGGTGTGCGCTGCCGATCCATCGCCAAAGTGCAATCATGCATGAAACAACTTGGGAGAAGGCCTTTTGTTTAGATTCTTAAAATTTCTAACCTTTTCCCACTTTCTTTCGACATCACATTAAATACACCAAAAGACATATGTTTGGAGTATTAAATGTAGGTAAAAACTAATTACACAGTTTAGATGTACATTCTGAGGCGAGTAGACGGCTTGAAGCCTTTTATCTGTGGTAGGATGATATTTACTTTAACAAACGTAAACGCTACAAAATGCGATATGACATACGGTTACAAATTTTAGCAATCTAAACAAGGCCTAATAAGGAAGAACCATTCGTTTCATCTCTGACAAGTATTTGATAGGCCAGACGAAAGCATACGGCCTGCCGACCGCCGGCAATCTTTGGCTCTATGCAGAAGGTCCCGTCCCATGCATTTTTTCTGGTACACCAAGGCGTCGTCGCGCCAAATTCATATGCCTTGTGAAGCTTTCAGCAATGCCAACAAAAAGACAGAAGCTAGCCAGATGAGTCCAGAGCTGTCTTTCAGACCAATTATTATTATTATTATAATTTCGCATAGGTGGACAATAAGTAGCATTACAGTCTGCATCTGAGAGGCCGAATAAGTGTAATTAAGAATGTTGATTTTTATTTCATTCTTTTTGCTAGAGTCACAAAGAACCTTGTAATATCCTGACAGATTCTGAATTCTGAGGACAACAGAACCCTCTACAAATCCGTGCAGGCATGGTTTCAAAGCTTGTTGCCACCTTCTTGAGAAACCTGCCAAATAAGATGCCCTTAATTCAGAATGAATTGGATATATCATATTTCTGACAAATGAAAGGGTTTTGAACCATGGTTAACAAGTGCATTTACGGGTCGAGAGGAACTCAAAGCATAGTTAACATGACCATTAAACTTTGCCATGATACCGTATCCACATCAGCTAAGCTGGAAGCCAGGTGTTTTTTACTGTGCCCTGAATATTCCATCCCACAGCTCCTATGGCCCATAGCTGAACAAGCTGAAACCAAACTTGCCAAATAGCAAGTAAAGCAAGCAGGCCTAGCACACAAAAATATCCAACCATGGCCCAACTAAATTAGTTTAAGGAATGACAATGACTGAATCGATTTTCTTCAGAAAAGGAAAAAAAAACCCAAAACAATGATTGATTGAAGCTCAAAAGGAGAAATGCTCAAGTTACTACCAAAAGAGGAATACAGGAACCTTCTTGCAAATCATCTCATCTTCTTGTCCTTGGAGACCGGCTTAGAAGTGCAGGACAGTGTCAGATGTCAATGCAGGGTCTCCTACTTCTGTCCCTGCTCTTGGTAGGCCTCAGGCCAAGCTCCAGCCAGACAAACTCCCAAGATGGTAAGCCTTCTACATTTTAGCGGGTTACAGAAAGAAAGCTGCCACCCTTTCTGAGTAATTTATTCCGAGTTAGTTATCGTTGACCTGAAAAAAGAGTTGAGCCATATTTGTTCTGCTTCCTTCTTGCTACTAAAGTTGAGAGTGCAACAAACTAACCCTTTGTTTCTTTGACTGAGTTTTATTATTTTATCCTGTAAAATGACCATGCACACACTTCTCATACTAAGTTTTGATACTATGATCCAAGATAGTTGTAGTTGTTATTACAAAAGTGCTCAGCTAATGTTAGCTTAATGAATTCTACAGTTGCGGGGCTTCAGGCATTGAAGAAGAATTGGGAGAATGTGCCGCAATATTGACAGGACCAACTGATCCCTGTACCTGGGATGGAATTATTTGTTCTAATGGGAGGGTGACTGAATTGTGAGTGCTTGAATAACTATAACCTTATTGTAGTAAAAAACTGCACAGCACTTTGCTCAAATTTCATGTTTCAGGAAATTACCAAGCAAGAATCTGCATGGTACATTAAGCAACGACATAGACCAACTCACTGCCTTGACATATCTGTAAGTACTTCACTCCTTAGTTGAAAAAAAAATAATGTACCAAACAATGAAACTTCACTATTTTCTCAACAAAATAACTGAGATGCTAAAAAATAGACTTCACAAGTAGGGAAAACACTGTGTTAACCTACTACAAAATACATGCAGGGATCTGTCTAGCAACCCAAATCTCGGAGGGCCACTCACTCCAAATATAGGAAATCTGAAGCAGCTCACAACTCTGTAAGAAATCACAAAAAGAAAAACAAACAAACATAAGAGCGGAAAAGGCTGATGTATCTTGGTTTTTCTCAGGAATCTGCAAGGATGTAGCTTCACTGGTAATATTCCGAAAGAGATAGGAAACCTAAGCCAGCTCACCTTCCTGTAAGAATTCCCTCCAGCTTGGATGGAAATTGTCAATGGACATTTATTCTGTACATAATGCGAATTCAATACTAACTAATTGTTCTCATGCAGGGCTTTAAACTCAAATAATTTCACTGGTGGAATTCCACCAACACTCGGTCATCTATCAAATCTTTTCTTATTGGACTTGACAGAAAATCAGCTGTCAGGCCAAATCCCAGTTTCAACTAGTACGACTCCAGGGTTGGATCAACTTGTTGGCACAAAGCATTTGTAAGTTCTCAAATGCAGTACCACCTCTAGCATAAAAAAAGAATAATGAAAAATGATGCTTAAATGTTCTAATTACCATTTGCTTGATTCACCCATCCAATCAATAGTCACTTTGGTGGGAACCAGTTGATAGGCCCAATAAGTTTAAGACCTTTTCAATGCCAACATGACCCTTATACATGTGTAAGCTGTGTTCCTCGTTTGTGCTAGCTAATTTCCTCTATCCATATGCATCAACTAACTGTTTTCTGTAATCATTATCAGTTTTTTTTCAGAACAACAAATTTACTGGCCCAATCCCAGAATCTCTCGGGCTTGTCCAAACACTTGAAAACATGTAAGTACCAGTCAAAACGATTTCCCATCAGTCTTGTGCACCCTTCAGTTTTGCAATTCTTTTTGCTTGCCAGCCTACTAGATGAGAATCAGTTCAGTGGCCCAGTTCCTAAAAGTATTGGCAACCTACGTAACCTGACAGGACTGTAAGTAACTAACTACAAGAAACAGCGACGAACATATTATTGTGCTTCAAACTAAAACCACAAGTATTTGTTTGTGCAGGAACTTATCAAGCAACCTACTGAGCGGGATGGTGCCAGATCTCACTAATGCAACTCAGCTAACTTACGTGTAAGACAAATATCTCAAGGTTCAGGTTGATGATTCTTTTCTGGTATTAAGGATTTCTATTTCTTCGTCTGAGCAGGGACCTAAGCAACAATGACTTCACAAGCTCACCAGCACCAGGATGGTTCTCAACGTTGACATCCCTGAATACCTTGTAAGTTTCCGAGGATTATTTGAATACGAAATTGATTTAGTAACCTGCACAACAATATAAGCAACGTTTGTGATATTAATGATATACAGATTCATGGATAATAATGGTCTGACCGGGACAATCCCTAGCGCTCTGTTCAGTTTTCCGCAACTACAGGAAGTGTAATTCTTCATGGCTCATCATGCAACAGTTTTTGATACGGTAAACTACCATCTGAATGGATAAATTGATGCCTCTTTCATTGCAACTTGGAATGCAGCTCACTAGTTAACAATGCATTCAACGGGACACTTGATATGAAAAGCAACATCGGCCCGCTACTGCACGTGGTTAATTTGACGAACAATCAAATCATCGATGCCAGCGTAGAACCAGGATACAACATCAGCCTCATGTACACACATCTCACTTTCCCTCCCTCCCTATCTCTCATTCTCTCCGTTGACTAAACATTTGAGCAGCCAAGTTGTATGCAATCTTAACCATCTCAGCTTTTGTTGTTGTTTAGACTGACAGGTAATCCTATATGCTCACACAAACACGACACCAGTTTCTGCGAAGGCAAGCAAGAGCAACAAGTGCCCTACACCAACCAGCCAACCAATCCTGTGACTTCACAGAACAGCGCAGGCACCACCTCCTTCCATGGTGCGATGGCATTCATTGGTCTTGCCCTGTACTCCCTGTTTTTTTTAGCATGTCCTGTAAATCTTGAAACCCTAGCGTTCTGATTTCCATAATAAAGAGGGATGATGATGTCCTTAGTCTTGCGCGATTGCGCCATTGCCGGACTAGTTTTCCTAACCAGCAAACAAGAAGGGATCTGATCCCTTTTCCAGGCAAAGGGTTCCTAACAACAAATCAACTGATGGTATGGAGGAGTCATAAACTCCGGATGCTGCCGTACCTGGCGAACAAGGGTTGGGCGGGCTGAGCACATGACCGTGGTGAGGATAGCAGGCGAGAGGTCGGATTGCATCCGCCCCGCCCTATCAAATCCGATTGGCCATTGTTCCAGTTTGGACTGAAGGCAGCAGAAGAAGAGCAGCTTCTGCATCGTTTGGTGTGTTTAGATACCAAAAGTTTAGGAAAATTTTTGGGCCGGATTAACGTGTATGCCACATCATTATCTTAAAGACGTTCGATCGTGATATCTTAGAAGACGTTTCGTTTGTTAGTGGTAAATATTATCCTACCTAACTAGGCTAAAAGTTAATCAATGCCATGAATGTACATCTAAACCGTAGAATGGTTTTATTTTTTTACCTATATTTAATGCTTCAATACATGCGTCGGTATTTTGATGTGACGGAGAATCTTTTTTTGCATATTTTTCCTGTTAATTTCCTCAATTGGTCTAGTCAGACTGTGGTTTAGAGAAGACAGGACCCAATTGGTTCGATAGTGTACTCCTAGCTTCCTTCACAAGTTGAAAATACAACGGCGTGTTTCTCTGCCTGAAGTAAAATAAAATCTGGACCTAAAGACTGAAATATAAAATACATATATGAAAAGAGAATAAAAATGGCTTGAATTTTGCAAAATCAATTTAGTTTTTAAGAAAAGAACTATGTGTACACCAATTGACCTTGACCCATACAGTGCGGGCACACACATCTTCACATTTGTGCATTCTATGAAGAAAGAAAAGGACACACCGGGTCAAACCATCGTCCAGAGGATACTCATTCGTAGAAACGAGACAAGTAGGATGCTAGTCCGAAGTTTGTAAGCTTATGTGTGCTCTTTGTCCAACATAGGATTGGCTAGATTACATTTTCTTTTAGTTTTTCTAGATTGGGTGGCAGCGCCACACCCAAAAGCGACCTTTCTACGGCTCACTTTGCACTATAGATTTCCAACGGTAGGCCGGCCCGGCCCGGCGCGGCCTCGGGCTCTGGGCGGCCCGGCCAGGGCCTCCGAGCCGACCCGGGCTACCGTCTTGGGTGCCTTGTAGGACCATGGTCACCCTTGGGCGTGCCTCCACTGCGAGACCCGCGGGCCTCGAGGTCAGCCCGAGGCACGCCCCAGGCTTATGAACGTGTCGGGCCGGCCCGCACTGGCCGGTCAAAACCCACGGGGCGGGGCGATAGCCCCAGCGGCGGATCGAAGAGATCAGTACCCGGCGCCTCCCGTTAGCCGCCCTTCTCTCGCCGGTCATTTGGCGCTCGCTTATTGGGTGTGCTCACGCCGCCGGAAGCTTGCACAACAGAGGCGGCTTCGCTGTGGGGAAGAGGAGGAGCAGGGGGCGACACGGCGTGGGAAGCGGAGGGCGCGGCGTGTGATGGCGATGCCGGGCAGCGGGGCGGGCGCTGAGCGGCGAGTGGATGAGTGAGGATGAGGACCGAGGAACGCGAGTGGAATTAGGGTTAGGGGGTCGCGCGGTGGGTCAGGCCCAAATCGTATTTACTTTGGCCGCCACTGGCCGCCGTGTGGCGTTTTAAACCCCGTGACAGGCCCATAGTGGACGTGCGATATCAGGGGCCGGGCGGGTGTTCCAGGCCGTGCTGAGGTCGGCCCGCTACGCCACGGGCCTCACCGGAAGCCTGCACGGGGCTCGCCTTTATGGCCCGGGCCTCGGGGCGGGGCCTTCGGCCACGACCATATGGAAATCTATACTTTTGCACGGGTCGCGTTTGGACCGGGTTAAACGAAGATTTAGGCATGGGCCGCACTTGATCCGATCTTTGTGCTATGTGTGATAAAGAGGTAGAGACTATGAACTACATTTTCTTTGGGGTTGTTTCAAATCGTGAGGTTTGGCATCCGTGCTTGGTGAGATTGAGGTTGCATCACACCGTTGTCGTCCGGGAAGGCCACGCCCGTCGTGCAATGGTGGCTCAGCAATAGTAAGTGGACTCCAAAGGCGCTCGTCGAGGTTTCGATTCCCTATTCATGTTAGTCATCCGGTTGCTATGGAAAGAACATAATGCAAGAACTTTTCGATGGCGCCTCAAGATCTACAAGAAGGCGGGTGGATGACATCCAAGACGAAGGTAATGCTTAGTGCACGGCGGGGTTCAGGCACTTGAGGCGTTGTGGCAGCTGCTTTGAGTTGTCGGTTTTCTATCTGTGTCACAAGTTTGATGCTATGTAATCCCAGTTGTTGGTCTACACCTCCCGAGGTAGCCCCGGGTTGCCGATACCAGGCGTGGAGAAAGATCACGACGTGATCCTATGGTTGTATGGGACATCGTTACCTTGATCAGTCAATCCGATTCATCATCCAAGATGTATGATCTAACCAAGCGATTCTCTGTGGAGAATGTGGAGAGCGATGGTGCTAATAACGTGTTGCGAGAGTAAAATTGTGAGTAAAAGTGAATGACATAAATGTAGGCAAAATGAACTTCCCGTGCATGTGTCCATGCGGGGTGGAACTGGATTGCTCTGTCCGCTAAGGCGGTTGAGATCACTTTCGGTCCAAGATATTCATAATCATAACAAAAACAACCACGCTAACAATACACCATCTACCGTGCATTCATTTAATTTATAAACTACTTGTACTTCTCTTCTAAAGGTTATTAGATTTGTGGAATAATTTTAAGTGCTTCTCCGTGTTTTAAGATGGAGGGAGTAAGTATGTCCGTATCTACTGAAATCACTGGCCTGGCTGGTCAAATAACGGTGAGTGCCCCGGTCGTCCAACAGCGACCTACCTAGTTGTTTGACAAGTAGGGCTGCCATGGATAGCTACTCCAAGATAGAAAACGCTTCTCATGAGGTTTTAGACAGGCCTCAGCCGTACTGCTGGCGTATTGTATTTGTATTTGTATATACTACTCGTCAGTGAGTTTCTACGCACCCCCCTCGGTGACGTCGTGCCATTTTGACAGGTTCCGCTGGTCGCCTCGGCCATTCGTGCGGGTTCCGCCGTTCGTGCCCAGCAGCCCCTCTGACTCTGGCGCTACGCGTTCCAAATTCACACTTGTTCCAACATCTTTCCATGGTCCGATTCTAAAAATAATCTGCCGAACTGCACTTTTGTACTGGAATTCTTACCAGCCGGTCGCACCTCGATCACATTCTCCAGTTAGTTAGCTACCTGATCTATTACTCACTATTTAATAATTATTTATATATAAAGTATTTTTTAGAGTTCTATAAAAATAATCACGGATTTGCCACAAACAAAAAAAAAAAAAAAAACATGAGGTGTTTTGCCCAATCAGCCTTTTTGGTTTGACAAGTTCTGCCCATCAGATCAAATTGAACTCGGTCTAGAAACTTGTCAAACCTGCCGCACAGAATTCACGTACGTGTTACCAGGAATACATTGAGTCAAATTAAACTTGTTCCAAAATCCATTGAAGTTACCAGGAATCCCTTTGACCGTTCTTCCGCCAAAGAACCGCATTTCGTCGTCCACAAAAGCAAAATGGGGAGGTACTGCCAACCTCCGTTCAGCGTTCACCAACGGGCGCCAGTGGCGATCAAGAATAATACAAAAACTGCAAGCACGCACTGAAGGAACGGGGAGAAAAGACGGACAATTTCTCTCGAGAAATCTTTCATAGGCCAGTGCAAGCATCAGCCTGCTGCCTGCCGGCCACAGTTTGGCTCCGTGCACAAAGAACCTTTCTGTGTGCAAGCCGTCCTTTATTTGCATTTGCTGGAACATCCAAAATCTGGCAAGATTTCGGCAATCCCGACAAAGGTACCAGTTGGGCAAGTGCGTCCAAAACCTGGCCTTCCTGACCCATTTTCTATTACTGAACAGATAGCATAATCATTTGCCGACTCCACTCAAGAAGAAGAAGAAAAAAAATAGAGAACAGTCAGGCACTTCCAAATGTGTTTAAGTAAGCACGTTGTGTTACAGCCAGGTTTCAACATAAGAGTTTGTAAACTTCAAGGATTCCAGGAAAGCAGTGCAATCGTCTGCACATTCTTTCTGACATTCCTTTTTTTTTTTTTTTTTTTTTGACAACATTCTGACATTCCTTTGAAGCTTTTTAGTGTCTGTGCCTCATTGTCATTTACTTTCTAAGATTCAAATTGTAGTTCACTTTTTGCTTTTCTGCATACATTGATTTTGTTATGCACCACAGTTATATCTGTATGTCTAGATACATAGTAAATCAAATGAATCTAGAAAAGCCAAAGTGAACTACTATTGAACTGGAGGGAAAGTATTTTTCAAAAGAAGGACAGAGCATCGTCGCACATATTATTATAAAAAACAAAAACAATTCGGCTTAAAAAAGTCGGCATGAATAATCAAGTTTCCAAAGGACAAACCAATCCATGATCAAACAATGGGTACATTTCAAGGGGACTCAAAGCATCCTTACGTAATATCCTTGTCATGATGCCAAATCCACATCATCAGAGCTAGCAGCCAGGCCCAGGTTCAATTCACATCTCCTCTGGCTCTTACCTGTATACAACGGAAAAAATACATCAGTTGCACAGCATGACACGCTTCTGAAGTGTGGGCCTATGTCGCAAAAAGTCCAACCTGTGGCCGTATTAATCTAGTTAATTAATAACAATGACCGGGTCAAAGTTTAGAAAGGAGCAATGTTTAAGGTTTTACCCGGATGAGGCCAAGAAGCAACTGCCCCACTACCAACTAGGAATACAGAAACATTTTTCTTCAACCATTTCATGTTTTGATCAGTTCAACTGATCTCTTTTAGCCTTGTTTAAGGCCTACCATAACCTTGCATGCGTGCGTTCTTATGTTATGAGCATATCCATTGCTTGGACCCGGTAACCAGCCCAGGCAATAATTGACGACAGATTCTTCTGAATCTGGTGATGCAAGGTTGTTTTGCTTGAAACGCTATTTGCTTTGCCTGGTTCCAACCTCAGGAAGAAGAGCGGCGCCATTAGGTAGCAGCTCTCGTCCATTAGCTAGCTCATTGCATAGACTTCTCCCAGGATAGCCATCAGAGATAGCCGTGGTCTGCTTCAACTTGTGTGGAGGCCTAGCCCAGAAGGGCACGGCATGGTGGCGATGCAGCAGCTGCTACTTCTGTTCTTGCTCTTGGTATACCTCCAGCCAAGTTTCAGTCAGACAAACTCCCAAGATGGTAAGCCTTCATATTTTGCATTTGATCAGGATATAGGAAGCATGCTGTCATCTTTTTAGGATGTAATTATCCACAGAGTGCCTGTTGACCTGAAAAATTGTTCAGCTAGATTAGCTCCTCCATGAAAACGCGATTACAAGGCGTGATCATTTAATCTCAAAAAAAAGGATGATAATCTGAGAATGTTTTGATTACAAAAAAGAAGATTTTTTTGGCATAAGTCAGTTTGTGTTACCTTTGAATTAATGTTTTTGCATCAGTTCATTAGTCAAGGTTGTGCAGAACTGTAATGTAATCAAATCTACAAGACCAAATGAATCAAATTTAGAAAGTCATGGTTATGTATGATGTATGTTCTCATGATAAAACATAAAGATTAACACTGAACAGTGTTCCTTGTTTTCTTGCTATTTTCTTTCTTAGGCTGAAGTCTCTTTGACTTCCTTGAAATGGCACTTGCATATATTCCTCTCAAATGAATCTACAATCCTAAGAACTAATCAACTACTAGAGTTATTAATGCAGAAATGATCAACTAATGTTAGATTAATGATTTCTACAGTTGCTGCACTTAAGGCTTTGATGAATAATTGGCAAAATGAACCAGAAAGCTGGACAGGTTCAACCGATCCCTGCACCTCCTGGGTTGGAATTTCCTGTTCCAATGGTCGGATCACAGAAATGTGAGTGCTCAATGAACCTTCTTCTCTTAACAAATAATCAAACGCTCTGATGAAACCTGGTGTTTGCAGGAGATTAGCAGGCATGAATCTGCAAGGTACATTAAGCAAAGACATAGGCCAACTATCTGCTTTGAGATATCTGTGAGTCCACTGTCCTCAGAATGAAAATAGCTCACTTTAACTAACTATAACACTTAAGGATTTTCTCAAGAAATCTTATCACAACATGGAACTACAGTCAGTTAGATGCTACAACCTACCAGTTTACCTAGAGATCGACAGAAGAGAAAAAACATACGTTAAGATACTGGCATAAACTACATGCAGGGATCTGTCTAACAACCAAGACCTCGGGGTCCACTTCCTCCAAATATTGGAAATCTAAAGCAGCTCACCACTCTGTAAGAAATGACATTTCATGATAACACTACTTTTTTTAGGGATCTGCAAAGATCACCAATAAGGAGGAGGAATGCTGACCTATCTTGGTTCTATCAGGATTTTGCTCGGATGCAAGTTCACAGGGAATATCCCAGAAGAAATAGGAAACTTATCACAGCTCACATTCCTGTAAGAAGTGGCTCAAATTCAGAAGAAAAAAAAAAACAGACTATTCTGTTTGTCATGTGATTTCAGTCAATTATTTCCTTGTGCAGAGCACTAAACTCAAATAAATTCACTGGTGGAATTCCACCAACACTTGGCCTCCTTTCAAATCTTTTCTGGTTGGACATGTCACAAAATCAGTTGTCAGGACAAATACCAGTTTCTCCAGGGCTGAATCAACTTGTCAACGCGGGGCATTTGTAAGTTCTCAATGTTTTACCAACTCTAGCATAAAAAGAACAAAATCCGTAGCTTAAATGTTCTAACTCCGTATGGTTGCATACATGCAATTATCAGCCACTTCAGTGAGAACCAGTTGACAGGCCCGATGAGCGAAAGCCTTTTCAGTGCCGAGATGAACCTTATACATGTGTAAGCTGTGTTCTTTATTTACAATAGCAACTCTCTATTTATTCCTGTCACCACAGTATGTCACTGCTTTCTGTAACCATTGCCAGGATATTTAATAATAACAACTTTACTGGACCAATCCCAGCATCTCTTGGACAAGTCACATCACTTCAAATAATGTAAGTACCAGATAAATCATGTTCTCCGTCAATCTTGCACAGTGTTTTGAACATTTTTGCAATTGTTGCCAGCCGACTAGATCATAACCAGTTCAGTGGTCCAGTTCCCAATAGTATTGCCACCCTAAGTAACCTGATGGAACTGTAAGTAACTAAATTTCAATGAATACCAATAGATATTTCATGATACTAGAAAATTACATTGCGAGTGTCCCTTTTGGTTCTTGGCTTCTTGCAGGAGCTTAGCAAACAATCTATTGAACGGACTGTGCCGGATCTCACTGATGCAACCAAGCTAAATTATGTGTAAGAAAAATATACCACATTCAAATTAACGATTTGTTTTCTGTGGTTAATTTTTTCTTAATCTAAGCAGAGACCTAAGCAATAATAACTTTGCAAGCTCGCCAGCACCAGGATGGTTTTCAACATTGACATCCCTAAATACCATGTGAGTTTTTGAAGATTAACAAAATAAATTAAATGTAAAGCTACAATACAGATAATGTTTCTGGTTGGATATGCAGATTTATGGATAATGATGATCTTAATGGGACAATCCCTAGTGCTATATTCAGTCTCCCCAACCTGCAGCAAGTGTAATTCATCATCGACTTGTTCCATGATTCCCTTGAATATCTAAAGAGTTCAACTGAATAATTTGTTGTGCATTCTGCGATGTCACAACTTGTCATGCAGATCACTAGCTAGGAATGCGTTCAGTGGGAAACTTAATATGACAGGTATCATCAGCTCGCAGTTGCAGGTCGTTAATTTGACATTTAATCAAATCATCGAAGCGAATGTAACAGGCTACAGCAACAGCCTTGTGTAAGCATTGTCCTCTCAAACAGAAATGATTATATGCTGGCATGCGTTTTCTAACCATAATAGTTTTTGTTCTTATCCAGATTAACAGGGAATCCTGTATGTTTCGATAACATTAGTTTCTGCACACTCAAGCAAAAGCAGCAAGTGCCATATGCCACTAACCTAGGCCCATGTGCTGCCATTCCATGCCAGGACTTTGATCAGTCGGCAAGTCCAGTCATTTCACAGAACTGCGCATGCACCAATCCCCTTCAGGGTTTGATGATCTTCCAAGCGCCCTTCTTCTCTGATGTCATAAGCCCCACGATGTTCCAAAATCTGGAGTCAACCCTTACGCAGAACATTAGCCTGGCACCAAAATCAGTTGCCATTTCCAATGTTCAATTCAGTCCAGGAAAGCCTCTAACATTGACACTGAAGATTTTTCCAGCCAGTGGAACGATCTTCAATCGCTCAGAAGTCATAAGAATCATTTCTCCTCTGGCCAACCAAACTTATAAAGCCCCACAAAATTTTGGACCATACAGCTTCATAGCGAGCCCATACTTTCCAGGTATGTAAACAGTACCATTCCACAAGGTTTGTACCATCTTTGTCTGACGTAATTTGAACTGCTAAATGTCCATTTCAGCTCCCAGCAACAAAAAGTCCTCAATGAGCAAGGCTGCAATAGTTGGAGTAGCAATCGGGGGTGTTGTCCTTATTCTTGGTCTTATTGTGGTGGCAATATATGCTCTACGACAGAAAAGAATAGCCAAGGAGGCAGCAGAGCGAACAACAAATCCTTTCGGTAATGTGATTTCACAACTAACTTCAGTTCAATAGAAGATTCGGTATATATGTGCATGCATTTTTATCCATTTTGAGCTAGCTATGATATTTAATTCTAGGGTACCCTTAATTCTATGAGTACCAAAGATTAAAGACTATGAAGATAACTGTACTTTGAATCATAATGATGTCTCCTGATTCATTCTTGTTAATGCTTTGGTGCCACAGCATCATGGGGAGCTGGTGGGACAGACAATGGAGATGCGCCACAATTGAAGGGTGCAAGATTCTTTTCATTTGAGGAACTGAAAAAAAAGCACCAATAATTTCTCAGAAACTCATGAGATAGGATCCGGAGGATATGGGAAGGTAATTCAGTTGCCACTTGGCCTGTTCACAGCTAGACTCATGTGTTTGCGAAAGCATCTAACATTATATTTTCACTCTGTTAAAAAGGTGTACAAAGGAACACTTGCAAACGGGCAAATAGCTGCAATAAAACGTGCGCAGCAAGGATCCATGCAAGGTGCAGCTGAATTCAAGAATGAGATAGAACTACTGTCCAGGGTTCATCACAAGAACCTAGTGAGCCTAGTGGGTTTCTGCTATGAACAAGGGGAACAGATGTTGGTTTATGAATATATTCCTTATGGGACGTTAAGGGAGAACTTGATGGGTACCACCTACACTACTCACTCTAAGCAACACAAATTTACATAACTAGTACACATGCCTTCACAAGAACATGGGATCTAACCATGACTTGACTGCAGGTAAAAGAGGAGTGAACTTGGATTGGAAGAACTGCCTCAGAATTGCCATTGGCTCAGCAAAAGGTCTAGCATACCTCCATGAACTTGCTGATCCACCAATTATACACAGAGATATCAAATCAACCAATATCCTTTTGGATGAAAATCTCAATGCTAAGGTTTCTGATTTTGGTCTTTCAAAACTTGTGTCTGACACACAAAAGGGTCATGTTTCTACCCAAGTAAAGGGAACATTGGTATGTATTTTGGATATTCTCTGGCGTAATTTCTGTTCACCTAAGAAACACTTTTGCTGATTTCTCTGTTTTGCATTGTTGCTAGGGCTATTTGGATCCTGAATATTACATGACGCAACAGCTCTCTGAGAAGAGTGATGTCTACAGCTTTGGAGTTGTCCTGCTGGAACTAATAACTGCCAGCCAGCCCATAGAGAAAGGCAGGTATATTGTCCGTGAGATCAGGACAGCAATAGATCAATATGATCAAGAATACTATGGTTTGAAGGGCCTAATCGATCCAAAAATCCGGGATTCAGCTAAATTGATTGGCTTCAGGAGATTTATACAGCTGGCTATGGAATGTGTGGAAGAGTCTGCTGTTGACCGCCCAACAATGAATGATGTGGTGAAGGAACTTGAGATCATCATACAGAATGAAGGGGCACAATTATTAAACTCAGCGTCTCTATCAGTTGAACATTTTGGAAACGAAAAGAGTCGAGATCCTTATGCAGAACATTTGCCTATGAATGATGAAAGTAGCAGCAACACTTTTGACTACAACAGTGTGTACTCATACTCAGCTGTTCAACCAAAGTAGATAACAGTCTCCACCACTCTTTGTTTTTGAATTTTTGTTGAGGGATGTATTATACGCCATTAAACTTTTTTTGTGTGTTGATAAATCAATGAATGGATATTTCAGAAACACACTGACAAAATGACTTGCTTAAGATGAAACAGCAGTGAATGTCTGATCTATCTATAAAACCACTCATGCCCCCCGTACTCCTTTACACTTACAACATAAAAATATAAAAATGTCTTCAGATGAAACATCAGTGAATGTCTGATCTATCGATTAATCATTAAACCATTCATGCCCCTTGTACTCCATTACACTTGCAACATAATAATAATAATAATAATAATAATTGTCTGAAAACAAATCTCTCTTTTCTACATGCCAAGATAAACATTATTATGTGATATGAATTATTTCCCCGATGCATATGTAAATTCATATAATTATCAGATGTAAATACATTAGTTCTGCAAACTATCCTACATCAAGATTGAAGGCAGTGTCATTCCGTATGCTTATAAATTACAAACTAGTTACCATTTCTTGACAAGTTTATGTCAGATTGGCCAGTTGGATCAAGAACTGTCCAAGACAATATCGGAGAGAAGCCATGGCCATGAAGTTCTTGTCAGTGGATGCTAATATATTAGTACAAAGGACTGATGAGGGACAATAAACAAATGATTTAGTAGAGGCAATGCCCATGTGTGTTGAAATATCTTTGTTTTGATTATATTTAATTAACAGAAACGAAGATAACTCCGTCATTACTACTGTAATGCATGTCTGCTGCACTTCTGTAGAAGTAGCAGGGACAAAGTGCTATGAAAAATATTCACTGCACTATTTGAGTCCCATCTGCAGCCAGTTGGGAAAAGGGATAATTCAAAGATATGAATACTCAAAGCTAATGAAAAAAAAAATACCAATAAACAAACTTGAATTTAAGACACGGGCAAAACAAGAAAGTACCCTGCAGAAACAATGGAAATAACTATGTCGTTATCAGAGCTTCCAAAGCATTGACATCGTTATTTCAGTCCACCTCATCATACACTGTATCAATCAAAAGAATAATATCAACTACATGACATGCAAAAGCAAAAGCATTATGAAATGACAAAAAATGCTGTATCCCAGCCACATTAAGTTACAACCTGTAAGCATGAGCAGGCTACACAAATATAAATAACAAAACAGACACCAGCTGTCACGAGCACATCCATGTTCAAAAGTTTAAAGAAACATGTAGCATTGTGACTTGCACCAAGCCACCAAAGACCTATACTTGGGAGAGTCCTCAGACAACTCTGTAATCCTTATGCAACTCTGTTGTTTTACACGCCTTTCCATTTCCTTGGCTTACTCTCTAGTTTATCACTAAATTTGCAGCTGGTGCAAGTCTCTTCAGGAATATGCAAGTAAGTATAGATTTGGCTGACCTGTTCCTACTCGAGGGAACATTCAATAAAAGATCAAGCCTTTGGTGATCAGTTGTAAACCTTCGAAAGCTCCACTCCTTGAAGCATTCACAACAGCTTTGTGGAACCCTGAGGTTCAGTGTGTTTGTCGCTCTCAAAATGAAGGCACTGTCCATCCTTCTACTGATATTCATGATTTTGGCCAGTCTTCCGGCACTATTCTGTGATACAGATCCCCAAGATGGTAACTATACAACCTTGGTCTCTGAAACTTTCTATTCTTACTTAGACTAGGCTTGCAAAGTTATAGCTTAAGCATCGTGAAGCCTGACAAAACACACAGATTTGCTATATGAGAAACCTTCTATATGCCACACTTAGTTTTCAGAAACAATATTGTTCTCTCAAAAAAAAAAAAAAGTTTCATGTTTTAGCATACCTTTATCTTCAGGTATGTAATATCCAATGAAATATTGCTATGATAAGCACCATATCAAATGAAACAAAAAGTATCATTTTTCTTTATTTCTCAAGTTGGTGACATTTCCTAACTTATATTGTTAGCAAATAAAGAGCAGCTAACAATAAAGAGATGGCAGTATCAAACTATGCAAATGAGAATGTAACTCAATTCAGTGCTATGTAAATTGCTCAATTGATAATAACACATATACCAATTGACAGTGGCTGCACTTCAGTCTCTAATTAAAGTGTGGCAGAACTTCCCATCAAGTTGGGAAGCATCAAATGATCCCTGTGGTGCACAATGGGATGGCATTACGTGCAACAATGGTCGAGTCACATCAATGTGGGTATCAACTAATAATGTTTTACTTTCACTTTCCATCCATCGAACTAAAAATCCATGTTTCCAGGAGGTTATCAAGCATCAATCTTCAAGGCACATTAAGCAACAGTATAGGCCAGCTCAGCGAGCTTGCGTACCTGTGAGTCATTTTGCTTAGATAGTTAAAGTTTCTAAACTATCTTTAGCACTGTATTTTTCTGGATCCAGTTGACACACATATCAGAAGAATCTGCTCAGCATTTGACTGCATAATTACTTTATTTCCATGTATTGAAAAGTAGTTTTGAAAATCTAGAATCTATATTTAAAGTTTAAATTATCATTGGCACCGTATTTTTCTGGTTCCAATTGATAGACATATCAGAAGAGTCTGCTCAGAATTTGACTGCATGATTACTTTGTTTCCATGTATTGAGAAGTAGTTTCGAAAGTCTGGAATCTTGGTTAGTTATTACTATTTACTAGAAAGCATGACTTCAAATTTAAGCTATATACCGAAAGATTTTGGCTCCCGGATGTGTGGGTGGAAATTGCAAGTTAATCCCTTCCAGCCAAACCCAGTATTCAATACATGTTAAAAACATTCAAGAAAATGGTTGCTGCGGCACTTCTATCCTAATATCCTATGCAAATGTCTAGAGTTTATGGAAGAGTTTCCTAATTCAACTGTGTAATATGGCTTTCATGTGTGCACTAAATAGTTAAAACCAACAGAAAAGATTTCAGCTTACAGCGTCAACAACCTCCAGGTTTCAAAGTTTCAATTAATGTGTACCATAGAAAAGGAACTTCCTAATTTACCTCCATAAGACATCGTATTCAATTCAACATTTGCTGATCTCCTACGTCTTTGCCCAGGAGGTCTGATTTATAATACTCCAGAGATTGGGATTGAACTCCATCCCTCCAACTTTCACTAGCAAATTTTCAAGCTGGTAGTCCTGGGCAGTCAAGGAAGTGGAGAAAGAGATTAGAAAGGGGCTCAATTCACTCTTTTTTTTTCTGCAACTAAGCAGGAGAGCTGCATGTCATTTCATTAAGATAGAAAAAAGATACAAACAAGCCGAGTTTAGAAAGAACCTGGACACGAGGTCCCCAAGACACACACAGAAAATTAGACTATGCCTTTGCTAGAAGAAAGAAAAGGGACCACCTGACCACACCGGAGACTAACTACCTGGGGTCAGCGACCTCACCAAGAGACCTCTAAGCTTTGAAGCTCCCGACATGCACCAAAGACTATATTCATCCCCTACAGACTGTAACACTTGAATGTTTGGTGAGGTTCCTTCAAACACACAGGATAGAGGCAGGGCGCGCCACCTAGGAGAATTAGCAAGCAAGTAATCACCATGTGTAAAAACGACAAGGGAGGCAAAGTGCCTATTGTAAATCTTACTGCTCCCAAAACGCGCCAAAGTGCAGTGTAAAAACTCTTCTTAAATACAAAGATGCGCAAATCTTTTGCGATTCGAAAAAAAAAAACACAGGAGTTGTGAGTCGTCCTTCAAAACTTGTGGTGCACTGTTGGGGTGTCTTTTTTTTTTTTTTTTTTTTTTGGGGTGGGGGGGCGCTATGTTCCTCTTGTGTGATCTTTTTCTCTTAAAGAAAAGATACATACCTCTCCTGCGTGTTTCAGGGGGGAAAAGACATCATATTCACTCATATGTTATGGTGCATGCAGGGACCTCTCGTCCAACAGTGGTCTTAGTGGCCCACTACCCACTTCGATTGGCAACCTCAGGAAGCTCACAACACTGTATGTCCTGAGTTCCTGACCCCAAGGGCAAATTCTTATATATCATAAATGAAGCTTACCTAATGCTCTGTGATCTTCAGAATCTTGGCTGGCTGCAGCTTCACAGGAGGCATCCCCGAAGAATTAGGAAACTTGGTGGAGCTCTCATTCTTGTAAGAATTATAACACTGACAGAAAGATCTTAAATCCCGACTCAGTGTTCTTGTTACCTCTCTGCTGCTGCTGCTTTGTCTATACTAATGAAATGAACTAGTAATGAAATATACTCTGCAGGGCAATGAATTCAAACAGATTTACAGGCAGAATTCCTGCTTCAATTGGCCTACTCAAAAAAAACTCTTTTGGCTAGACTTGTCAGAGAATCAACTTTCTGGTCCTCTTCCGATTTCATCAACCACTCCTCCTTCTCCAGGACTTGACCAACTTACAGACACCCCACATTTGTAAGATCCTCTAACATTTCTTATCTCCCATAAATCAAGAACTGACAATCAGTGATTCAGTATGCATGCTTCTACTCATGCTAATACTCTGTTCCGATCAATTAACAGCCATTTCAGTAGAAACCAATTAACTGGTACTCTCACCGGCCTCTTCAGCCCTAGCATGAGGCTCAAACATTTGTAAGGCAGTACTAATTTCTAATGCTAGCAATGCTTACACATTAAAGTATTGTACTCACCACTTTGTTTGTCTTCATAAGACTATTTGACAGCAACCAATTGTCTGGTCCTATCCCTCCTGAACTTGGTAACATCACCACCCTCCAGGTTCTGTGAGTATCTTGGCATTTTTTTTCTTCCAACCATATTCTCAGCAATAATGTTGACTTCTTTGCATCTTCATCAGCCGATTAGACAATAATGAATTCAAAGGAGACGTTCCGACCAATATCAGCAACCTAGTGGACCTAAATGTACTGTAAGTGCTGTATGGTTTTTGACCTTCTGGTCAAATGACTAATACATTTGCGTTAAGTCAAGAGTTTCTGGTGTATTTCGTTTGAACAACTCTCTTCTGCAGGAATTTGGCAGACAACCAGCTGACTGGAGCAATGCCAGACCTCAGTACCCTGACAAAACTTAATACGGTGTAAGATATCGCCCTTGTCTTCTATTCTGCACTGTCATCAGATATAAACATGGTGCAAGTACTAATGACTTTTCTTTTCACACCCAGCGATTTAAGCAACAATTCATTTAATACATCTGCCATACCAACATGGATGCTGACACTGAAAACACTTGCTTCAGTGTGAGTTGTTTAAGACATGCACTACAAGTCTCACTACACTATATTTTCTCAGTTAGCATAACCATGCCACCTAACATGCAGAGCAATAGCTTCTGGAGGACTGTCTGGTCAGATTCCCAACAGGATCTTTACCTTGCCCGGACTGCAGCAAGTGTAATTTTCTGGAAACATACAACAAGATAAATTTTACTAACTAGCAAAGTTTCACATGTTTGCTTATTTTTGTCACTGATCAGACAGTATTTTAAGCAATAATGCCTTCAGTGGGGCACTTGACATGACTGGCAACATCGCTCAACAACTGCAGCAAGTCAATCTGCTAAACAATCGTATATTTGCAGCCAATATAACACAAAACTACAACGGAGCACTAGTGTGAGTACTTGCATGCTTCAAAACCAAAGACGACATGCTGCTTCTAGTCTCCATTTACTTACTAGAATTGCTTCTTCCTCTATCGGCAGACTTGTGGGAAATCCTGTGTGCTTGGATACTGAATTCTCCAGTAGTCGCTTTTGCAGTATCCATCAAGATGGCGTACTATCATACACTACTAGTGTAACCCATTGTGGTTCAACTTCTTGTTCCAGTGATCAAAGTCTAGACCCTGCGAATTGTGGCTGTGCCTATCCCTACACGGGTAAAATCTTTTTCAGGTCACCATTGTTTGCAGACTTGAGAAGCAATGAACGCTTCAAGCTATTGGAAACTAGCCTCTCAACAGAGCTGGGACTGCGACCTGGTTCAGTTTTCCTTTCTGATATCCACTTCACCAGTGATGGTTACCTCCAAGTTCAAGTCAGACTATTTCCATCGACCGGAACATCATTAAACTTGTCAGAAGTAACGAGGATAGGCTTTGATCTTAGCAATCAAACTTACCAGCCACCGCAAGGTTTTGGACCTTATTACTTTGTTGCAGATCCATATGTCCACTTTCCAGGTATTAAAATAATCAAATCTAATCATGTAAAATTATGTCTGTATGCAAGTAATTATGCATGAAATACATTAGGCTATCTTGTCTCAGGAGCAGCTGATGGTGGAAAATCGAAAGTAAGCACAGGTGCTGTCGCTGGAATTGCAGTAGCATGTGGTCTTATTCTGATTGCTGTAACTTCTGGGGCAATATATTCTTTATTACAAAAGAGAAGAGCTAGGGAATTATCAGGACGAACAAATCCTTTTCGGTGAGATTCCAAATAATATGGTTGACAACTGTATAGCTCTTAAAGCTATCCAATATTTCTTTAAGAAGAAAAATATTAAATTATAAGAATCCGTTTTCCATGGTTGCGCCATTTAATAAAGTTCTTTATTTTGTAGTAATCTATACACAACCAGTGAGAAAAGACACCACAATAAAAACTAATAGAACCAGATAACAAGTCTCCATAACCTCTTGTTGATGAAGCAAAAAATGGGAAACATATATGCCATTTTTTTGATGAGAATGATTGTAACATTATAGAGTGCCAATGGTTTGCTAGAGCTGTTACAGACTTCCAGATGTATAACAAATACAGCTTATTGGTGCTAGGTTGTACAAAAAAATACAATTTTACTTCATATAAGAATATAAATGTTATCATGTTACGAGATTATCTAGCGGTGTAACTAAGCAGGATTCAAGCTAGTTAACTAAATGGTAGACTGGTTTAGACATATGATAAACATATACAACAGAATTGACACAGCTATGTGTACTAACTAGGTCAGCATGCCAAACCAACATCAAATTTTTCGAATCCTATTTGTTAAATACCCAGCCTTTCAAAGCTTGCAATTGTACAGAAAATGTGTCTAACTACAAAAATGTAGTGATCAAAAGAAGTGTAAGCAGTAATAACACATAGAAAAGAACAAAAGTATTGTAGTTTGATAAAATTCCGCTGATTATTTACCTCACGCATATTCAAATTTTAGCTTCATGGGGAATCGCTAAAAACACAGTGGAGGTGCTCCACAGCTGAAAAGGAGCAAGGTTCTTTTCGTTTGATGAACTGAAGACCTGCACCAACAATTTTGCAGAGAACAATGAAATAGGATCAGGAGGTTATGGAAAGGTAAACAGCTATGCACCAACAATTCTGCATTATAGTTGTTCATTTTAAGCGATTTTACACGGACAGCTAATGTAGTGATTCATCTTCACATGTGAAAGGTTTACAAGGCAATACTGGTAGATGGAACAAATGTGGCAATAAAAAAGAGCAGAGTATGGATCAAATCAAGGCGCAGTGGAGTTCAAAAATGAGATTGAGTTGCTATCCAGAGTCCACCACAAGAACCTGGTAAGTCTGATAGGATTTTGTTATGAACAAGGGGAGCAGATGCTGGTATACGAATACGTCTCCAATGGGACATTAAGACAGAACTTACAAGGTATGTACAGAGAATCTAGTAACTCCTACATTCTTCCATGTAGCTTTCCTATTTTATAATAAAGATATTTGTTATGCAGCTAGAGGAATTTACCTGGATTGGAAGAAGAGGCTCAGGATTGCTCTAGGATCGGCAAGAGGACTAGCATATCTTCATGAGCTCGCCGATCCACCTATTATCCACAGAGATGTCAAGTCCACAAATATTCTTTTGGATGAAAACTTTAAACCAAAAGTTGCTGATTTTGGTCTGTCAAAGTTAGTTGCAGACACTGAAAAAGGCCACATTTCCACCCAAGTGAGAGGAACATTGGTAGGTTCTTCGATCATCAGTACTTCATCGATTATTATAGACCCTTTGGTTAAGTTACTCTTGTCCTTGACCTTGACAGTCAATTTCATGTCATAGGGCTATTTGGACCCCGAGTACTACATGACACAACAGCTGTCAGAGAAGAGTGATGTGTACAGTTTCGGTGTCGTCATGCTAGAGATACTGAGTGGCAGGCTGCCCATATCAAAGGGAAGGTATATCGTCCGGGAATTCAGGATGGCCATAAACCCCAATGACCACGACTACTATGGCCTGCAAGGCATCGTGGACCCAGTCATCCACGATGCCGCACATACTGCGGGGTTCAGGAGGTTCGTGCAGCTGGCCATGGAGTGCGTTGATGAATCAGCCTCACGGCGGCCCACCATGAACTCTGTGGTGAAGGAGATCGAGATGATGCTGCACAGCGAGGGGCTGAGCTCGGGCAGCTCATCCAACGTGGAGTTTGAGCACGCGGGGACCGCCTCCACCTCGCACCTGTACAGTGGAGAGGTGGTCACAGCCCGCTAGAACAGAAGCAGCAGCAGCAGCATAGCAGAAGAACCACCCCCCACCTTGAGCTTAAGCACTGCGAACAGTACAGAGACTGCTCAGTTTGCTGCGTTTTGTTTTTCCTGATCATTCCGTTGTATTGTATCACACCCGCGTTTACTTGATACATGTATTGTGCAAAATTTTCCTAAAGGATTGCAAGCTGATATTACACAGAATTTCCCACATCCAAAATAATTAGATTAACATACCCCAAACCATCTCTAGCGGAATTATTATTCAGTAAAGCATCAGAAAACGCATGGATCGAAGCATCTGAAACCCCACATTCACCAGTAGTTAGCAGAAACGCAGAGCCCAGCCGTCGTAGGGGTGGCGGCGCCGGCGGCGGGCGCTCGAACTCAAAACCGCTGGCGAGTTACGGCGGGGGTTTAGTTAGCGCGAGACGGAAAGGGGGAGGAAATGCAGGTTGCAGAGGCAGACCTCCTCACCTCCAGTGTAGCCCGAGGACGAGGACGACGGGCCGACGGTGGCGCGGAGGAGCCGTGAGCCGGTGCCCGCGCCCTCGCTCTCGCTTCTGCTGCTTCGCCTCGCCGACGCTGTTGCCGCCGCGAGCGGCGGTGCTGGTTGGTATGGGCCTGGCTGCCTCCATTGCGTAGCGGTGTGTTTTGTTGTCATCCCGTGAACGTGTTGGGCCGAAACTCTCTATTCTCAGTGCTGGGCGCAAAGCGAGCGGGCCGAGCCGACGGCCCGTGAACGTCTCATGTTTTTCACTCCATCCACGAGTGAGTGAGTACATGACGGTTGACGACCAACGGTCGAATGGAACGCCATGGACGCATGTCATGCAGAGGGGGTCAAGAATAGATAGGCGAAGGCGCGGGGAGGCAGCCAGATCGGCGGTGGGTGTGCGAACGGACGCGCGGGCAAGACGGGAGGGGCATTTGCCGTTTGTGGGCAAAGCAGAGCAGCGTGGCACGGCCGGACAGCGCGCGCACCGCTCCTTGCAACGGGCGACGGACCCATATAAGGCGTGGCCTCCCGGCTGCCTGTCCCCACTCGCTGTGCCCCGCCACCGGCCGGATCGACAGCACGGACACATCCACCGCCGTCTGCTGCGCCGCGAGGGACAGATGGTGTGGTCGGCTGGGATGGCAATGCGAGGCGCCTCCGCCGCGCTGCTCGTGCTGGCGCTCGCCGCCGCCGTGGCGCGCGCCGAGGACCCCTACCACTTCTTCGAGTGGAAGGTGACGTACGGGACGAGGACCATCATCGGGACCCCGCAGAAGGTGATCCTCATCAACGACCAGTTCCCCGGCCCGACCATCAACTGCACATCCAACAACAACATCGTCATCAATGTCTTCAACATGCTGGACCAGCCGCTCCTCTTCACCTGGTCGGTAACAACATGATTTTGATCGATCGGCAGGAGGATTTTGATCGCTCTGTCTCTCTGCTACGTGTGTCTATATATATGCAATGTATGCAGGCACGGGATCCAGCAGCGGAAGAACTCGTGGCAGGACGGCATGCCGGGCACCATGTGCCCGATCCCGCCCAACACCAACTTCACGTACCACTGGCAGCCCAAGGACCAGATCGGCACCTTCTTCTACTACCCCACCACCGGCATGCAGAGGGCGGCCGGCGCCTACGGGCTCATCACCGTCCACAGCCGTGACCTGATCCCGGTCCCTTCGACAGGCCGGCCGACGACTTCTCGGTCCTGGCCGGCGACTGGTACACCAAGGACCACACCGTGCTGGCCAAGAACCTTGACGCCGGCAAGGGCATCGGGCGCCCCGCGGGCCTGGTGATCAACGGCAAGAACGAGAAGGACGCGGCCAACCCGCCCATGTACAACGTGGAGGCCGGCAAGCAGTACCGGTTCCGCGTCTGCAACGTGGGCATCAAGGCGTCCCTCAACATCCGCGTCCAGAACCACATCATGATGCTGGTGGAGATGGAGGGCTCCCACACCATGCAGAACGACTACGACTCACTGGACGTCCACGTCGGGCAGTGCCTGTCGTTCCTCCTCCCCGCCGACCAGACCCCCGGCGACTACCTGCTGGTGGCGTCCACCCGGTTCATCAAGGAGGTGAGCACCACGACGGCGGTGATCCGCTACAAGGGCGCCAGCGCGCCGCCCCCAAAGAGCTGCCGGAGAGCCCCAGCGGGTGGGCGTGGTCCATCAACCAGGCCAGGTCCTTCCGCTGGAACCTGACGGCGAGCGCGGCGCGGCCCAACCCGCAGGGGTCGTACCACTACGGGCAGATCAACATCACGCGCACCATCAGGCTCGGCATGGGCCGGGGCAAGGTGGACGGCAAGGAGCGGTTCGGCTTCAACGGCGTGTCGCACGTGGACCCGGACACCCCCGTGAAGCTGGCCGAGTACTTCAGCAAGACCGACGGGGTGTTCCAGTACGACCTCATCGGCGACGTGCCGCCGGCCCAGTCCGCGCCCACCAAGATAGCTCCCAACGTCCTCCGCGCCGAGTTCCGCACCTTCATCGAGGTGGTGTTCGAGAACCCCGAGAAGAGCATCGACACCGTCCACATCGACGGCTACGCATTCTTCGCCGTCGGGTATTAATTTGTGTGTGTGTTTGATTAATTGTTGGTAATATCGACCCGATCTGACCTCCGTGTTCAACTGCAGCATGGGGCCCGGCAAATGGACGCCGGCGACTCGGAGTACCTACAACCTCCTGGACACGGTGAGCCGGCACACGATCCAGGTGTACCCGAGGTCGTGGACGGCGGTGTTCATGACGTTCGACAACGCGGGCATGTGGAGTATCCGGTCCAACATCTGGGAGAGGACTTACCTGGGCGAGCAGCTCTACATGAGCGTCACCTCGCCGGAGCGGTCGCTCAGGGACGAGTACAACATGCCAGAGACCAGCCTCCGCTGCGGCAAGGTCGTCGGCCTGCCAATGCCGCCGTCCTACCTCTCCGTCTAGAGCACTTCATCGTCACGTCACGATGGCTGCTGTACACAAACTAAAGGAGTTCGATCCCCTCGTTTATTCTCTCCCGTCGTCGTCCGCTTCATTTTCGCTTCCTTCCTCCGAGGAATAACCAAACAAAGGGGCTCAAGACTTGAGCAGTCACTCACTCACTACCACCAGGGGCGACCATGGAAAGAGGCGATGATGGCCAGCTGCATGCATGCGGATTGCGGATGCATGCATAAGTAAACACCTCGAGATAATTGCTGTCTCGAATCATTGTAGGAGTTAAGTATATGATGATCGATTGATTGATTGATGATATATGTATAAGCCTGATGTCTTATCTAATAAGTCCCTCAGCCAAAACTGTTCTTTATATTTATGTATATGTACATGCATATGATATGTCTCCTGATTCAACGTTGATGTTTATTATCTTTCGCTTTCGTACTCAACATTGCCTGGCTGTAACTTGATATATGGATCAATATAGATTGTGTGATCACTATGTACGTACTATGGCTTCCAGTGTTCCAGCTGATAAAAAAAAAAAAAGAGAGTAAAATTTGTAATTCAGTTTACAGTACATATATAAAAGAGCCTTCACATACTAACATCCTGAGTCCTAAATCCTACCTAGAGCAGCAGCTGGTAGGTTAAAGTGTGCCTCACCAGCAACACACCAAAAGCATGTAGTTTAAACCGGATTGTTCCGTGCTGCAGTTCTTTTATGCTACCAGAAGATACATGATGCACCAAAGTTAAACCGGAACACTATGTTTGTTTTAAAATTAGTGTGCTCTGGAGATAACAAGTTCACAGTGCAAATTAGTGAACCTTGTTAGAGTTTCTAGGGCTAGCTCACGCTGACAGTCCTTGAACTTATCATAGGCCATCCACCACCTCTAGGATGCCTTTATATAAACTTAAGGTGTGTTTGGTTGCAATGACGGATCCAAAAAAATTATAGGTGGGACGAACTTCAAGGGGACATGAACCAAAAAAGGCACCTTTGTTCAAAACACACCGCATTCATATGTAGCAACTACACAAATTATGGCAAAAACTACAATCACACATTATGTCAAAAAGTATACGAGAAACACTAGATGTTACCTCAAATTTGAAGACCATATATTTTTTTTATATTGCAAAAATACAAATACTAAGAATGGATGAACATGTAGATTGGATGAATATGAATTAGCACCTTATCTAGTAACGATAAAATGATGTGGACAGAGACGAGGGAATTGGCAATTGGTGAGCAAATTGGGCCCCTTGTTGGCTAAACTACATTGCAAAAAGGCCTAGTGTCTACGAAGACACACAGTCTTCCTCATCGCTCGCTGGCCCAAGTCGGCTTCCATGGTGTGGCACCTCGCGCTTTTCGCTTCCTCGGCAGCCGAGGGAAGGAGACGGATCGGGAAGGAGGGTGGTGGGGGGGGGTCTAAGACTATGCCGCCAGTAGTCGGGTGGCCCCCCACCCCGCCGCTAGGGTAGGTCCGTCATTGTTTGGTTGTGACACTTGTCTAGCATTACCATAGACATTAACAGAGTCGACAAAAATGATTAAAGGAGGTAGACACCTAACCACCTTCACCAGTCGCTAAAAATGATTACCTGAGGCAGATACCTAACCTTAACCACCTTCGTGTACTTGTCCTTTGTTAATCGCTACCAATAGAGGCGGTGCAAACGCCTCTGAAAATTAAATAAAAAACAAAAAGGGACCACGAACCTAGCATGGGAGCCATGTGGCCCCATCCGTGATTAGGCTAGTCGAGTACCACCCTTGGTGAAGCCATCCACATCCATGACCAGCCGAGCCATGTGCCACCCTTGGTGATGTCTTAATAAGATTGATGTGACACCCCAACCCAAGTTAGCTTTGGACTTAATAAGATTGATAGAATACTCTACCAATAGCTTTTAATGGAACTTTCGTTTTTAGCTTTTGACCAAGAAGCCTTGGTGATCCAAAGAACTCCAAAGTCAATGCCCAAAGAACTCCAAAGTTATTTGAAGTGGCCCATTTGCTTAGCCTTGGAACAAGCAATTTAGGATGGGGAGTGACCGACAAGGAAATTCTTCTTACTTTGTATCCAGGCATAAGTTAAGGACAAAGTGTAAACGGGAAAAGATTTTGTGTTGGTCAAGTGAGGATGCATAGGCATGGTGTACATGGGTGATGTGTGATCCAACATGGCACATGGCGTGGATCGAGAGGGGAACATTCCCTCACCTAGGGTTGACCGGGGATGAGTATATTGGTCTCCTAAGGGGGGGTGTGGATGTAACACCCGCCCAGTGCGCATAATAGGGACATTCTTCACGAAAAAGACTGTCATGATCCGTGATGCAGGGCATGGTGGCATGGGTGGTGTGTGATCCACATATCCTGTTTCACCTCACATAGTTAAGAAACTAAAATACTGGGGTTGGCCGCCGTGATAGAGAAACACGAGGGGAGGAAAATTCTTTTTAGGGTGTAAGAATCTTCGGCCGATGGCTGATTTTGGGTGATTGAATAGTATTTCATCTCACAAAGTTTGAAACTAAAATACAATTTGTGCCAAGAAACAAAGTAAAATTCTTTTTAGGGTAAATTTCTGAACTTAAATAGTCGGATGGAGTAATTGAACCAAATGTTAGTTTAGGGGTTACATGGACATATAAATTTGAGGGAAATTTGGAGGGAGCACCCACCCATGGCTCCCCCAAAGTATAACATTCGTGCATGGATGTGGATAGTCATAGTCAATTCATCAATATACAATATCCATAACGCTTCCTAATTGAATGCAAGTTTAAGGTCGATCTCAAGTGGGACTTTCATTTTATTTGCATTAAATAGATTGTTACGTAAGCATGTTTCATGACATAGCCGTATTTAAGAAAGAGAGAGGAGAAACGAAGTTTAATCTAGATGAAACATTTTTTGGCAAAATAACAAGATGGCTATGAGTCATGAAATTAAATGTCTATAAAAATTTAGAATAAAACTTTATATTGAGAGAGCATGTTTAATCCAAGTTTCATTTCATTTGGCAGCCGTCTTGTAAACGCCGGCTCATTCTCTCTAATGAGACTAGGGGATGAGATGTTTTTGAAGAGAAAATTAGCACGTTGTGTACTCCTGCTTATTCCCAGCCCCAGGCATACCAGAGTTTTACACCGCGGGTTTGCCAGCTTGCAAAACAAAAGCAATTAAATGTCTTAGAAAGTTCTAAATGAGCTCCAACCGACGAAAGCCACGCAGATTTCATTGTCAGTCTTGAATTTTTGAAACGGGACACCGATTTTTGATTCGGAGAAAAACTTTGATGGTCGCTTGGGTTACCATACTTATAAATTTTAGTCATCTCCTCCGTTGTTTAAAGTAATGTGATTAAAACATGGGTGACTAAAATTTTAGTCACGTTTTAAACATGCCCTGAGACAATTATTATATTAAAATATATACGTTTTTACTCCTGCTAATTAATTAGTAGGCATACGGAAACCGATTTTATGCCAGTTTTTTAATAAACAATTTGAAGATATAAATGTTGCAGCTTCTATTTTCTAAACCAAGCCAACTGACGAAAGCCAAAAAATTTGAATTTTTGAAACGGAACACCATAATGATTCGGAAAAAGGAATGCTTGGGCGTATTTTGACTAGGAGCGCCGTCGGCCGACGTGCTGGACCTGCTGATGCAGGATACCGCGCCGACAGCCGAC
This sequence comes from Hyparrhenia diplandra, assembly GCA_015847255.1. Taxonomy (NCBI): domain Eukaryota; kingdom Viridiplantae; phylum Streptophyta; class Magnoliopsida; order Poales; family Poaceae; genus Hyparrhenia; species Hyparrhenia diplandra. The sequence continues at coordinate 122,415 of JADLZK010005527.1, forward strand.
ACGGGTAACTTATAAAAACTTAAAAGTCCCCTCTCCCCTATCCAGCCAACAGCTGAATGCCGGAGTGGAACTTCAACCACATACAAGTACCAACCATATACGTAATGCCAGTATGCAACAGGATTTCATAAGACAGGTTGCGGTGTAGATTATGCAAGACTGGAATGCCAGATTATGCAAGTCTTCCATCTCCGTTTGGAACACCATATAAATTGTCTCTAGATTCTATATATTTTTCTGAAATTAAACTAATTCATGTAAATTTAGTATGCATCCCTGTAAAGTTTTTAAGTTTCAAACACCCAAGGAGGCTTTAAGAGAGATTTTTTCATGCTCGTAAATAATAATAGAAAAAATAGAGCATGAACGGTAAGAACAACGAATGAAACTGCGAGTGCGCGTGCATCTCAGTGTGGAACGATCTTAAAAATGACAATATACATTTTTCCAGGACTAGAGAATGACGGCCAAGATCACGGTACGTTTACACTTCACAGCAAATTACATTACCGATCTTTGGGGTGGTTTTCGTCTGAGATGCAATTCCACAAAAATCACAATTCATGTGTTGACGTGTTTCCTACTTATTCAGTGTAGACCGCAATTTTGTAATTCTTTATCTGTAAGTGTAAGACAGCATCTGTACGTACAACACACTACGGCTACACAGCCATGATGAGAATGACCTTTACCACGTGCTGGCTTGTATTGCCTCTGAAACTTAGCTATCAACCTCTGATTTTGCTTCCAAACAGATTTCTAAAGGCACTTGATAAAATATAAGTCTCTAATTAGGATCATATTAGTTACCAACAAATGAGTTTTCACATACGGAGTAGGATATATAACGCTAATAAGTCACAATGAAACAGTATATTAGTAGAGACTGCAGCATTTTGCAGTTCTGGGTAGTGAGTACGCTTCCAGCCATGCAGATGAGCTTGCCTTTTCAACTATCAGGTGCTTGTGCTTCAGCATCGCTACAAAAAAGGATTATACTGACCTACACATTTGCATAGGAGAAGACCGTGGAAAAAGGCATCTCACAAGTGCAAGAAACACAGCTTACTTTTGCTAGTAGGGATCATATCGCCCAGAGAATGAGATGACTCAGATGAGTAACGAAGCAATGGTGAATTGTTTGTCATTTGTTAATGGATAGCTCATGGAGATGAGCCATGTCAGGGGTTGGTCGCGCCGCTAGCCTTCTCCAGGGGATCCTTGCAGCGCCTCTGGAGCTCAAGGTACTTGTCCAGGTTGAAGTTCTGCCTCTGGATCAGCTTCCTCTGCCGAGACTCAAACATCCTCTCCATGAAGTCTCGGTAGGTTGGGTCTCTTGATGTGATGAGGAAGTATGCGTATCCCACAACCAGGCCTGTCGTGGTCGTGAAGAACGTGATGGGCTCCATGACGTCCCACGAGAACTCCCAGAACGTGAGCCTAAAGAAAAGGCCCACCTGGGTGATCAAGAAACCCAGACCAGACCAGAGGATGCGCCGGACCTGCTTGTGTGCAAGCTTGTTGATGTCTTCCAACTGCGCCTGGAGCTGCTTGAGCTCTTCCTTCCAAATATGAAGAATGGATCATTCTCAGGTGTCAGTGCAAGGGGCATAGCTTTCCTTACAAGATCCACAATCTGTATAAAACAAGAGGTATTAGCATCAACCAAAGGTAAGTATAAGTTAATGCATGCATTTGTGAAGACCCCACAAGACACCAAATATGATCCTATATTGATTTGAACCAGTTGAGAAATTTAGAAGGAAAAAAATTTCAGCATGTGGATATGCCACACTCCTAATGTGTATTTCAGTTTTCTACACCATGTATCACTAAAATGCTCACATGTCAAAAAGACATGGATCAACAATATCCTGAAATATCAACTTAAAATGGAAGCATTTGATCATGAGGAAAATAATGTGCAACAAATATGAGAGTGTTCTAAAATGGAAGCATTTGATCCATGAGAAAAAATAATGTGCAACAAATATGAAAGAATGGACATACATATCAAACACAAAATGGAACGTAATGGGAAGTAAACATGATTTAAGACTTAAGAGTATAGTAGAAGTAAGACTTGAGAGTATAGTAGAAGATCCTCTAGCTTCATGCTTTTGTTCTAAATGTTCAATAGACAATAGCTAATTTACATCCAGCCCCAACAACTTCAATGAGGAATGGTAGTTACAAAATTTGTTGATATGCCCCATAGTTCGGCTTGCAATAAGGCTCCAAATTGCACATCACGTTACTGAATAAAGTGAGAGTAACGCATAACTATTATTATACTATTTAAACAAAAAAAAAGCATATGGTAAGCATTGTGAAAAGCAACCAGTTTTGAAGTTAGCTGTCCTTCTCAACAGACACCCACTATTTATAACTTTTGCTACCGCATTATCGAAGGACAGGCTTTGCCCAGTAGACTGGTAGCTCGGTCCATCAATACACAAAACAAACAGTGTAGATAATCGACAATGCATCCTGTGCCAGGCAATGGCACACGAGATAATGGAGACAGGATAGGAGGCGGTGGCAACCTATGGATCTGGAAGGGGAGGTCGTGAGGACAATGGCCGTCTCCAGTGCAATGAACCAGCGAATGACCCATCGTGTACGAGACGCTGTGGAGTGTTTTTTTGGTCAGAAGATGCAAAACAGAAAAAAAGATTCTGAGGCACCAATCAGATGCTTTACATCTGAGGGATGGATTCCTCATCTCATGGAAGAAACCGACACATGGGACGAGTTTTCACACAATGGACGGACGATGACTTTCCACTATGTTTTAATTTTTTGCTGCCGGCGTGACCTTCGTGGGCAGCCGAAAGGAAAGGACCACGCCGCATGCCGCAAAAAGCACCAGTCGCATGGTCCTAGGGGCCGCGGCGTCTACATGCAACAGGACAACTATTCGTATACCGATCACTTTCCTTCAGGAGGAAAGCGCCACCGGCAAGGGTGGGATTGCTATGGTGTATGGTCTAAACAGTACGGCTACGAGCCCACGATGGTTTCAAGGTCCCCATTTTTGTAGGGAAGGTCCCGATCAGTAAGATTGGAATAAGGTCGCACGAAGTGTTTTAATGAATCTTGGTTCTCACGTAAGGAGATCTTGTTAAAAACCACTGGAACTTGCCGTCGAAAGGCAAATGCAATTCTAACGACTGGATCTATTTTTGGACCATTAGGTATGTATAATCCGTAAAAGGCGATGTAACCCTGGACCATCGATCTGTTTTTGAATAATTTTTTGAAGCATGCCATGTTGCGTCAAGCTGGGCAAATCCCAACAGGGCCGGGGCCCGCGGGTCACAACTCACAATCTGGAACATAATTGGGTTGCACGGATCTGTGCACTTGAGCCGCCCAGCCGCTAACCGTGTCAGTGGAAAATGGGCGTGTGTGAAGGTGCTTAGCGACGCTAGTTAATTTTTTTTCTTTGCCGAACAAAATTTTCGTGAAATGCCTCAACTGAAGAAAATTCTCCACCGGAATGTCCCATTCCTTCCTTGATTACATCGAAAGTGTGCGTTCTGATAGTTCTACATAAAGAAAAATGAAACTTTTTCCTTTGGCACTATTTCGACCAGCATGGACCCGTGTTCATGCCTTATTCCCTGTTTACAAAACACGCAGTAAGCAAACAATCGACATGGAAGGATCAATAATAACGAACGGACCTCAGCTTGGCCGCCGGCGGATTTGTGCTGCGCAATGGAACCGGAATAGAACGCAAGATTAGAAAAGGAAAGGAAGAATCGATGATTAAATGGTTTCCAGAAAGCCCTCGGCGGATGTGCCCGGTGTTAGCCGCCCGCGAGGCAGGAACCGAGTCCTCGAACTATAGCATGGGCCTCGATGGTCGATTCGGGTATTGTATAGAATGTGGATCAGCTGGGGGAGGGACAACGGTGGGAAGTAGGCGAGAGGGGCGGCAAATGCGATGGCGCGTACAGCGAAGCTGACAGCCAACCTGATTGATCGGGCTGGAGGTGAGACGGTGACAACGTGATGTCGCGGAAGTAGTACGAGGACGACGCCGGCTACGGCAACCGTGGGACCGAACCAATGGACGGACGACAGCGCGAACTCACCCAACGCTTCTTCGGTCCTGCGGTCAAGAGGACCCATGCCAAACCTCGGCGCGGGTCCGTGCGGCGCCGGAGTCCTTTAAATACCGTGGCACGCGCGCAGCAGGTCCGCGTTGATGGGAATCACCTAGCCCCGTCCCCGAGCCGCAAACCACGTCTAAACAGCGGGATGAAATGCACGTTGGAAAGCCAATCATCTATGGGCGCTTTCGCCTCCTATGGAACCAGGTATGCCGTCACCTCCATCCTCGCCCGCGGGTCCCCTCCTCGCCGCCTCCGGCAGCCGACGACGACGCTACTTAATTTTCTTTGCCGCAGAATTTATTAATGGATGCAGGAGTTCCTTGATTACATCGCGTTCCCTAAGATTTCCGGCGGCGGCGGGCCTTACCGCGCAGTAACATCGCGGCAGGGCCCGGCGCCGGACTGCGCGCTTAAAAATCCGAAAGCCCTCGGCGAGACCGCCCGAGGCCTCGAACGAGCGCCGAGGCGGCGGCGAGCTGACCTTATCGAAGGGACCCTGTCGGAAGAGCAGGACGACGCGCCAAGTGTTGACATGGTCCGTCGGAGTGGCACGCGCGCAGCAGGTCGGTGCCTGTCCCGACCGTTCGCGCTCGTCTATCTCGGATGCCTCCGGCAGCGACGACGCGTGTGGGTGGGTGGTGGAAGGGACGGGGAGCAGCTTGACGCGATATGGGTCGTGGGTGATCGGATCTCGGATGCTGCGTGTGGGTGGGTGGTGGAAGGGACAAAGTCGGAGGAGGAGGGCGGGCGGGAAGTATGGAGAGGAAGAGCTGAAAGGGGAAGGCAAAGGGCGGCGAAGACGAGAGCCCGCCGTGTTCGCGTGGGGTTTGGATTATTTTTGGAAGAGGTGGGGGCTCTCTTTTTCCTTAATCGTCCGCCATGGCTTCTTTGGGGGGTTCGGCCTTTCTGTGCACAAAAAAGACCGGGAGTCGGCGTCGGTTTCGAGAGCCCAGAAGCCCCCCTTTCTAGTGGTCAATCACGCTTTTACGACGTGTTAAAAATTTATTCACTCATCTACTCAAATTTTGTTTTACTTATAAAACATTAAGTATGCAAAGTTTTGTGAACATACACAAGTTATTGTTTCATTTTTTTCATCAATAATTATATTTTCTAATAAAAACGTTGAAGCAAAAAAGTATGCCGTAGTCGGTGCCCAGGTTCAGAGAAGCTTAGCTTAGCTCGCGAGTAAAAAGGCTAACCAAATTATAAAACCGAAAAGAACGAAAAGGGAAGAACAACATTGTTCTTTTTCTTCTGATTTTATTCTTCTGATGCCGATAATGAACGAGGACACGACAAAAGCGACCACACGGTGGTCGGCCGGCCCGATCAGGGCGAACCGTCCAGATTCCAGCGCCTACCGCTCCCGAAAATCCTTAACGATGTCGAGTTGTCAACGCGTCGTGAACGCTGGGCGCCTGCTGGCTGCTGCGGGTCGCAACTCCACGGACAAGGCAGCACTGATGCGACCCAAGTTGGGATGCGACGCGATGACGCGCCCGAGAGAAGGCAGATGGCCCAGCACTACCTACCCGTCCTACCCCCAAAGCGAGAGGTTTACGCCAGCCCTATTCATTGCCCAGCTCGAGCTACTAGAAAGTAAAATCCGAAACCCACAGGATGGCCGCTGACACGCTGCCATTTCTACTTCTACCTGTGGTGCACCTTTTCTCAGATCTACGAGTATCTAATTGATGGTTTGTTAACTATCATCAGGTGAAACAAATTGATCATCGTTTGTTTACGTTCATTTTCGGCAGCGAGATGCACGTGAATGTCGCTACGCCGATTGCCGGCCAGCAGTCACCGGTGTTCCCTTCAGATTTTGCGCGTGTAATCAGCAGCTCCCAAGTTAAACACTGACAGTGGCCTATATTTTCAGTAATGGTGCACGTGGTACTGTTCCTGGCAAGTTGCACAAACTAGGGGTCGGCGTCGGTTTCGAGAGCCCAGAAGCCCACTTTCTAGTGCAACAAAATTTAAAAACGTTAAAAATTTTAAATTTTGTTTGGGCTTGTAGCAAAGTTTTGTGAACATACAAGTTATTGTTTCATTTTTTCATCAATAATTATATTTTCTAATAAAAACGTTTGAAGCAAAAAGTATTAGTCGATGCCCAGGTTCAGAGGCTTGGGCCAAGAGTAAAAAAGGCTAACCAAATTCTAAAACCACTTAGAAAAGGGGAAGAACAACATTGTTCTTCTCCTGATTTTAATATGATGCCGATTGAACGAACCGAAAAAGCGACCACACGGTGGTCTCGGCCAGGGCGAAGTCCAGATTCCAGCGCCTACCGCTCTCGAATCCCGATGTCCTTGTCCAACGCGTCGTGAACGCTGGGGCTCCTGCTGCGCACCACGACAAGGCAGCACTGATGCGACCCTGGGATCCCCAGCGCCTCCAGATGCTCCGTCCTACCCCCAAAGCGAGGTTTACGCCAGCCCTATTCCTCCAGCTCGAGCTACTAGAAAGTAGAAACTCACAGGATGCTGACACGCTACTTCTACTTCCCCAGGTGCACCTTTCCTCCATCTACCTCTAATTGATGGTTTGTTAACCTCAGGTGAAACAAATTGATCGTTTGTTTACGTTCATTTCCACGAGATGCACGTGAATGTCGCTAGCATTGCCGGCCAGCAGTGGTGGCGATTTTGCGCGTGTAATCAGCAGCTCCTGCTAAACACTGACAGTGGCCTATATTTTCAGTAATGGTGCATCGGTACTGTTGGGGGAGGCCGCGTTGTCAGTCGGCAAAATTCTAGCAGTAAATTAGTCAGGAGAAACATCTTGCCAGCTTATCCACGCCGGGCAGCACGGGCGCGGGCAAGCGGCGGCTTCCCACGTGGCGCGCCGCGGCCCTTGCGACGCCCGGCGGCGAGCGCGGGCATGGGCAAGGTCGCTGGCTCTCCGGCTCTATTCTCCTCTAGGTGCGCGGCGGTGCGGTGCGAGGGGGCACTCCGGCGCGGCGGTGAGCGGGCGGTGGGGCGGCCTTGGCGGCGACTGGTAGCGGCGGCATGCGGGCGGGTAGCGGGCAGGGTGGCGCGCGAGCAGCGGCGGCTTCCACGTGGCGGCGCCACGGCCCGCGAGCACGCCCCGGTGGCGGACGCGGGCATGGGCAAGGATGGCTCTCCGGCTCCCTCCCTCCCTCTGGGTGCGGCGGCGGGTGCGAGTTGAGGGCACTCCCGGCGGCGTGGTGGCGTGGCAGCCCCATGCTCGGCCTCCGCCGTCTCTCCCGGCTCCATCCCTCTATGTTTTGCAGCCCATGGGAGCCGCTCGGTGACCCACGACTGGATTTGGTGGCTCGGTGGGCGACCGGATTCCGTCTCTAGGTCCGCCTTTATCACATAATCATCCTCCTTGTTCTTTCTGCATCAAGATCTTCCCTCTTGAACAAATCGCACGCGGCCCGGTGATGTGGTTTTCTTGTTTGATCGGCGGCGGCGGCCGACAACAATGGCCTCGCATGATCCGGCAGTGGAAGGGGCAAGAGTAATTCCATAACGTATGACGGTGTTGTTGAGGATTTGAGTGTTTCAAAGATGCATTGCTTAACCGACTTTGTTTGTCTGAATCTACAAATCGGTAGAGGTCGTTTCGGATTGAAGCGCCAAGGATCTACACCCAACACGTAGTTGCAGTGGGTTGAAACTCAACATTTTCGGTGATAATAATTGACTAAATGTTTCCTTTAGTTTCCACAAGTAATGGAGGCTTTTTTTTTGAGATTTTTTGAGATAACGCAGACACTTTGCATTGAGTCCGAATTTAAGCAAATTCCTGAAAATATATATGTCTCGGCCTCTAATCTAAGTGGTCACAAAAATCAAGCGATACTTCAACAAAAGATCATGCAAGTTACTGATTTTGAATATCTATCTTGAGAATTTGTGGTCCGAGTTTCTGATAGCATTTGCTTGTTACAAAGCCAGCCATGGCCGCGACGGCGTCTGCGGATATCTATCCTCATAGTATTTTGACTACAAATTTGCCAAAAGATGCATACTCAAAGAAGTCCGGTGCTCAACTATTTTGATCGGGATTACCTATCATCCAATGGTGGGCATCTCGAGGTCATGAAATAGAGTTTAGAATGTCAACTATTGACAATAAAACCCGATGAGATATTATACTTGGAAATTAGTGCATCTTGATCAAGAGGGTGCGCAAGCAGTGTGGCAAAATGTAGAAAGACCATTGGCCATGTCATGTGTTACGAATGCCAAAGCTGCGAGGTCTTTTCTTTATTTTCCATGCCATTTGGGCCTTTCTTCGATTTATAGTGTAGATGGACTAATAACTTTTGTTGTCCATGCCGCTAAAGCATTTGCTTGTTTTAAGCCTTTTATACAAAATATATTAGGCAACATTTGCTTGTTTTCAATTTTTAATACATGTGGCATGCACGCATACATGTTTGAAGACATCGAGAATCCTCAATCAGTATATAATTTGGAATGGACGGAGTAGTAAATAAACCCCTTTGGTAAATCCTAATTTGATACATGATAATTTATGAAGCCTTGTATTTGAGAAGTTCGAAAACTTGAATCATGTTCCCACTTTCCTTTTTTTGTTGTTAGTTCTGATTCAATCATCCGATTATTACTAAAGAAGCAAATGGATAGCGTGTATGTGAAAGAACTTTCTAAATATATGATGAACTATGTAATTTTTTGGCACAGAATAATGCGAGAATGCACATAAAAAGAGTGCACATCCTTAGAAATGTTTGTAAAATCAGACACATCCCTTTGCCGATTTCCAATGAAAATGGGAATCGCTTTCATGACTTCCTTATGCATTGATGCCTTCTACTTCAGAGTCCATTTTTCAAAGGTGCTCTTTCAGCTTGGGACAACAAGAAGCTCGTTAGCAAATTCAGAGGGCCTTTCTCCACATCAACGTTGTCAAGTTGGTCATATTGTACAATCGGTAAGATGCTCTACACATGGTACTTTTCAAATGCGTGTTGGCTTGACTCAGTAGTTTCCGAAAAGCCTAGTGCAATATGTTTACTTCAAGTGTCCATGACATATTCGGAAGTTTAGTTTTTTTATCCATACAGTTATAGCTCATTTCGGTTTTTCGAGAGTGTGAAAAAGGTATCTACTATCTATATGAAGTTGTCATATTCGGCAAATCTATTTTATCTTGCATGTTTCGATATAGCTCTCTTTCAGAGTATTAATATTCAAGTTTTCCGTGTCTTACATTTTGTTCTTCCCTTTATATTTTCTTTTTGCCTTCCCCGATATTGGCAAGGACTATTAAATACCTACCATTTGCTTAGAGGTTTGCAAAATTTTTATGGTGTTTTATATTGCTTTTATTTCTCGCAAACACTATTGGTAAGACATGGGTGATTCCTTTGAATAGAATGGGTGATGAAGGGGAACCTTCTACAAAACCAAAAGCCGCTGCGGCAAATATTGTGAGATTTTAGGCAACTACTAGCATCGCTACCGCGGGCGTTGCTACGGGATAACTTAATTTTTATATAAAAACGTATAGATCGCATGATAAGATAACAATGTTGTGAAACTAATAACACATAGATCGCACCACGCCGCCACGCGTTGAGTCAATGATTCGCGCCAAAGGCCGCCATCCTCGAGCCGCACTGCAGAGGGCACGAGGGAGAGCATTGCTCGCCGCCGACAGGGCCACCCCTTGGAGCTCCGCCCGGCGAAGCGTAGTCGATCCGCAAGCAGCCACGCACAATGACGAGGCTCGGCTGACGTGGTGGCATCCGGCGGAGTTGGTCCTTGGCGTGCGGCGAGGTGAATGGCGTGCAAGGCCGCAGGAGGGTACGCTTTGAGCCCGCTGCACGCACGCCGAGGTGGGCGCGATGTCCATGACGCCGCGGCCAGGCGGAAGGCCCCTACGGGCGTTGATGGGGACGTTCGCTGCATCAGGAGTATCGTCGTTGCGGTGTCAGCCAGTCGAGGTCCTTGGCAAGCGTGCCGGGGCGGCCACCACGCTCGCACGGAACAAGCGGCGCTAAGGGCTTCCTAACGTTGGAGGGCAAACCGGGCCGGGCCCGAGTGCCGCGATAGGGAGGCGCCGCCCAGGTTGAGGGCGCCCGGTGGGGGTGGGTGAAGCGAGCCGAGGCAGCCTAAAGGCGGGCCGTTGCGCACGCAGGCGGAGATGGTCCGCTAAAGGGAAATTTCTTTAGAGAGAGATTTTTGCTGCCTCGGCGTGAATCCAGATTTGGAAAGAGCATGATTGGCGTTGGGCACGCCCTTTTGCCGGGCTAGACATTTGTATCTTGAGATGGAAGTTCCACGGCTATTTGTTTACATTTATTGGGAAAAGATAAGAGAAAATCGTGTTAGCCATGCATGCATGATTAATGCGGATTGATTTTTTTTCCTTTTGAATTTGTCGCAAAGAAAAGGAAAGGGGAGGAGGCATTAGGCATGCATGCATGATTAATGATTTAATCATTTTTCTTTCCTTTTGAATTTGTTTAAAAAAAAAAAAAAGAAAAGAGGATGAAGGCATCAACCATGCATGCATGATTAATGAACCATCATTTTTTCTTTTTCTTTTGAATTTGTTGAAAAAAAAGAAATAAGGAAGGAGGCGTTAGTCATGCATTCATTATTAATGACCGATCAATTTTTTCTTTCCATCTTGATTTGTCGCGAAAAAGGAAGGGGAGGCCTCAGCTATGCATGCATGATTAGTGACAAATCAATTTTTTTTCTTTCCTTGGTTTTCCGGCGTTGAGAGTGTGCGGGTGTGGTTTCGCATGGGGAGGTGGGCGAGCCAAACCAAAAAGTCGCACAAAAAGTGTCCACCTTTTTTGTTCTTTTTATGTTGTAGAGAAAGAGAAGAGATTAGGTCATGTTGTTAATTTTTGGTACATTTGCGTTGGCGCCATCATGTTCTCTGTCATTCCAAATAGAAAGCATATGCTCAGGATGCTATGGAGCCGCATGGTCCAAAAATTTGATGTGATTTGCCTCCCCTTGACAAAGTTGGTGTGTAGGGGCTATGCATGCTCGGCAAATGTTTCCGTGTCTATCATTCAAATTCTTTTGTCCACATGCTACCTTATGAAGAAGCGAAGAACTATAGTGTTGGCTTATTGATAACAAGTGTCTCGTGTAACACGTATTTATGTCAACCTATTATATATCAATGTAATGTGTTGTCATGTAATATTATGTCTTTATCTATCCTTTGTTATAAGTATTATCAATTATTCCATTTATAAAAAGTTATAAACTATCATGTAAAATTATCACGTGCGCATGGGCACGCCAAGCAAATTACTAGTGACTACAATTGTGTGAGAATTTATGCTAGTGAAGACGAATTAAACTGTATGGAGATCTAGAAAGAGAAGAACATATATTTTATATCTCTCATATGTGTAAAGTTAGAAGAAGTATCTTTCCTTCCTTCTAGGCCGTCTTCTTCCCATTTTCACTGTGCTTCCTCCTAGAAAAGGTTTTCACCATCCCCTTGAGTATCTTCCAGAACCAAAACACGTTCATCACTGCAACCATCGATGGCACTGCCACCAAGCTGTAGAATCCTAAGGTGAAGATGGACCTCGCCTGGCAAACAAGGATGGCATTGGTAATAGAAAACAATCACACTTCTTTTCATGAGTGCACCAAGGATTATTCTAACCCAAAAAATGCTGCTACAACAAAATTTAGTTTCTGCGGCAAGCTGATGAAACCTTATATACGGGTAATTCTGTGATTGATAGTTTTTCCGGCTTCACTATGTCAGAATCAGAAGCACCTTTTCTGCATGCTTTTTGCAGAACATTGATGAACTACCTTTAATGTTAACGGAGAAATACTGACCAAATAGATCTTATTCTAAAAAAATTACATTAAAAGAAATAAGCGGATGTTCATTGATTCCCGGTTAATTGGTAGTACAGTTTTTGATTTTTTTAAGAAAAGGAAATATATTGCTATTCCAGCTTCGCATCGAATGATGTAGATGACTAATTAGAGTGAAAAATTTAAATACCCATACCTGATCAAAATGAAAATACATATGGGTGAACATATAGATGAATAAGATTATCCGAGCAATCTGTAGCAGAAAAAAGACATGTTAATCAGCTAATCACCAAAGCAAAAGGGTCATTTAAAGAGTACGTTTAGAGTTTATTTGGAGGGATAAGCGACATCAACGACATCAAAATCCTTGTGGTTAATTCAAACTAGAGAATAAAAGTTTTAAGACCAACTTTCCTATTCCAAAATCCAAAATGCCCCTTCTTGTGTTCCTTAAAAAAAACAAAATGGCCCTTATCAATTTGTATAGTGAAGTCATCACTAATCATTACCCCCATGCTATGACATTTTCAAAATAACTATATATGTCAGGGAACCTAAATTGTTAAGGAAAAATGACTCATGAGAGTAGCTGTTGTACCAGCCATCCAAAAAAACAGAGCCACGCCATTGTATAAGTAAAGATTACGAGCTTTCTGACCAGCAACGTCCAAATACCTGTAGAGATCATTACAATTTTTTTTTTTAAAAAAAAATGAATAGCCCCAGTTCTTACTAAGCAGATTCGCAACAAGGGACATTACCATCTGAGGTTCACAAAGGAGTCGTGATTTCGGTGAAGAGGACCATGAGTATGTACATGTGTGCTTTGCCACTCAACAGAGCAAGGCCAATTGCATACATAGAAAGTCCGTGGTGCAAGAGCTGAAACATCAATATTAGACAAATTAACTCCTGATATAGATGAAACCACAATAGAAGAACACCGTTAAGAGCTCTATGACAGAGTGATACTTACATACTCCTTTCCTCCTAAAGAAGGAAAATACAGCAGGATCATCGTCAAGTCTGTCAAAAAGTACCCAATCGAGACCTGCAGAGGAAACAATTGTTTTATCTTATGTCGTGCGTATGATAAGAGACATGGAGTAAAGAAGCATCACATGTAAATATTGTTGGTAACATATAACTCTCCTAACAGTTTCATGTTCATTTTATTCTGAAAGGCATGCAGTATATATGGACAACGAATCGATCGTTTTCAAACGAAGGGAGAAATAAAGTTGAAATGCACAGCTTACCCCAAACATGGAATCAGATAACCATGATTTTCTATCAATTATTATGTTGTTGTGCACATCTTCATTAAAGAGGTCAGAGATCATGACCAAGTAGAAAGACACGGCAGCAGCTACCAATGCATGGAGTGTAGAGAAACCCCTACCAATATGTGGCATCATATAATTAGATTAAACAAGGATAAAGCCATTTTCTCAACAACAAAAAAACAAAGCTGAAGCCAAAAATATCAAGAAAAGCAAAAGTATCTAAAAAGTTGTCCACATATCTTACCTATTGTTCCACTCAACCTTTTGCGTGTTATTTAACATATTGTAACATTTGAAACATCGAGAACTGACCTTTCGAGTCATCTCATATACCTGTAAGGACAACAGTGAGTATAGCATGATACAGAGTATTACAGGAATAATTTGATCCAACAGTTTGAAACAATACTCTTTTGTAAGCTCAGAATTTCAGAAGTATAATGCCATTCGCAATTTCAGAAGTATAATGCCACTCAGACTATATGTTGGTTGTAACCAAGGACTCCCATGTCCATGTGACCCGTAGAATTATTTTTTTCGTACTCCTTTGAGCTTTGATGTGAAGGGTTATGCACTTCATGGAGAGACTTGCCTAATTTTACCACCCAGTATAACCTTTTAAATGTTGCATAAGTTTTCTCAACAAAGCAGTAGGAACATGAGCACACATCCACAACTAATCTTGCACTGGATTATTTGTGTAATCCATCCATATGAAATTTAACGCGCTGCACTTTTAACTGATGTCACATTGATTGTTTATAACAACTGTTTCAAAAACGAGTTTTTTTTCTGTACAGTGCCCAGATCTTCCCATCTTGTCGTGTTTTCTTTTAAAAAAAAAACATTTTTCCACGGGCCAACACAGCACATGACAAAGAAAACAAAAGATAGAGAACTGCAGTGCTAAGGAATTAGGTCGACATCAAAGCTGCTGACGAGGAATCTTTCCTTTGATACTAGCGGGACACATCGAGTTGAACTAACTAAATCGAGGAATTCCATGTAATAATGCCAATATAGGAATAAGAAATTTTCTACAATAATTGGAGAAAAATTCAATGGGTGAGAACGGCCGATCCGGACGGCTATAAAGGCCGGAGGCAATGGGAGGCAAAAAGCACGGAGGCAAAATTACCTCTGTTGTGTCTATGACAATGGACCATAGAAGCAAAATCGGGCCTCCGGTTGCCTCCTTAAAATGGACAGATTAAGAATGGTCGGTAATTGCATTCTTGTAAAAAATTTTCAATCAAGGGTAAAATGGTAACTACAACTACTATAGTTAGCTGCCTCCGCCGGCCGCGCGTTCAGCGCCGTCTCCGTCGAGCGCCACCCTGCTTGGGCGCCACTCCCGACACCGGCACCCGACGCGAGATGGCGGGAGTGCGGGAGGCACGCTGAGCGGCGCTGCCGCCCCTCGTTCTCAGTCGCTCGAAAGCAGCAGTAGTAGCAGGAGAAGCGGACGCAGGTGAAGGCCTCGGCGACCTTTGACATCCCCCGGCGTGCGTCGTATCCGGCAGTCCTCCCTTCCCGCGACTGCCAGACGATTCGAACGACCTCTTCACAAAGCAGTTCATCGACAACGCCGTAGCCGATTTGAGCCGATGGCATTCTCGTGAACACGCTCACGCGACCGGAGCCCATGGCGGCGACAGTAGCGTGGAACGCCATGGCGCCGAGCGGCGGCGTCGGGTGTGTGGATGGAGGGAAGTTGGGACGGGAGGGCAGGGTTAGTGAGTGCGAGGGAGATCGGGGAGAAAGTGAAGGCAGCCATGGCTGACGCCGGAGGTCAGGGCAAGGGGCGGCGAGGGCCAGCCAGGGGAGGCTACCAAGGCCGTGCCCACGGCGGCACCAGCTACCGGAGCATGCAGGGAGTTCATCGGCAAGCTCAAGGCTACCAAACCATAGTTACCGGAGCATGCAGGAACATGCGGGAACTTGGATTCTCGGTTGATATACTATTATTAGATATGTTAAGAATAGTTTTTATTACGCTTAATCAATAATGACCTTCTTACCCTTAATCAATAAAATAGCTATTTTGTAGAAGCAATGAGAGGCAATTTTAAGATAACTGTAGAAGGGCAATGGAGAAACTATATACAGTCGAGGAAGCTTCTGATCCTGTTGAAAACCGAAAAGAAGTCTTCTAGAAACTATTCTACGCTACATTATGTTGTCCACAAATTGCGCCTTCAGCTACCGGTCAGGCGTCGTAGAAGACAACGACTGGCACCTAGATGCATTATTATCCATCATAATTCATAAACTAGCACCGGTACGACGACCCACATTGACTTTACCAGAATAAAATAGACGTATAATAATGATGAAAGATTTGGGTGTTTGGACACAAATAGCAACAGCCAACAACTACTCTGCCGCAGATTAAAATGAACGGGGCCATGAGTTGATGGTTTTGCAAGGAACGAACTATGAGCTGATCGTTTGAAATTCAGGAAAAACAAGGAGGGAGCAAGCGAGAGAAGCTTACAGCGCCGCACATGACGATGCCGGCAAGAACCGACGCCGGCCACAGGATCCGCTCCCGGGGCCCGAAATTCCCGTCCATCGATCCCTCCGGCAAGAAGCAACGAACAGAGCAGCTGGATTAGGTGAGGCACCAAGACGGCGGCAGTTCGTACGCCTCCTAGAAACCTGAGTTGCCAATCCAGTCCTGGCACGAAACACGCCTCGTCTCCCGCCTCCCGCAAAGCTTGAGGAAAAAAAGAAGCTGCGAATATCTTGGAGGATTTACCTGGATTCTTGGATAGGATGATGGGATGGGATTGGGACTCGGGCGCTCCTCTGTTTCGTGGGTTTGTTTGTGGCCTGGGCCTCGCTCGAGCGTTGCGTCCCCTCCAGGGTTTTAAAGGCGATGGGGCGGCGTGCACACGGCGCACGAGGGGGCGACGAGGCCACGAGGGGAGGTGCTCGGCTTCGGCTTGAGCTCGCTCGGCGCCTTGTCGACGGAGTCCGGGACCCGAGCCAGTTGTCTCCGCCGCTCGTTCCGTTGCATAATTGCGTTGCATTGAATCGATTACGTATAAAACTTCCCGATCCGTTTCGAGGGAAACTGAGATCTGGATAGCTCGGCTCTGATCTGATCAGGGAATTTTCCCTACACTTGTGCTCCCTCCGTCCCTAAATAGATGTCATTCTCGTTTCCGGAAAGGCCAACGTTTTCAAACTCCCGCGAATTATATGTTAAAATATATAAATGTTTATCTTAAGTAATTATTATCATTGAAAAGATCTTTTAAGTCTAGTTTTTTAATAAATTTATCGGAGATATAAATGTTACACATATTTTCTACAAACCTAATCAAAGTTGTGAAAGTTTGACCGCACGCACCCCATAAATATATCTAAAAGGACGCTAGGGAGTACAGTATAGTGTCGGTGTGTGAATGGGCGGTCCTGCCTGCCTGTGGGGCGTGGGTCACGCACGGCTAGCAGCGTGATCTGAAGCATGTGATCGACCACGGTATCAAACTTGATGAGGAATTTATTTACCGTGTGTTTGGTTGAGGGTTGGGTGTGTTGGGTTGGATCCAACCTAATTTTTGGGTTGGGTTGAACCCATGTCGATGTTTGGTTGCAACTCTAATTTTAGGGACGGAGTCAACCCATATACCGTGTTTGGTTGGAGGAATTGAGAACTTGGTGGGATGACAAGTTAACACTGTTTGTGAGACATTTTGTATCTAGACCCTCAATTATTTAGAAATTAGTGAAGCCTAAATTAGTAAATCTTTTCTCTCCGGGCTTTTTTACATCAGGAACCCCGCAAGAGAAACTAAATTAAATTTTATCCTTATTCCTCAACCATCAGACAAAAGAGCGCCACGAATCGGCCCTGGCTGTCGGGGAGCGCCGCCCGAACCGGCCCGCCTGGCTGCCGTGGAGGGTACGCGGACAGATGATGTCGGCGCGGTGGGCCGCAAGGCAGATCGCCCCTGAGCGCTATCCGAAAGGAGTGCCGCCACGGAACCTGGAACCCGTGGGGAAATGAAGCCGGCCGATGCCGGACCGCATCGATGCCTGGGAAAGGGAGAAGCCGATGTTGCCGCATCCTACTGGGAGCTCCGCAAGGGCACGGGATTCTGGCCTGGGCAAGCCAGGGACGACGGGGACGACCGCGCCGCTACCTCGACAGAGAGAACGACGGAGCGGACGACGCTGGGTTAACCCGCCCGGGGTCGGCTCCGTCCCTTGAAATTCGACTGACGGGGCGTAACCCCCGATCTCCAACGAATATGCTCATGGGAGCCGCTCCGCTCCCCGCTCCTCATCCAAACAGATCAAAAGAGGGTTGTTCTCGATCGGGTTGGCTCCATACCACCAACCAAACAGACGGTTAAGGAGCCACAGAGAACCGTGGCAGTGATGCGGGGCGCATGTGATCGTGTTGAATTGCAGAGGTCATGTAATAGTTTTCGCGGCGTCCGCCTAGCAAAGCAAGCGGTTTATAGCATCTACGATCATCATATTACTCCCTCCATCCCATAGAGTTCGCCGTTTTTAACTTTTGAACTTCATGTTTGACCATCCGTCTTATTCAAAATATTTATGCAAATCATAAAATAAATTAATCAATATTCAAGTATCTTCACCGATAAAATATGTCATAACAAAATAAATTATATTTGTGTAAAAAAAATTTGAATAAGACGAAGCATCGAATAAGATGGCACGAAATCCGGTGACAAACTCAATGGGACGGAGGGAGTAGTATAAGTTTGTAATTGCAGAGGTCTAGTTTCTCATGACGTCCGCCTAGCGACAGCGCTTTATAGCATCTACGACCATCATACGTAGTATGAGTTTGTAAGGTGAGCTCGTGTCCACATTTGCATAGTGACTTATACAATTCATTTGGTTACACATTTATATGCCATTATTTGATTATAGATATAAATGTGTCACAAAATACGAAGCTCATCAAAATTCAACTTTCGGTTCATCGGCAGCCCAACAATGCTTTATTGGGAAGGTCATAACTCGTCCATCCTGAGTGGATTGAGGTCAATATCACATCGGCAAGGCCTTCAAATCATCAAGATATTCTCACGCTACTTTTGCCGGAGCTACAACGCCGTGGTGCTTGTTATCCTTCACTAGCAAAAAGTGCACGCGGCGTTTCTACGAAAGTTGGTTCAATTTTGTGTTTTGAATGCAACCAAGAGCGGTGACCCAAGTCCCCTTGCGCCCAAGGTGCAGCCGGACCGATGACACAAGGTTTCTTGGTTTTTTAATGGTTTCTCATATTTCTTT